>SJXQ01001040.1:344372-389019 GCA_006408695.1 Aepyceros melampus
CAGCTAGGGGCAACCTCAAGTGGGGAAATATGGGTGGGAAGGGAAAGGCGTCAGGGAGACAATCTTGGGAACCTGGGGAATTGAGTGGCACTTAGGGACGCCCCCCCTTCCCCTGCCCTCCCTTGGGCCAGGCCAGAGCAGACCCCACCTTAGGTGGGGGAGAGGGCAGGGGCACCAGGGTGGCAGTAGGCAGGGCCGGGACCCACCCAGCCCTATCAGCAGGGCCCATGCCCACACCTCACGTCTTCTGGCTTGTGCAGTGTGAGGTAGATCTCATAGATCTTTCCTCGGGGTATGGCGTCCGGGGGGATGAGGAGGCTGATGCCTGTGACAGAGGGGGGGGGGCGGAGCTTATTAGGGCTGCAGAGCCACCAAAGGCGCCACTCTGCCAGCCCCGCCCTGAGCCTCCCTCCAAGAACTGAGTGGTGCCAGCCTGGCCTGGGAACAGAGGTGCCAGTGGGCGCAAAGCTGAGGGAACTCATGAGGGCAATGCATGCCTAGTTAGCCTGGCTACAGAAACTTCTGGATGCTGTACCTCCCTCCCTCATCACCCGCTTAAAACCTGCCTCGCCTCCAGGATAAGTCCAGCTCCTGATAGTTAAGGCCCTTGGCCCTGGGCCTGGCCTGCTCTGCACACTTGCTGTTCTGAAGCCACCCTCTAGCTATGCCTCTGGGTGCTCCATCATCCTGGTCTCCCGAGCTCCTCTCCTCCGCCTCAGCTCGGCCACTTCTGGGCAGGTACCTCAGCTCTGTTGCTCTGTGCTGGGCAGCGGCCCCCTGTGGGTGAGGCTGGGCCCTTTAACAACCCTGCCAGCTTTGGCAGCCCTCCCTTGTTTGGATGCCGTTGCACATGCGTCCTGCCTGGCTGATTCACCTTTGTCCCAGTGTCTAAAGGGGCGGCATCTGAAAGCATCTGCTGGGCCCGGGAGGGAGAGCGAAGCCAGAAGTGGAGGATTTGTGGCTCCTGCCCTCTTCATGCTCCTGTGCTGCCTCCTGGTGCAGCTGCCAGGGTGGTGACCAACGTCTGAGTGACCCATGTGTGAGTGCTCTGTGGTGGGGTATGCTCAGTCAGGTACTTATTTAGCAAGTGCAAACGCTGAGGGGAAGCCATGAGCGCTGCTCTCACGGAGCGCTCAGCCTGCAGGGAAACAGGTAAGACAGCAGCAAAGGGTGTTGGGTGTTGGGTGAGAGCAGAGAGGTGCACAGCACCCCCGGCCACCACCCCGCTGGGAAGTGAGGGGCAGATGGTCACTGAGCACCCACTGGGTGCCTGCCCTTTTCTAACATCTTGACAAGGACGATCTCCTAGCAGCCTCCCTGAAGGAGACCATGAAGCAGAGAGAGGGAGAGCTGCCAGACCAGAAGAGGAAGTAGCAGTTAGGCCAGTGGATGGGGGCAGAGAGGCCGTGTGTGCGAAGGGCAGCACAGTGTATTTGGGTTCAGGAAAGCACAACGAGGCTACCAAGTGCAGGAGAAGCAAGTGGGGGAGGGAAGGCCACAGGGGATGAGTCCTTGTGGTTCTGTCATGCAGGCTTTGAGGGGAAAAGTGGAAACTCCAGAAAGGGACATGGTCAAGTCTGGCTCCACTGAGAACCAGACGAGGGGCAGGTGTGGTGGCCTAGGCCAGGAGTGGCTGCAGGAAAGACAAGCAGAAGGAGGCAGGCACAGTGGAGAAGAAAGAAGGATGCGATCGGTGCATGAATGAAGCTGGGGTGGAGGTGAAGGGGGAAGAGTGAAGAAGAGCAGGAGGTCAAGGTGGCTCCCAGTTTCTGTCTTGAGCAACTCGACTGCGCTGTCCCTGAGGTAGGGAACACAGGGAGGGAGGAGGTTCTGGGGGAGGGTGGGAGACGGTGCTGTTTTAGGCACGAGGAACCTGAGGTGCTGTGAGACATACAGATGGAGCTGCCCAGGAGGCAGCTGGGTGTGCGATTCCATCACCCAGGAGAACCGCGGCTGGGGATGGAGGAGTGGGAGTGATCTATACAGACACGGCGACTGAGAGCCGCGGAGAGGGCCCCGGGAGGGGGCTCTGAGAAACACCTGCATTTAGGGAGCAAGCTCCAGACGTAGCTGGGGGGGGATGAGGAGGGCTGGACCGTGCAGTGTCACTGAAACTGAGGGAATAGAGGATGCCAGGGTGGGAGTGGGCAGTCACACCAGGCACCGTGGCTCTTTCTCAGATGTCCTAGGGGTTTCCGTGAGGTGCTGGATGGAAAAGCCCCTGTCCGGGTGTTTTCCCTCTGCTCTCTCTCCACTAGTTCCCCTCAGCTCCCTGGGGCCTAGGGCCCGGCACACACAGGCTGGCGGGCTGTGCAGATGAATGGGCAGCAGTCCTGTGTCCTTGGGCAACAGAAAGGAGACAGCTCTGGCCTTCATCTCAGTGCCAGTCCCAGAGACTGAATCCTCTACGATTCCATCACCCAGGAGAACCGCGGCTGGGGATGGAGGAGTGGGAGTGATCTATACAGACACGGCGACTGAGAGCCGCGGAGAGGGCCCCGGGAGGGGGCTCTGAGAAACACCTGCATTTAGGGAGCAAGCTCCAGACGTAGCTGGGGGGGGATGAGGAGGGCTGGACCGTGCAGTGTCACTGAAACTGAGGGAATAGAGGATGCCAGGGTGGGAGTGGGCAGTCACACCAGGCACCGTGGCTCTTTCTCAGATGTCCTAGGGGTTTCCGTGAGGTGCTGGATGGAAAAGCCCCTGTCCGGGTGTTTTCCCTCTGCTCTCTCTCCACTAGTTCCCCTCAGCTCCCTGGGGCCTAGGGCCCGGCACACACAGGCTGGCGGGCTGTGCAGATGAATGGGCAGCAGTCCTGTGTCCTTGGGCAACAGAAAGGAGACAGCTCTGGCCTTCATCTCAGTGCCAGTCCCAGAGACTGAATCCTCTCCAGGACTCTGTCCTCTTTCCTTGCTGGGCTGGCCCAGCTCTCAGGGTGAGGCTGAGAGGCGCTGGAGGAACTCAAGGCTGTCCCGCCCTCCTCCAGGAGGGACTCATGCTAGTCTAGCCTCCCGGAGCTCCCTGGGGGCAACCCAGGGGTGTTACCCACCTGTATTAGGGATCATCAGTCGGCCCCCGAGGAAGTTGAAGGTCCCATAGGCCATGTTGCTGGTGCCACGGGGCAGGGAGCGGAAGTAGTTCTGGGTGGAGAGGCGGGAGACGAAGTCCTCCGCCTCCGAGGTGGGCGAGCTGTGGTGCAGCGTGTGGCGGCCGCCGCCCAGGGGGCTGAGCAGGTGCCCGTTGGTGAGCTGGAACTTGGGGCTGGGCCCATCTTGCCGGGGACACAGACTGCCCTGGTAGGTGGTGGTGGTGGTGCTGAGGTCTGGCTGGATGGTGAGCAGATGGGGACTGCTGCAAGGATCAAGGTGGACTCAGAGGGGCACAGGGGCTGGGGGTGGTGGCGGGAGCAGCCCTGTGGAGGCGACTTGGGGCGGAGGCCCCAGCACGAGTGCGGGGGGCGGGGCACCCCACCTGCTTTGCTGGGCTTGATGCTGACGGGCTGGAAGCCTGAGGTGAGGATGGACGAGTCAGCCACGTCCGAGTCCAGCCCCTCCTTCTTGCGGCAGCACACGAGGATGAGGACGAGCAGCAGCAAGAGGAGGCACACGGCCACGGCTGCGAGGCCCACGTAGAGGGCCACGTCCTCTGGGCCGGAAGCAGCTGTGGGAGAGAGTGCAGCCTTGAGAGGGGTGGAGGCAGGAGGCCAGGAAGGGGAGGTGAGCAGTCTACACCGCAGGGGGATGGGGCCTCCGCTCCTTGGGCATCAGTGCCAGGGGGTGGCGGGGCGGTGGCAGCAGCGGCATGAAATGTCAGCACGCGTGCATTCCAGCCCCGCACCCGCCACGCCTTGCTGTGTCACTCCGGGCAGACGGCGTGCCTCACCGGCTCAATTCATGCTGAAGTTGCTCCTGACGAGAATGGAGGCGGGGAAGAGCCACTTCCCTGGGTGGCCTGGAGCCCTGCTACACTGGCTCTTCTGAGGCCATGCGGCCAAGGGCAGCTGAGACTGAGGGTGAGTGCCTAGGATCCCTAAAGCAGGGAATCTGCTTTCTGGGGCAGGGGGTGGGAGTGGGGGATTCTGCCAATCTGATTCCTGGCCAACCCCTGGACCAGGAGCAGGGATGCTGGGCTCTTCTCCTCTTCTGCCTCCCACCCAGGCCTGGGGCAGGGCTGAGGAGAGTGATTGACTGCCTGGAGGAAGCGATATTGATTTTAGAAGGGTTTTGCATAATGAAAGAAATGTCCATCAGAAAGGAATTGACACAGATAATTAGGTTTTTAATTGAAAGAATGGGGGAGGGTGTGTTCTAGAGAAAAAAAAAATCCAACAGAGATCTTTAATTGTTAGTTATGGCCTTGTAATTAACAGGCCTACAAGCCTGGTGTCCCCACAGGACTGTATGTGCACTTGGGGGACGGGGCAGAGGTTAAGCTGTACGAGAGGATGGGAAGGGGTTTGGGAGACAATCCCAGAGGCTTGGTGTGCTCGGTAAAACCACCAACGTATGCAAGTCTCAGGGCAGGTGTGGGAAGTATTGGGGTGTATGTGGGCACATGTTGGGTGTGTTAGGGATGGGGGGTCCAAAGGTTCTGAGCTTTGAATGGAAGGTGCAGCCTGTGGCAGGGGACTGACTCCCTGAGCCATCACCGCCCCGGGGCAGGGCAGGGCCAATCCTAGCAAACTCGAGGGCTCCTGGGTGGAAAGGACTCACTGTGCACACAGAGGTCGCTGGTACAATTGCGGGTATCCAGGTCAGCGCCTTGGCACTCCTCGCCTCCATTGCGGGGTGCGGGGTCTGAGCACTCACGGCTCCGCCAGTGGGTACAGTCGAGCCCACAGGCTGACCACTTGCTCCACGGGCTCCAGCTGCCATCCACTAGACATGAGACAGACACGGACAGAGAGGAGACGGCATGGTCAGCCCAGGGAGCTATAGTCCAGGCTGTCTGCCAGCGTGGCCCTGCTGGGCAGCCAGACCTGGTGCAACGCCAGGGCCAGGGCCAAGCCTGCCAGTCTGCAAGCCCTCTGGTGTCCAGCGGGCCTGGATGACGCATGCTAATGACAGGAGGCACAATGACGCTGGGCCTGCTCGGCTCTCCCCACACCAGGGGCCGTCCTGGCCCTGGGGCAGTGAGGGCCCTCAGTCGCACGATGACCCCTTGATCCCAGGCGCGGGTGGCTCTGCAGTACCAGGCTGGGCCCTGCCCCACATGGACTGTCCCTGTCCCGATGGTACCTCGGACCCTGTGACTTGGCCCCTCCACTGGGGCTGAGCCTGCACACAGACTGAGCCCTGCCTCCGATCACACTGAACCCCATCCTGGCCTTGGACTGAGCCTGGCCCTGCGTGCGGGTGGGTGGGATGGAGCCAATGGGGAGCAGGCTGGTGGGCACATGGAGCCAGGGCACGGAGATGGCGTGGTGAAGAGCGATGCGGGAAGTGGCGGCCGCTGGTACCTGGGCACAGGGTGGCGCAGGCTGTTTTCTGGACATTCTGCCCCTCACAGAAGGCGCCCCCGTTGAGAGGCGCCGGGTTGGTGCAGCTCCGGCTCCTTTTCTGCCAGCCGCGCCCACAGCTGGCGCTGCAGACAGACCACTCAGTCCACGTCGACCACCCACCGTTCACTGGCCGGACAGAGAAGGACTGGGTCAGGGAGCGGGGGCTTCCTTGGACACGCTGGCCCAAGGGCCAGAGCAGGACAGAGGGGCTGTGAGCTGGAAGTGGGCAGGTTGCAGCTGGGCTGAGAGAAAAGCCCTGGAGGGGAGGCCACGCTTCTGTCCTTCTGCCCCCTGGGGCCTGGCAGCGCCCGCTCCACAGCCCCTTTCCCGGTGGGCACTGCAGGTGCTCAGGACAGCCAGCCCTAGCTGCAGCTCCCACACACTCCTCCAACCCAAACCCCAGCCTTTTACAGGGTGACTCCAGCACCCCTCCTCCTGTCTGCTCCTGGGGGTGCCCGGGTCACTCTACTTCCACCCTGGGGTCTGTCACTTTTTTAGACTTCCATCTCGTCCCTTCATCTCCTCCTGCACCATGTCCCCTGACCACAGATAAGCCAAGGGATGGTCCAGCCACCAAAAACACCTCTGTCCAGACAGGCCCTTCTGCTCCTCAACAGCCACAGCCAGCCCTTTCCCCGTCCTTTCCCATCAGGCCACGGCTTGGTCGGCCCCGTCCTGGCTCTGTAGAGAGCCAGCCATGTGTGGTTGCCGCAAAGGCACCCCAGTGCCTCGCCTATGCCCGGAGCCCTTCCACCCTGCCAGCACCGGGGCCCACCATAGACGATGACAGCAGCGGAGGCGCTGCGGCGACGAGCCACGATGTTCTTGGCCACGCAGGTGTAGTTGGCCGTGTCGGCCAGGCGGGCCTGTCGCACCACCAGGCTGTGCTCCCGCGTGATGTACACATTGGGGTCCATGATGGGTCCACAAGGTCCTCATTCCGGAGCCACTCCACCTGGGGGAGGGAGCCATACCATTGCACCGCCTGACTGCGCTGGCCCTGCCTGGAGCGAGCATGGCCCCTGGGTTGGAGGGGATCAGCCTGGAAGGCTGGGCAGGGAGGGCTGAGACCTGGAAGCACTGCCCACCTGGAGCGGTACTGCCCACCTGGAGCAGCACCGCAGCCCCTCTCACCTCGGCTGGGGGGATGCCCTCCGGTGGGCGGCAGGGCAGCACGATGCCTTGCTCCAGCGACACTTCCTTGGCCAGTGGTTCCTGCTCAAAGTTCTTCCGCAAATCTGGGGGCGGAACAGAAGCATCTCCCTGGCTGAGTGCCTCAAGCTGGGTCAGCCTGGCTGACCCTGTCCGCTGGTCCTGCAGAGACCATGGCACAGGCCAGGAAGAAGCGTCCAGTGCCCGGGGGGAACCTAGGGGGTGGCTGGGCGGCATCCGTAAGCACTCCCTCCAGCCGTCAAGGCAGGACCTGAGGATTTCTTATGGGACCTCCTCCCGGGTGACACCCTGAGGCCCCTCCGCCCCGGACTCACAGGCAATGCGGATATAGGCCTTCTGACTCTTGGTGGTGCCCAAGGAGCTCCACGCCACGCACTGGCACCAGAACTCCTCCAGCCCGAACACCTTCTCCACCTGCTGCCTCGACACATTGATGCGGACCTCCATGGAGGGCAGTCCTGAGAGGGGAGGGGCGGGGAGCAAGGGCGTGTTTCGCGCATGGTCCTCATGGGCCAGTCCCCTGCGGGGTCCTGGCACCACCACAGACACTCCCTCTGCTGAGCAGGAGAGCTGGCGGACACTGAGGGCAGTCCTCTGCCTGGAGAAGGGGCTCCCGGGGAAGTCCCTTTGTATCTCCTGAAAGTCAGGAGTGGGTACTTGGTCACCCAAGGCCTATCTCCCTGGAGTCAAAAAAAAGTCAGGAAGGGGGTTTCCTGCTGTTTCAGAGACAGTCACAGAGGAACCTGGGGCAATGGAGGCTGACCTCAAAGGACTCCAGGCAGAAGGGGTGAGGCAGCTAGGCCAGCCCTGGGGGCCATTGTGGGTAAAAGCAAAAGGTAAGGAGGGATTCAGAGAAGGCAATGGCACCCCACTCCAGTACTCTTGCCTGGAAAATCTCATGGACGGAGGAGGGTGGGAGGCTGCAGTCCATGGGGTCGCTAAGAGTTGGGCACGACTGAGCGACTTCACTTTCGCTTTTCACTTTCATGCATTGGAGAAGGAAATGGCAACCCATTCCAGTGTTCTTGCCTGGAGAATCCCAGAGACAGTGGGCCCCCGTCTATGGGGTCACACAGAGTCAGACACGACTGAAGCAACTTAGCAGCAGTAGCAAGGAGGGATTTAGGGTTTCCCTGTTGGCTCAGATGGTAAAGGATCTGCAATGCTGGAGACCTGAGTTTGATCCCTAGGTCGGGAAGATCCTCTGGAGAAGGAAATGGCTACCCACTCCAGTTTTCTTGCCTGGAGAATCCCATGGGCAGAGGAGCCTGCTGCTGCTGCTGCTAAGTCGCTTCAGTCATGTCCCGACTCTATGCGACCCCATAGACAGCAGCCCACCAGGCTCCCCCATCCCGGAGTGGGTTGCCATTTCCTTCTCCAATGCATGAAAGTGAAAAGTGAAAGTGAAGTCGCTCAGTCGTGTCTGACTCTTAGTGACCCCATGGACTGCAGCCTACTAGTTCCTCCGTCCATGGGATTTTCCAGGCAAGAGTACTGGAGTGGGGTGCCAGTGCCTTCTCCAATTCACGGAGTCGCAAAGAGTGGGACAGGACTGAGTGACTAACACTTTCACTTTCACGGAGTTATCTGGCTGGCCTCCTGGGGTTAGTAGGTAGATCCTGATGTGTGATGATATAATAACAGCTATTAACAAGATAATGACAGTGATTATGTAGTATGATAATAGACCCCTGGGGCTTAGACAGTGTTTCCCACGTGCTGGCTTATCTTCTCCAGTCAGCTCCCTTGGAGGTATCTGCTCCCATTCTGTGGATGGGGAAACAGAGGTCATAGAGGCAGTGACTTGCCAGAGGCGCCCAGGGCTGCCTGCTGTCTGAGTCCAGAATGTGTTCAGGGTTCATGGGAGTGGGGGGCTGGGGTGCTAGGGGTGCCCCTTGTACCAGGAGAAATGCTGGTGAAGGGGAGAGACAGCCCACAGAGAGGAAGCTGACCTGTGAGAGTGTCTGGGACCTTCTTTATCCTGTATGGACTGGGCCTAAAGGATCCCTTCTCAAGGGTGGACACAGTACCCAGCCCCCACACATCTGCCACACCCAGAACCAGGTGTGGGGTGTCTTAGGAGGGTCCAGGCCTCTGAGGACCCAGAAGGGAGGGGGGACCCCAGCCCTCCTCCAGCCCCCTGGCCCTTAGCTGAAACCAGTGTCCCCAGGAGTGAGAAAAGACTGTTTGTTTCCAATTCCTCCTCCTCCTGACCCCAATTTCCCTCGGGTCACCGGCTTATCAGAAAGAGGGAGAGAGGCTGGTGCTTCCATTGTTAACAGAGAAATTCAATTAGGGCTGCCTTGCAGGAGGAGCAGCGGCCCAGCTGAGCAGGCAAGCCAGGAGGCTGTTTTCTGTCTTAATTTCTCTAACGTGTCTTTCCCTGACCCTTGCCTAGACCCCTCCTCATGAGTCTGTCCAGCTCCCACACAGGTCCCCAGATATTTCTATCACTCACCTTTGTCCCCTTACACTGTGAGTTCTCACAGGAGATGGGGGGGGGGTCACCTCTAGCTGAGGTCACTGTCACTGGAGATCCCTCCATTCTGGGCACTGCCTGCCCCATACCCTAAGGCGCTGAATGTGAATGTCCTTAGGGGTGGGGTGAGGGCTGAGAGGTGAGAAGGGGTCCCTCACAGGGGGATGCTATCTGTCAAGCATCTGAGAAGGAGCTGTGTATCTACTTCAGGGCAGAGACAGGGTCCTCCCCTTCAGCCTCTGGGGTTAGTGATGGGAGACTTGCAGAACATTCTGAACCAGGTGCTTTTCCTCTCTTGGGTGGACAGGTCTATGGAAGGACTGCTGCGTCTCCAGGGTGGTGGGGGGAGCTCACACACCACCCAGGCAGCTTAGCTCAGGGAGAACAGCACTAAATTTAAAGTGCTCCTATTTCTTCCCCCCTGTCTCCTCCCTCTTCTGTCCTGCCACCTCCTCCTCTCCTTGCTGCCACAAATGAGGGCCAAGTTTGTCCACGAGCTCTAGATCCAGGCAGTGCCCTTGAGCCCCACAAGCTCTGGGGGTGGGGGAGACCCGAGCCGGCTGGGCCTTGAAGTGAGGGGCTGTGCCTTCCCAGCTGCAGGTTGCTGAGCAGCCGGGCTCCCGGGAGCAGTTTCTGGGCACGGCTGTGTCTGCACCTGCCTGGTAAATGGGAGCAGATGCCAGCCTGAGGGAGGGCGGCAGGAAGGTGGGGGTCCCTGCTGGCCCAGGCGTGGGAGCATGTCGGGTATGTGCAGGCATGTGAGGGCTTGGGTGTGTGGGGAGGCCCTGGTGTGTGCATGCTGAGTGTTTCTGGGAGGTGGAGGGGTGGGGGTGGGGGCCTCTGAGGCCAAGCGAGTGCATAGGGTACCTTCTTACCAAACTGCTTTTCATAGTCAGTCAGTTTTTTTTTAACACACAATAAATTATACTCCCAGACCAGAGTCCAATACTTGGTAAATTTCCAACTTTTACACTATCAGTGGGTTTGGGTTTAAGAGTTTTCAGGCTTTGGTCCCTTCCCCCTGGTCCTCTGGATGGGGAATGGGGGCAAGCAAAGGGGAGACCAGATACTCTCTCCTGGGTTGTCCACTCAGCCATCCCCACCCCCATGCAGGGCTCCAGATTTGGGCTGACCTCTGCCTCTGTCATGCCTGCCTGACCACAGCATGCCTGGGTCAGGGTATTGGGTTTGTGTGTATCATGGGTGTCACCCACTGCCTGGGCATCCATTTGTGGGTGAGGGAAACTGATCTCTTTGCCTCAAAGCACTCAGCGGCTTTGGATTAAGAAGTCAATAAGATCAAAGAAAATTCAAATAGGCTAGCCATGGGAGGCCTGAGGTTGGAGGCTCAGACAGGAGGGGACCCTGGTGGCCACGGGTGGGATGTGTCTGTGAGCTCTGCTCTCCATGTGGCTTGAAGGGAGCAAGGCCAGCAGAGCCTGTGGGACTGGCCTGGACTGCTTTGCAGGCAAGAGCCTGGGTCTTGTCCAAGCCGTGGATACCAGACCTCATGAGGGCAGGAGACAAGGAGGGGTGTATGTGGGAAGCCTGGAAGAGCAGGTTGTGAGCAGTTGGGGGCTGGCCTGGAGTCTTCCCAAGAGGTTCCAGGACAGGCCTTCAAGGCTGCAGGGAGACAGGCTATGGTGATTTCCTCTTCCTCGCCTGTTCCTTGCCTGGGGGACCTACCTCAGCAGCAGGAGGACTCGATGCTGCAAAGTGAGGCTGGGCCCTGGGCATGGGGCAGGAAGACAGGGAAGACCTGGAGCTGGGCTCCAATTGGGTATGAGAAATCTCACAGCTGCCCCCAGCAACCTGCCAGGGGCCCCTCCTCATCCCCATTTTACAGATAAGGAAACAGGCCCATGGGGGAAGGGGACCAACCTGCCAGAGAGGCCACGGACCCTATCCATTCCCCTCCTGAGGGTGGGAAGCAGAACTGGATCACTGGCACCAAGAGACTTGTGGGCTAAATTCCTAGCACCTCACCCAGACCTGGCACATGGCAGGTACTCCATTGACACCTGAGGACTGCAAGAAGGCTGCTGCCAGCAGCAGGTGTGTGTAAGGCCAGGACAAGGCAGGCTCAAGGACTTGGCTGGGGGCTCATGTTGAAGACCAGCCCCGCTGACCCTGCTAAGGTAGGATGGCGTGTGACCTCTATGGACCAAAAGACCTGTTTGGAGCCCTGGATGAGTCAGAGCATCTGTAACACGGCAGATTGGCTCTGAGGACTAAACCACACGCTGCCCAGACTCAGGGCTTGTCTGCACACCTGCATTCTTGTGCAAGCTTCCGTGTTCACCAGGGCGGGCCCCGTCCCCTGGCCTCCCTCTGCCCAACCCTACCTCCCACAGCGCAATGTGGCTGCAGCTTCCTGTCCCGCTGACCACCCCCTCCAACCCCACTTCTGCTGCCCCAGGCCTGGGCCTCTGGCCAGCCTGCTGTGCCCTGCATTTGTCCTTTGACCTGCTAGGCATTCCAGGTGGTTTTAAGACTGGGGATGGAAGGCAGCTCTCATTCCGGAATTCCTTCCTGGGCTGCCCGGTTTCTTCTGCCTGGAGCATGGTCCACCACTCTGGGCCTTGGTCTCCTGCCTGCTCTTGGCATCACTGTGAGTTGTTCTGGGTGCCCTCTGCTGGCCCTATGACTCAGACCTCACTCAAGTGGCCATACGCAGCACAGGGTCTGTGTGCTGTGTGTCTCAGGCTGGCTGAGCCTAGGTGGGAAGGGGCTCTGGGCTTAACCTGAGGACTCAGCATGTGTGGGAGGCTCCACGGAGCATCACGGCAAAGTGAAGTCGCTCAGTTGTGTCCAGCTCTTTGCAACTCCATAGACTATAGCCCTCCAGGCTCCTCTGTCCATGGAATTCTCCAGGCAAGAATACTGGAGTGGGTAGCTGTTCCCTCCTCCAGGGGATCTTCCGGACCCAGAGATCGAACCCAGGTCTCCCGCCTTGCAGGCAGATTCTTTACTGTCTGAGCCACCAGGGAAGGGGGCCAGAAATGAGCTTAACTGGGGTCCAGTTAGTGAGGAGGAGAGGCTGTTGTCAGCTCCACTGGGCCTGTTCTCGGAGCACAGGTTCCCAAACAATGGCTCTCTGCCCCTATCCCCAGGGCTGGAGGAGGGAAATGAAGGGGCCCACAGAAGGAGCACTTCTTGGGTCTGCCTCTCCTGTAAGCCCTCACATGGGCCCTGAGCATCACCCACAGCACCGGTCATGTCACTCGGTAGCTTGAAATCCCACAGCACTGTGACCTCACTCCAGAGCTGAGTGGGTGAGGCTCCTGGGTGGCCCCAGTGCCCCCGGCGCCCGCTCCACCCCCTCCCCTCCCAGCCCTGATGCACCTATCTGCCTTCAGGCCTTTGCTGGCACTGTATCCTTTCCTGGGTCACCTGGACACCCTTCCCCTCTTCTGCCCAGACCAGGGTTACACGTCCGTCCCTTGAAGAGCCCACCCCGAGCAGCCCCAGCTCCCAGGACTCATGGAGAGGTCACTGTGCCGCCCACCCTCTCTGCAGGGTTGTATCTCCAGCTGGAGAGTAGTTGCTCAGGGAGTGAGTGCACCAGCAAACCATCACGGAATTGAGGTCTGTGAGCTCGTCTGTCATCTGGGACCCACTCTTGCCAAACCTTTCTCTGCTGGCACCACTCACCAGTCAACCAACCCCTCAGATGGAGCGGCCAAGACCTGCCCCACTGTCCACAGAACTCCCTGGGATATTTTGGTGGTGAGGCTTCCCTTTTACTCCCCCACCAGGCGATGAAGAATGGTGAAGGTAGGCCTCCCAGAGACCACTTTGGTGTGTACACAGGGGGTCCCGCCCACACAGAGCTGGTTAGTTTCACCCTGGCCTCTGCTCTCAGGTGGGCAGCAGGGCCCCCTCTCTGAGCCTCCACTGCCTCGGGGGCTGAGACGCCCCCCACAAGTCCCCTCCGCCCCCCAGGTCCCTCTTCCCTCGCCCCTTCCTGGCCTTACCGCTGCTCCCATCTGTGCTGCGCTCAATCACGTGGTCCACCTGGCGCACCCACTCCCCGTTGCACTTGAAGAAGATCTGTGTGGCGGGCGTGGCCTTGCACACCAGCAGCACCGGCTTGTTCTTGACTATGTACACGTCCTCGGGCTCCACCAGGAAGTGGGGAAGCAGGTCTGGGTTGGAGCCGGGCACTGGGTTGTGCACCGGGTTGGCCACCGTGGCACTCTGCTGGGCACCTGCGGTAGGAGCAAACAGGACTGGTGAGTCAGGGGGTGGGCTGTGCTGGACTTGGTGCCACCTGCCTGCTCAGGGGCAGCGCCAGGCCATGAGGTGATACCTGTGGGGCCAGGCTCTGCCGCTTCCAGTCCAGTGACCTGGGCTGCTTAAGTGGGCCCCTCGCCAACCCTCAGTGTAAAACGGGAGGAGCAGCAGCCCTCCCCTCCTTCCAACCCGCACCCCCCCACGCCCGACTTATGAAGACCTGTGGAGACCTGAAACGAGACAAAGGCGAGAGTGCCAGCTTATGGTGATTGTCAGGGCTCATTACTCCGCTGGTAGAAGTTCAGGGATGTAGGGAGGTGCCAGGGGAGAGCTGGAGGAAGCAGAGGGCCCCGGCAGCCAGGGGTTAGGCGTCTCAGGAGTCCCTTTCTCTGGTGCCGGGCTGCCTGGGGGGCTGCTTCTGGCTTGCTCCCCATTCCTGGTCCCTGCACTTAGTAGGAGCTGAGAAAATAGCACGTGAATGAAGTCGGGGGAGGCTGTGGTAGGTTCGGATGTGAAGGGGTGCTCGTGGCAGTGCGACAGGTGAGGCCCTGTAGTGGGGAGGGGCGAATCAGGGTGAGCCTGGGCTGCTGGGTGGCTGGGTCTCAGGCAGGGTGGGAGCCAGGAAGGCGTGTCTGGGAGCCTGAGCCTAAAGTCTCACTCTTTAAGGAGAACTGAACATGGGTTTCCTTCTAATTTTAACTGAAAACCACAGCTATCCCACAAGTCATTTGTTGCTAATTACACAGGTAATTGGCTCTGAGGCTTTGGTGGAAGTAAAACCCTCAGCAGTCTGCTCCCCCAACAGGACCCGGAGAGGGTGGGGAGGGGTCAGGGGCACAGTAGCCTCAGCCTCCACACCCACCAGACAGGTCCCCTGATAGCTGGGCCTCTCTCGGGGCTGCAGTCACTTCCCCCAACACACACTCCCAACCAACAGGGGCCCCTGGGCATATGGGAGGAAATGCTTGGACTTCAGAGACCCTGCTAGGGTGACCTTGGGTGAGTTACCCCTTCTGTGGAGGTCCTGACTGCCCACTGCAGGTCTGGAGGTGCCTCCCGCAGTGGCTTCCCAGCTACACTACCCTCCTCACCTGCAGCCCAAAACCCGTGGAGGGCTTCTAATGGGTGGCCTAGCTCTTTGGGCCCGGGGGCATCCACACTGCTTTTTCTCTCTTGCTGGCACAGGGAACCTCTCTTTCCAAGGAGGAGTTCCCTCCACTCAAGACTGTGATTTTAGGGAGGGGATCTGTGCCTGGTCTGTAGGCACCAACGGGGTGAGCTGGGAAAGTCTGCAGAGGCTGAGAAACCTGCTGTAACTGCAGGTAACTCCCACTCCCCCAACCCCAGGCTGTTTCTCCGCTTGCAAACTGGGGTGTGTGTGTGTGTTAATCACTCAGCCATGTCCGACTCTGCGACCCCACGGACTATAGCCCACCAGACTCCTTTGTCCATGGGATTCTCCAGGGAAGAACACTGCAGTGCGTTGCCATGCCTTTCTCTAGGGGATCTTCCCAGCCCAGGGATCAAACCCAGATCTCCTGCACTGCTGACTGTTTACTGTTTGAGCCACCAGCAAAGCAGGGAACAATACCCAATTCTTTGGGCTCTTGTGAGGGGGAAAAGGACAAAGGCACAGTGCTCGGTTGATGTCAGTTGCTATCCGCACCCAGAGCTTTTACATGGCAGTGGCAAAGGGCTCCAGCTCCCTCCCAGCAATCTCTTCAGGGACGAGGGCTGACGACGAGGAAACTGAGGCACAGAGCTTGCCCCCAGTGTCTGCAGCAGTGGGCTCATCCAGCTCTATCCCCAGCCTGTCCCCACGCCTCCATGCACTCTGTGCTACACTGCAATGAAGGCTAAGCTGCCTGGAACCACACTTGCAGTTGGGAAGACAAGCTCCTCTGGTCCCACCCCACCCACTCCTGAACAGCCTCCATGGGGCTTGGCCAGTCTGCAGGTGTGTTTTAGGGTGAGGAAGGTGGGGGATGCTGGCAAATGGGAGGAGCCCTCCAGATACTTTACAGATGTGGAGTCTGAGGCCTGAGGGAGAAGCCACTTACCCTGTCCCCCAGCTTCAGCCTTGGGCTCTGGGGGCCACATCCTGACCCTTTGATGTGACATTCACTTGTCACTCAGCAGCCCTGACCCAGGCAGCGGGCTCAGCAGGGCAAGGCTGAGTTGTGCTCTGGTTTCCCAAGGTCTGGAGGGTGAATAGGAGGAGGGACTCCAAGGAGGGGCACTGTGGGTCAGGAGCCTCTTTAGATGCCTACTGGGGAAGCCAGAGCATCTCTGCAGACCCCCAGGCCACACAGAGCAGAGCCCATGGAGGTGGGGGCAAGCACCACAGGCTCCAGAAGAGACCCGAGCAGCAGCTTCTGGGCCTGCCCATGCCCTGCCTTGCACAGGCTCGATGTGATGGCCCAGTTCTGCCTACTGGCTCGGGGCTGGGTGGGCAGGGGTCCTGGCTGGGGAAGGCGCATGGCCCCCCAGCTTCCCTATCGATCACTGCACCAAGCACTGCTCACGTCAGCCGCCCGCTGAACCCAGCACAATCCCTCATGTCTGCATTTAACTGCTAATGAAAAATAAATGTACTGTGACCAATAAGGGACATAGCTCACTTCTCCTGGGCCTCCGCCACGCCACGTGGGCACGATCTCCCCTCCCGGCCCCCCGGTGGGGCATTTATTGGGTGGACCCAGGGGCCCCCTCTAGGCTGCATTATGCCCCCTGGCAAGGACACTGTAAGGTCATGGGTGGGGGTAAATTCAGCCCCTCTTGGGGTTGCTGGCAGCTTCCTGGGTGGTCAGAGCTGGTTTCCCCTCTGTCTGGCCCCAGAGTGCACTACGTGACCCCCACCCTTGTGGTCAGCACTTGTGATCTGCTTTCCCCCTCACCGTCCCAGTTAGGTCTCTCTGCTGGACTAAAGCCCAGTAAGAACCATGGGTCTCTCCCTCTCCACATCGCAGGCCACCAGCACGAGTGATCTTTGCCTTTGACGTGAAACCCTGTATTTGCTCAGGGTCATATGCTATATGATGCCTTCAAAAGGACATGACTTTATGTGCCAGCCTGGATGGCAGCAGAATTTGGGGGAGAATGACTACATGTCTGGCTGAGTCCCTTCACTGTTCACCTGAAACCATCACAACATTGTTAACTGGCTATACCCCAATACAAAATGTATGTTTTGGTGTTAAAAAATAAACAAACAAAAAAAGGCACGACTCTACTCCCTACTGCAGCCTTCTCCTCTGCTGGCACTCTCCTACCTTTTCCTCAGGGCCAATTCTATTCACTTCTTCTGAAAGAGGACTCCCCCACCTGGCTGATTTCCCCACTTCGCCTCTGGGACCCATCCTCACTGGAGCTGTTATCACAGGAGAAGTAAGTGTGTGGCCAAGGCCTCTGTCCCCACTCCCAGTCTGTCCTTCTCTGGTCCCTGCCTCCCAGCTCAGGCTGCCGAGGAGGGCGAGTGGGGATTAGGATTTGGGTACCCATTCCTGCTTCTGGCTGTGAGGTGATGAGCACAGGAGGAAGGCTTTCCCAATGCAGATGTTGGAGCTGTGGGACCACAGGCAGGGGCAGGGCCCACCAGCCCCTCCCCAGCTCTCCAGAAGCTCCACCTGCCACACCCTGGCCAGGCCTCTGCTATTTGCCCAACCACCCTCTCAGAGTCCAGTTGAAGACTTCTTTCACTTACTAGTGGATCCCTGATGGGCTCTTGGTTGCTGAGAACTGCAGATGGGGCTTTACTGATGCTCGGGCCTTGAAGTGGGAACCTCGCTTCCAGTGAGCCCTGGGGCTGGCCAGCTGGCCCCCATGCATCTCAGGAGGGCTACCTGTCATTGGCCCAGGCAAGACCTGGGCTCCTGTCTGAGCGAGTTCATGGTCCAGGGGAGGAGGCAGCATGCCCAGTCCTGAATGTGGCACATACCCTGGAGTGAGGCTCAGGGGACAGTGTGGGCACAGGAGCAAGTTGATGAAGAGTATGGAGCCAAGAAGGCATCCTGGAGGAGGTGGCTTGTTGGCTGAGACTTGATGTCTGGGTGGGGGAGTTTCCAGATGGACCTCATAGGGCCGGCCGACTATGGCCCATTCCACTGAAGGCCTCCCCATCCAACCCTCTACAGCCATCCTGCTTCCCTCCACACATTCCTCACGGGGGAGATCTCTGCATTGCCCTGCACACAGCACCCCAGAGGCATCCCACTGCCCTCCCAACAAACTCCAAGGACACACGCCTGTCTCCTCTCTGACTCACCCCTACTGCCTTCCCTGCACTCCCTCTGCTCTGGCCATGCTGCCCAGCTCCCGGTCCTTACACAAGCCCAGCTGCATCCTGCCTGACAGTTTCTGCTGTCTCCTTCTTCTAAAATCCTTCTCCTCCTGGCCCGGGCACTCTGGGCTCTGCTCAGACCTTCACAGAGGAACTGCCCCAAGTCCTCTTCCCTTGGAGCCCTTACACCCACACTTTCTGAATTAGCACTCCTATAACCGCTTCTTTAGGATTGTCTTGATCACTGCCTCTTATAGTGTTACAAATTCCATCCATAGTTCTTCAGACACTCTGTCTACCAGATCTAATCCCGTTAATCTATTCATCACCTCCACTGTATAATCATAAGGGATTTGATTTAAGGTGTACCTGAATGGAGAAGTAGATGTCCCTACTTTCTTCAATTTAAGTCTGAATTTTACAAAAATGAGCTCATGATCTGAGCCACAGTCAGCCCCAGGTCTTGTTTTTGCTGACTATATAGAATTTCTCCATCTTTGGCTGCAAAGAACATAGTCAGTCTGATTTTGGTACTGACCATCTGGTGATGTCCATGAGTAGAATCATCTCTTAGGTTGTTGGAAAAGAGTGTTTGCCATGACAAATGTGTCCTTTTAACATTGTATAGGAGGCAGTGACCAAAAACATCCCATAGAAAACAAAATGCAAGAAGGCAAAGTGGTGTCTCAGGAAGTTTTATAAATAGATGAGGAAAGAAGAGAAGTGAGAGGCAAGGGAGAAAGGGGAAGATACACCCATCTGAATGCAGAGTTTCAAAGAATAGCAAGGAGAGATAAGAAGGCCTCTCACATGAACAGTGCAAAGAAATAGAAAACAATAGAATGGGAAAGACTAGAGATCTCTTTAAGAAAATCGGAGATATCAAGGGAACATTTCACGCAAAGATGGGCACGATAAAGGACAAAAACAATGAGACCTAAAAAAAGCAGAAGAGATTAACAAGAGGTGACAAGAATACACAGAAGAACTATATCAGGAAAAGGTCTTAAAGACTCACAACCACGATGGTGTGGTCATTCACCCAGAGCCAGACATCCTGGAGTGTGACGTCGAGTAGGCCTTAGGAAGCATCACTATAAACAAAGCTAGAGGAGCCGACGGAATGCCAGTCTTAAAGACCTCACAACCACGATGGTGTGGTCATTCACCCAGAGCCAGACATCCTGGAGTGTGACGTCGAGTAGGCCTTAGGAAGCATCACTATAAACAAAGCTAGAGGAGCTGACGGAATGCCAGTCTTAAAGACCTCACAACCACGATGGTGTGGTCATTCACCCAGAGCCAGACATCCTGGAGTGTGACGTCGAGTAGGCCTTAGGAAGCATCACTATAAACAAAGCTAGAGGAGCTGACGGAATGCCAGTCTTAAAGACCTCACAACCACGATGGTGTGGTCATTCACCCAGAGCCAGACATCCTGGAGTGTGACGTCGAGTAGGCCTTAGGAAGCATCACTATAAACAAAGCTAGAGGAGCTGACGGAATGCCAGTCTTAAAGACCTCACAACCACGATGGTGTGGTCATTCACCCAGAGCCAGACATCCTGGAGTGTGACGTCGAGTAGGCCTTAGGAAGCATCACTATAAACAAAGCTAGAGGAGCTGACGGAATGCCAGTCTTAAAGACCTCACAACCACGATGGTGTGGTCATTCACCCAGAGCCAGACATCCTGGAGTGTGACGTCGAGTAGGCCTTAGGAAGCATCACTATAAACAAAGCTAGAGGAGCTGACGGAATGCCAGTCTTAAAGACCTCACAACCACGATGGTGTGGTCATTCACCCAGAGCCAGACATCCTGGAGTGTGACGTCGAGTAGGCCTTAGGAAGCATCACTATAAACAAAGCTAGAGGAGCTGACGGAATGCCAGTCGTCGAGCTACTTAAGATCCTAAAAGATGCTGTTAAAGTGCTGCACTACATATGTCAGTAAATTTGGAAAACTCAGCAGTGGCCACAGGACTGAGAAAGGTCAGTTTTCATGACAATCCCAGAGAAGGGCAATCCCAAAACTGTGGAACTACCACACGATTGTGCTCATTTCACATACTAACAAGGTTATGCTCAAAATCCTTCAATTTAGGCTTCAACAGTACATGAACCAAGAACTTCCAGATGTATAAGCCAGACTTAGAAAAGGCAGAGGAACCAGAGATCAAATTGTCAACATTCATTGGATCATGGAGAAAGAATGGAAATTCCAGAAAAACATCTATTTCTGCTTCATTGACTATGCTAGAGCCTTTGACTGTGTGAATCACAACAAACTGTGGAAAATTCTGAAACAGATGGAAGGACCAGACCACCTTACCTGTCTCCCAAGAAACCTGTATCCAGGTCAAGAAGTAACTGTTAGAACTGGACATGGAACAATGGACTGGCTCCAAACTGGGAAAGGAGTATGACAAGGCTGTGTACTGTCACCCTGATTATTTAACTTATATGCAGAATTTGTGCATGGTACATCATGCAAAATGCCAGGCTGGATGAATCACAAGCTGAAATCAAGATTTCTGGGAGAAATATCAATAACCTCAGATATGCAGATCACACCACCTAATGGCAGAAATTGAACAGGAACTAAAGTCTCTTGATGAGGGTGAAAGAGGAGAGTGAAAAAGATGGCTTGAAACTCAACATTCAAAAAACTAAGATCATGACATTTAGTCCCATCACTTTATGACAGATAGATGGGGAAACAATGGAAACAGTGACAGACTTTATTTTCTTAGGCTCCAAAATCACTGGGGATGGTGATTGCAGCCATGAAATTAAAAATGCTTGCTCCTTGGAAGGAAAGCTGTGACAAACCTAGACAGCGTATTAATAAGAGACAACACTTTGCCGACAAAGAGCCATCTAGTCAAAGCTATGGTTTTTCAGTAGTCATGTATGAATGTGAGAATTGGACCATAAAGAAGGCCAACTGCCAAGGAACTGACGCTTTCAAATTGTGGTTCTGGAGAAGACTCTTGAGAGTCCCTTGGACTGCAAGGAGATCAACCAGTGAATCCTAAAAGAAATCAACCCTAAATATCATTGGAAGGACTGATGCTGAAGTTGAAGCTCCAATACTTTGGCCACCTGATGCAAAGAGCCAACTCATTGAAAAAGACCCCAATGCCGGGAAAGATTGAAAGCAGAAGGAGAAGGGGGCGACAGAGGGTGAGATGACTGGATGGCATCACCCACTTAATGGACATGAGTTTGAGTGAACTCCGGGAGTTGGTGATGGACAGGGAGGCCTGGTGTGCTGCATGCAGACCATGGGGTTGCAAAGAGTCAGACATGACTGAGTGACTGAACTGACTCAATGGACATGAACTTGAGCAAACTCGGAGATAGTGAAGGACAGAGGAGCCTTGCATGCTGTAGTCCATGGGGTTGCAGAGTCAGACGTGACTTAAGAGATTGAACAATTACCTGCTTCAGAACCCTCAGCAACTTACAGAATCCTTTATTTCTGGAGTATTTGTGGAGTGACTGAATGACTGCTCCCTTTTCCCCCTTTGACTTCAGATTTGCCTAAGGACGGTCCCCTTCACTCTTGACCTGCAGGGAGACGCAGAGAGAGCTCAGAGTGGCCCACAGGCAGAGATGTGGGTAGGGAGATGGCTCTGCACTCCAACCTGCCCCCGCCACACCCCAACATCCTGCTGCTCTGATGCTGAGCCTCCCTTTTCTCACCAGCAGCCTGGGATGATAAGACCTACTCGTGTAACTCTGAGGCCCAGGGTGGGTGTGAAAGTGCTTTCAAGTGTTTTATTTTTAAAAGCAGCACAAAACTATGAGGTGTGATTAATCAAGCAATTAATGAACTCATATTTACTGAGTGAGGACTCAGTCCCACGGAGCAGGGTGGGAGGGCTGGGGGCAGGGTGTCATCTGGACTCACTCAGCTGGGAGCTGTGGATGGCCCAGTCCTGGTCCACAGCTTGCTCCTGATAACCTCTCAACAGCCAGGCCTGTGTCAATGGTGAGGGGGAGGGGCGGCAAGCCCCTGCTTTTGCCAGTTCCCTGAGAAATGTCCTGGGTGTGAAGATGGGTGGAGAAAGGAAAGGGGCTAGGGGCCTGGCAGCCTCTGTCTTTCTCTTCCTGGCTGTCTATCCAGCACTGCACCCCCCTGCCCCCTGGGCACTGTGCTCCATCTCTCCAAGCTGGAGACATGCACTTGGTAGGTCCACTCGGGGCCTGGCTGTCCTGCTCCACAGGCCTGGGTGGGGAGACGAGAGTCCACAGGATGGTATGCCACACACTTTGCCTGGCATTGGAGGCTCTACTGGCCCAGGGCCTGAGCTGCCACCTGGCCTCACCTCCAGGGCCTCCCTTCAAGTGTGTAGGCTGGCATCTTGACCCTTTGCAGTTGTGCAAAGTGTTAGTTGCTCAGTCATGTCTGACTCTTTGCAATTGCATGGACTGTAGCCTGCCAGGCTCCTCTGTCCATGCAATTCTCCAGGCAAGAATACTGGAGTGGGGAGCCATTCGCTTTTCCAGGGGATCTTCCCAGTGCAGGTGCATATCCTGGCTGGGGCCTTGTCTCCCTCCCCTGTCTGGCTGATAGTATCTGATTTTCTGCAGGGAATGCCTGGCCCTCCCCCAGCTCCATCCATATAGCCATTCGGTCTGGGTGGGCTGACATCACCTCTGGTCCCAGAGGTAGGTATGTGGCACCAACTGGTGCCCAGATGAGCAGGTCACCCCACTGCAAAAGATGGGACTTTGGGATTTGGTTTGGGCTGCTGGGAAGAGAGAACCTCTCTGTTGGACCAGTCCTGCTGGCCATGCAGGCCATCGGAGGTCAAGTGAATGGGAGGCCGTCCATGGGTCTGAAGCAGAGGCTTGGAGAATGGAGGCAACCAAGGAAGAAAGGAGATGGACTCCTCACTCCGTGGGAAGCCTGGGGTCTCAAGAAGCCAGAAGACAGAGCTATGCCTGGATTCCTTTCTTTGCCTGAAGTCAGTTGGAGTGAGGATCCTTTCATTGCTTTGATCCAGTCCCCATCTGCTCTCTGCCTGGGTGACTTCTACCTGTCCTGCTGCTGCTGCTGCTAAGTCGCTTTAGTCGTGTCCAACTCTGTGCGACCCATGGACGGCAGCCCACCAGGCTCCCCTGTCCCTGGGATTTGCCAGGCAAGAACACTGGAGTGGGTTGCCATTTCCTTCTCCAATGCATGAAAGTCAAAAGTGAAAATGAAGTCGCTCAGTTGTGTCCGACCCTCAGTGACCCCATGGACTGCACCCTTTCAGGCTCCTCCGTCCATGGGATTTTCTAGGCAAGAGTACTTGTCCTTCTAGGCCTGCTCAAATACCTGCTCCTCCAGGAAGCCTTCCCTGACCCCTAGACAGAGCTGGCCGCACCTCCCCAGGGCTCCCACAGGCCCTGGCCGAACTCACCTCGGTACCTCCCACACCATGTGGTCACCCTTTATGAATCTGTCTCCCTACTCAGACTGTAGGTGCCTTGAGGGCAGGGACTGAATGGTGACATCGCCCTAACCCTTAAGCATCTCCCAGAGCCTGGCCAGGGACTGACACACACCAAGTGTCCAGTGAGTGCTTGTGAATGAATGTTGAAGATGATTCCCTTGACAAGGGACCACAGCCCAGAAAGGAGGGTTGAACGAGGGGGACACACACTCAGCTTTGTCTGGAAGCTAGCTCTGCTTTCTTTCCAAACAGTCAATTCTAGAATTCCGCTGTGCTAGACTGTGCGGAGGCGGGCCAGGGGACAGCAGAGAAGCTGCTGCTCAGGGTCCAGAGGAGACAGAGGGGCGGAAGCCATGGTCACAGTGGTGGGGAGCGTGCGGGGGGGTGCAGACACACACGGGAACAGGGGCTTGTGCTCTCCCGCCCATCTGCACCCCGCAGCCAGAGACGCCCTCGCGAGTTACTGTTTTTCAAATGTGGGCAATTTTATGATGAGGGAGCTTCACTCAGAGGCTCTGATAAGCAGGGGTGAAGTTAGTTAGCATTTGCTGTTAAAGAAATACACACAGCGGCGGGGTGGAGGGATGGTGGGTGGGAGGCCATGAAGAGAGATCTGGGGGCTACATGAAGGACTCTGAGCTTCCAGGTGGCAACTCGAGCCACGGACCTGCCTGGAGTGACGATGGGGTGCTACGAGGCCACAGCAAGGCAGAGGTGCGCCCCGGTATTTTTCTAAATCCAACATGTAAAAACCTCGCTCTGTCCACCAGCTGCTTCCGGGGCTCACTGCCTGCTGCAGACCCTTGTGCTGCCCCTGCTTCTTGAGCTTCAGTTTCCTCATTTGGGGCAAACAGTGCTGACCTGGCCCCAGGACAAGGCGGGTCAGGAACACCACCCCTGGGGCCTCCGGGCGTGCCCCAGGGCTGCTCTTCTTTCCCTTCCCAGCCCTGTGGTCTTTCCTTCAATCTTCTGTCTCCCTGACTGTGGCTCCAAACATCACAGGACTTCCCGGACGCCAGGGATGGCCCTGAGTTCAGGCTCTTCTGCCCTGGCGTGTGGTCAGTGAACAAGGGGACGCATGACTGCAGGCCCTCTTGTCAGGGAGCATGCCGGAGGTGGCAGACTGGAGTGACGGCCCCTCGCCGTGGCCCTCGGAAGGAAAGGCTGATCCCCCAACCCTTGCTCTCACACATGTGTGAGTGGCACTGTGGTTTCTATGGTGATGCATGTGTGAAAGTGTCACAGAGACAGCAGCCACCTTGCCAAGATTGGAGGAAAGTCACCCAGCTCCCCAGCAGGCTCCAGGGGCCTGGTCACAAGGACAGACACAGGCATCATGGGGAGGACAGGCAGACGGGCTAACCTGCAAAGAACAAGGCAGCTGGGGCTAGGCATGGTGCCACCTCATGCGCGTGGGGTGGGAGACTGGATCACTCTGCCCACCAGCTGTTGCAGCCCAGGCTTAAACCTCTGGCAGCTGCCCTCAGGTGGCTTCCAGCCCCTCCTTGTTTCATAGACAAGGAACATGAAGCTCAAGACTTGTCTAAGGTCACATAGCCACCGAAGGAGGGCCTGCTCTCCACACGCACTGACCCAAGCCAGGCCTAGGGAAGGAGTTATGGACCTTTCCTGGATCCAGACCTGGCCCCCACCATCACACCACCCCTTGAGAGCAAGGGTTGGCTTACACACTGACCCTCTCTGCTTTCTAAACCCTCCAAGCTCACCCCTCCCCAGGGCCTTTGCATAGCTCTTTCCTCTGCCTGCAACACGCTGCCCCCTGTTCTACCACAGGGCCCTCCTCTAATCCCTCAGGTCTCATCTTCAGCTTTACTTCCTCTAGGAGGCCATCCTTGACTGTGACATTTGAGGTGGCTGTTTTTCAGTCACTCAGTCGCATCCAACTCTTTGCAACCCCATGGACTGCAGCACACCAGGCTTCCCTGTCCATCACCAACTCCCAGAATTTACTCAAACTGATGTCCATTGAGTTGGTGATGCTATCCAACTATTTCATCCTCTGTCATTCCCTTCTCTTCCTGCCTTCAATCTTTCCCAGCACCTGGGTCTTTTCCAATGAGTCGGCTCTTCCCATCAGGTGGCCAAAGTATTGGAGCTTCAGCTTCAGCATCAGTCCTTCCAGTGAATATTCAGGGTTGATTTCTTTTAGGATTCACTGGTTTGATCTCCTTGCAGTCCAAGGGACTCTCAAGAGTCTTCTCCAGCACCACAACTCAAAAGCATCAATTCCTTTGGCATTCAGCCTTCTTTATGGTCCAACTCTCATCTGAACATGACTGCTGGAAAAACAGAGCTTTGACTAGACAGACCTTTGTCATCTAGTGATGTTTCTGCTTTTAAATATGCTGTCTAGGTTTGTCACAGCTTTCCTTCCAAAAAGAACAAGCGTCTTTTAATTTCATGTCTGTGGAAGGCCCTTTGTTATTTTTGGCTGTGCCATGCAGCTTGAAGACTCTTAGTTCCCCGATCAGGGATTGAACCCACACCTCCTGTAGTGGAAGCGTGGAGTATTAACCACTGGATCGCCAGGGAAGTCCCTCGGGTAGGCCCTCTAAACCAGTCCCTCGCCCCTTCCCCGGTCTTCTTTTCTCAGGGCACCCACCACCTTCTGAAATAGTGTACGTGTGTGCTGCTTCTTGTCCAGGTCTCCTTCCCCTGGAAGGTGTCATGACAATGGAGCCCACACTTGTCTTGTTCATACTGTAGTCCCAGGCCTGGCACACAGGTGGTGTTTGATAAACACACGCTGAATGCATGAATGAACAAACTCTGTCTTCCAACCTTGGTCCAGAGCATTGCTAAGAGCCCCTAAACCCACCCGTGAAGGGGGCTTAGAAACTCTCAGGGGCCTGGGGAAAGAGTGCTTGAAGTGGGGATAGACCTCCAGGGAGCCCCTCCCAGGGCCCCTTCTGGCCGCAGGGTCTTGCTTTGGACCAGAGAAATAGTTAATAAAGCTGAGGCCTAAATAAGCATTTGATTAACAAACGATAAAATAGCTATTGTGTCCCTGAATTAAGCTGTAATTGTGGCTGATAATTGGCTGGTTAGAATTTAATAAGCTGCAATTAAATAGAATGGAATCCAGGGTAATTATGTGGTCGCACAGCCCAGAGAGAACCAGGAAAGGAAGGCTTTTCCCTGCTTTGGAATCTTCTGCTGGTGCCGTGTGTGTGGCTGTGAGTGTGTTTCTGGTGATGGTGGTCGTGGCGGGGTGTGTGTGTGCAAGGCAGGCCTCCTCTACCTTTCACCTGGCAGAGGTGGGCAGGTGGGTGCAGGCCCAGCCCCTCACCAGTGCTTGGCAGCGGGAGATAGTCATCTGAGCCCTGTCAGGGCCTGTTGCAGCTCCAGCTGGAAGAGACATAAAAGGCTCCCTGGCAAGTGTTTCCTGCGAGGTGGGAGGCCATGGGAGGGTGGCCAGGAGGGCACTGGGAGCATGAGGGAGGCAGGCAGGTGGGGAGAGGGTCTGCCTGTCTTCCTAGTGAGAAAACTGGGGCTCAGGTAGGGCAAGAACTTGCTCAAGGCCACACAGCCATCAGCAGCTGGGCTGGACCAGATTCTCAGGTTGGATCAAGAGTGATTCTGGCTGGCCAGGAGGTTGGAAGGTGCTCCCCTCTCCCTGCAGCCCCTGCCAGCTCCCTAGGCACCCCCTCCATCCGTGTCCTTCACCAAGGAAACACATGGGCTAAGTAAGGAGGGCATGACTGCTTCTCTAGTGCAGCCTTAGACAAACTGTGCCCCCTGCTCCCATTTCCCTCTCCTGTGGCTGGCCCGCCCACCCGAGCTCCCCGGGTGCTCAGCGGGACACTGCTATCTCTGCCCCCAGCCCAGGAATGGCCCCCTCAAGTCTGAGGAGATGATGAACAGCCTCGCCGAGGCTCTGTTTATGACCCTATCAGCATTTTTACAATGTTGCCGGCAATTAATTTAATTAAAGACCCTGTCCTGGATATGGTGGGGTTTCATATCTCACTGGTTTAATGTGAGCCCCGCCTGAGCAGGGGCCAGGAGGGCATCCAGGGCTCAGCTCAGGGTGCCCAGGGCGGGGCAGTGCACCCACCCCCAGACAGAGCTCAGAGACGAGACAGGGCGCCACCCAGTGATCTGCCCTAGGCTGGGGGGGGACACCGCCCACAACCACAGCCAGCCCCAGCACACGCTCGCAGGCTCTTACACACACATGCACACGTGCACACACGTTCCCTCTCACACACACCTTACACGGTCGCACCGTAGTAGCCGTGGTGAACTTCACGTGGATTTTCTTATTTAGTTCTCATGACAATTAGGAGCCAAACTATGCTAAAGCTCTAATTTCCAGGCGAGAAAACTGAGGCGGGGACAAGGGAAGCACACGCTGAGTGTGGCTTCCCACACAGCGCCCACGCCCTTGACCAGGCCACACGGAGGCAGCAAGTGCACCAGACACGAGCACACAGCAGCGCCCCAGGCAGACGCCTGCCCTGCCCCGTGGGCATCCAGGAGCCACAGCCCCGGCGGGAAGTCCTGGGCATAGCGCACACCAGCACCGCCCACTGTCCTCCAGCCGAAATCCGGCCGGGTGGCTGACGTCCTCACGAGGATGGTGACCCCGTGGCCAGGCCATCCTGTGACCGCATTCTCAGCAGGGACCTGAAAGCCCGTGCCAGACCCAGCTCCTGTTGGCAAGGGTGGCAGGTGGACGCAAGCCCAGCTCCTCCTTTGTCTCTTGTCCATGCAGCTGCTTGGCCGTGCTCTGCCCTCTCCCGGGCCCCCTTTTTCCATAGCTCCCCATCCCCACAACCTCCTGCTCTCCAGCAGGGCCCCTCACTCCCCCTCACAGCTGAGCTGCATGCTGACATCTCCCCTGCCTCTGGATGCCCCCTCGACCTCACGCTGGGCATGTCGCTAGCTGGGTTTGGTGGGTCCCCTAAGCCTGCTCCCAGAGACTGTGCTGTTAGCAGGGACACAGCGGGGCTGCCAGGCCTTCTTGTGCCCGCACAGTCCACCATTCTAGCTTCCCCCAACCTCTCTCCCACCCACTCCCTCCTTTCTTGCACTTTGGGGCTACTCCCACCCCCAGCCCCTGAAACCTGTCTTTAGGTGACCATCTCCTGGCTTTGTCAACAACGCCAACACAGCGCTATTTCTAGAAAGAAAATCTGATCCTGCCCTTCGAACTTCTGCAACAGCTCCCACTGATCACAGAGTAAAGGTGGGTTCCCCAAACACCCCCCCATGCCCCCTGCACACCCAGTGTAGCAGCCTCAACTCTGGCACCAACCCACCTCCCTTGTTGCTTGCAAGCTCAGAAGTGTATCTATCAGCGATGGGCCCAGGGTATGGGCTCCCTGAGGGCAGGAGCAGGGCCAGTCCCCACTCTGCCTTTACCTGGCTGTGTGGCCTTGGGTAAGTCCTTGCCCTCTCTGGGCCCCAGAAGGAATGGGATGGCATCAGGGGTGGCAAACTCAGTGCTTCAGGGGCTGATGAAGGCCAGGAGAAGTGGAAAGTAAAGATGTCTGTCCCAGGGGCCAGCTCAGCTCAGCCAACCGCTGCCATGTGGCAGACCAGCCAGGAGGTGCTGGAGTTTTTGTGTTTTTTTTTTTTTTTCTTTCAAGAGAAGCTAGAAATCATTTTTATGTGAAATTTCCTGTTTTAAAATGTTGACAACTAATTTAAACATTTAGACACTGTGTGGGCCAAACAAGTTGGCAGGCCAAAGCCAGACTGGACAATGTCCAAGGTCTCCTTTGATTGTACAGAGCTAAGAACTGGGGTCACAGCAGGGTCGGGGGAGCCCCCTCTCTGTCACCACTCTGCCTACCTGGCTTCCTTCCCTCCCCTGCTCTTCCCACCTTTGCCAGCATCCACTCTATCATTCTGTCTTTGCCTTGGGACCCCTCTTCATCAAGGTCTCCCGAAGGAGGTTTCCCTGGGGCCTGGTAGAGGCTGGAGGGGTCATTACCTATCACCCCAGGGTCATCACAAGGGTCATCCTCGGCTGAGGTCTGAAGGCATTGCTCTTTCCCAGAACCTGGGGGTCTGAGAACCAGCAGGAAGCTGCTTCCTGGTGGGGATGGTGGTGGGTTAGGGGCTGCCCCAGCTTGCCTGCCTTTGCTCTGGGCCTCAGATCCTGAGAGGGGAACTGAGAGAAGTTTGCTGGAGATGAGATCACAGGCAGGTCGGGGGTAGGCACTCCACAGAGAACATCTCTGCTACGATACCCCCAAACCTAGGCTGGCAGGAACTCAGGCCTGGCTATGGCCTTAGAGCTGGGAAGAGGGTGTTAGACTGCAGCCATCAAACCCCAACAAGACAGTAATGAGCCCTCACCCCTTTTTAATTACCCGCTGTCCAAATAATTACCAGCTTGTTTATTTCACTTAATGGCAGCTGTACTTTTTTTCTCCTGATATTGATTTCATGTTTTCCTGGTTTGTTCATTATCTTTCCTGCCCCTTTAATGGGCTTGGAGGTCTTGCCACTGGAGGAGAGGGGGCTGGAGGAAGTGGGGTGGAGGAAGGAGAGGTGCCCTGGGCCTTGCTGTGCAGCCCGAGGTGAGCCACTGCCCTCTCTGGGCCTTGAGTCTCAGAATCCCAGACCCCTGCACATCCTCCTGTCCTTGATGTAACCAGGGCGGAACACTTGAAAATGAAAGAAAGGAAGGAGAGGGCAGCAGGAGAGAAGCAAGTGTACTTCCTCCCGAGGGAGCCCTACAGGATGGGCAGACTCAGACAAGCGGGAGGGTTGGAGGGGTACGGAAAAGGGGAGGGGGCAGTGAGGGGACACTAAGGATAGAATGAAGTGGGCAGGGGTACTCCTGGAGACCAGCCTGGAGGAGGCTGCAGTGCAGAGGGCCACTGGCCAGTGGGGGCGCAGAGGGGCTGGTGGGCCTCCTTACCCTTGTGTCCCCCAGATCTGATGGGGCAGGGAACAGGGGCATCTACCTTCAAGAAATCCAGTCCCTCGCGGGCCTGACCTCCATCCTTGGCCTCTGCCTCACCTACCTGCACCCTGGCAACATGGTGACGCTCTGATGCCATCCGGGCTGTGAAAGGACCACTCATTTCTCTGATTTGGGGGGCAGACAGCAAGGAGAGACTGGGGGGAAGGGGGAGAGGAGGCCCAGGGCTTCTTTGGGTGAATATTTAGAGCCTCTTGAAGGGGTCATTAGCTCTTAATAAATCACTAATAATTGCATGAATATTTAAATCTTAATAAAAAAATACAGTAGGCCCAGTGAGTTTCCCTGTGTGGGTATTTATTGCTATCAGCCTGGAATATATAAAAGTTGGTATCGGTCTGACTGAACTGCTGTTATCACCACAGCTAAACGGGTAATTGGGAGTGAGAGACGCTATCAGCGGATATAAATTACATACAGTAAACCGAGGGCATTAACTGAGGGTTTATTATCAATTATCTCTGCGCTCGTTTTCCTTAAAATGAACTTTAAGTATATTAATGAGAAAATTTACAGGTCTTAATGAATTGAGGGAAACGAGTGGGTGCCAAGGGCCCCCACATTTCTTCCCCCATGCAGTGCTCTCTCTGGGACCCCCAGTGGCCTGTTTCTGGGTGGGGAGTCCTCCCCACAAGGGAAGCCCTGGAGGGAGGGCTCTTGGGTCAGTGTGCCAGGTCACAGACAGACACTTGCTTTCCTGCCAGGACCAGCGGGGACAGCCGGTCAGTCTCTGAGGTTGGCAATGGGGCAGTTCCACCCAGGCAGCCTTTCTTCCAACAAGACCCCTCCACGGCCTGATCCTGGCTGTTGGATGTGGAGAATCAGATGGGGCCTGACTTCAGTGAGCCGTGGATGAGGCCGACCTTCATCCCGCCCAAACCAGAAGGCAGGCATCCCCTTAGAGCAACACAAACGGATGGTGAGGGGCTGGGAGGCCAAGAGGGAATGCGAGTCTGGGTGGGGCTGCGGGTGTCTCATGGAAGCTCAGCAGACAGGGCATTTGGGTAGCATCTGTGTCTACCCTGCTCTGGAGCACATCCACCCCCTTTTGATATGCCAGCTCACTTCAAGGTCGGTGTGACCTTTTTCTGGGCCAGTTCACCACCCAGCAGCCTCGGTTCCCTCCGGGACTTCCTGCCAGGGCTGTGCTGCTCTCCCTGCCCATCCTCGGCCTCTCCCGCCAGGCACTGAGTAGCAACCTGGATTTTCCACGAAGGGCAAAACCCAGGTCCCTCTCTCATGAGCTTACTTGTGGGAGACAGATGCTGGCCTGATATCAGGGTCATAAGTCCAAGGTTACAACCAGTAGTCAGAGAAACACTGGTGGCAAGAGAGCACATAACTTGCGGGAGAGTGCTGATCCAAGGTGTCCAAGAGGACTTCCTGGAGGTGGTGTCACTGAGCTATGTAAAATGCCTTGAAGACCCGAGGGTGTCCAAGGATGCTTGCTCCTATCAAAGCCAAGAAAACCATTTGTTTAACTCTTCTGCCCCTTGCAGCCCAGGTCCCTTCTCTTTCCCCCTCCTTGGGGCCCCCATTCTGCTCTCCCTCCTGCTTATTCCTAACTCAGCCCTCCAGTCGGGCTCTCACCTCACTTCTCCCCTCTGCCAAGGAACCCCTCTGAGTGAAGAGCTCCTCTTGGCCTCCGCCTTGAGGGCTCGGCCCAGGCTCCTCCCTCCCTCCTGTTCCTCTCATCTGTGTGCTCCTCGTTCCTGGAGAACAGCAGACTTCAACAAGAATGTCGGAGCAGAAGACTCTGAAATCCCCTGGCAGGACCTTCAGGCTTGTCTCTGCAGGACGCTTCCTCCCAGCCATCCTGTGTGGCCTCACCAACGGCCCGCTCCCTGCACAAACAGCACTGTCACGGCCCTGGCTGGGTACCTGCTGGCTCTCCTCTCCTGTCTCTTGGTCTCCTGTCCCTTCAGATGTCACAGGCCATCATCCTCTCAACTCATCGTCCAACACCCAGCCTTCCCTCTGTTCTCCTGCCCCTCTAAGCTCAGTTCTGTGCCTGCTATTCCTGCTACCCCAGTGCTGTGGCTCTCACTCTCCATTGTCCAGAGCTCAGCTCATGGCACCTGCTTGGAACGGCTTTGCCTGAGCTGCCCAGCCAAAATAGCATCCCTGTCATTTCCTAGTGCCCCCCACCCCGACCTCCATCAATGGTAGCATCCTTGTCACCCCTCTGATGGGTTCCCTATTTCACTTGGTTTTTTTTGTTGTCTGTTTGCCTGGAACCAAAGGCCCTGTCACTGCATATTTCTGAGTGAAGGAATGGCTATGTTTCCAGAGAACCTGCTCCACGCCAGGCCCTGAGGTCTTGGCCATGGAGGGTCTTTGGGACACACACCATTCGGCCGGGGGCGGCCACGGAATGCAGTGTGCATGCCCTGCTGCAGGGCTGGGCTGGGGCAGGAAGGGAAGAGGCTGGAGAGAACAGTAAGGAAAGGCATTCCGGGCTGGGGGAGCAACAGGAGTGAGGCGTGAGGCAGCACGCACCTGGTGACAGCATGGATGGGATGAGAAAGATGGGAATCTACACCAGGACACTGAGCTTGGAGCCCGGAAGGTTCGGGAGCAGGGCCGGGGGGATCAGAGATGAGAGAGATGGCTCTGTTAGGGAGAGAGGGGAGTGAAGGCCGTCACCAGGGGGCAGGGAGCTGTCTGCCTTGGGACAGGTTGCTGGAGAGCAGGAGTGGATGTGAAAAGCCTCTGGGGGGTGGGGGCCAGGGTAAGAAGAGTCACCATCCTGGCTGGGAGGGAGGCGGGCGGGGAGCAGAGACGAGTCTGTCATTTCCTGCCTGCTTGAGTGGGTAGATGGTGATGCAGCCAGGCATACACTACTGGAGAAGTCTAGGGGGAGACAAGATGCGTGTCCTCTGGAAAGGTGGGGCTCCTCTGACAAGCTGAGAGACCACAAGCCCGCCCTGCACAGACACAAGCATGTGATGATGGCTGGCCGTTGGGGCCCTGGCGTGGGGGTTCATGGCTGGACTGAGCTGGCCCTGTGACTCCCCATGAGCAGGGCCACCCGGCGCTGGGCTGCTGGGCCTCTGTCTTCCAAGTGGAACAACAGGAGGCCAGGCTGGCTTTCTGAGGCTGCAGACCGCAAGTCCGCGGGCCCCTGGGTGTGTCCTGTAGGTTGAAATCAACTTTTGGAGATTAGGAATTTTCACACCAACAGAGGTATCTACCCCCATTGACGAATCGGAAGCGAGGGCCACACCAGGCCTTCACATCCAGGAGCCACCACTGGCAACACTCTTCAGGCATGGCACAACTCACCACAGCCCCTGTGGGCCCATCCACCACTACCCTGGCCTGCTAGAACTAGGGAATGTCCACCTCTGGCTCAGGTCATCCCTAGCCACCCGCCTAGCTCAGTCTGGACACTGCTACCCCTCACACAAACCTCACCCAGCAAAGCCCGGTGGCCTGAGGGACCCCAGTGTGTCTCCAGGACATAGTAAGGCCTGAGGGCTCTGATCTCTCTGCTGAGACACAGCCTTCAGCTTGGACCTGCTTAGTTACAGCTTTATTTAAAAGGTGCTTTTACTCCCCCAAACACCTCCCCACTGGCTTCACTCTCCAGCCCTCCACCTTGTTTCCACGCCTCCGGGCCCCATCTCCCTCCCCGCTGTCTCCTGCCTCTGTAAATAATCCTCTCCTCTGTGCCTATAATTAGCCCCAAGTAGAATAATTCATAACAAACTTTATTTCTTGTGGCATCTTTCTTGCTAACGTGTCACTGAGTACCTCGCAGGATCAGCAGGAGGGAAACCAGACTCGGGAAACGGCTGAGCGCTGGCTCCGAGCTCCCTGCTCGGCTGTCCGCACCCACAGGAGCCAGGTCTGCAGGAAAGACCTGGCTCATCCTCAGCCAACCTAAGCAGGCAGGTGGGTGCCAGGGCACGGCCAGGGTGGATCCAGAACATGATGACCGATCCGGACGCTCTCCCCTGGGTGATCCTAATTGTAACAGTAATCATAATAATAGCAGCTCACAGTTGTATAATGTTCACTATGCCCCTCCAGCTCTGCTTTTAAAGAGAAGTGTTGTCTTTTTATTTTGACACACAAAGTAAAACACACCTCCTTTAAATCTACAGTCTGGTGACTTGCGACAAATGTATCCAACACCACAATCAAGAGAGAGAACAGTGTCATCCCCGAAACGTCCCCCGAGCCCCTTTGCTATCAATCTCTCTACCAACCTCAGGAACCACTGATCTGCTTTCTGTCGCAATAGTTCTGCCTTTTCTAGAATCTCATAGAAATGGAATTATACAGCATGTAGGCTTTTGTGTCTGGTTTCTTTCCCTTAGCACAATGCCTTTGAGGTTCATCGACATTGTTATCTGAATCGGGGGTTGGTTCCTTTTGATTGCTGAGCAGTATTCCATTGTATGAATGGACTGTGGCTTGTTTATTCATTCACCGGAGCTGTTTCTAGATTTCGGGGATGACAAAGCTGCCTTTGGCAGACACGTCTTCACTTCTCACGGGAGTGGGATTACAAAGGCAGATGGAAAGTGTGTGTTTAACTTGATAAGAAATTCTTTTTGTTACATATATTCTACGTGTTTATATATAACATCTTGATTTCCTCAACAACTTTTTTTGAGTTAGATATTATCATTATCCCCATTTCACAGGTGAAAAACTGAAGCTCAGAGAGGTGAAGTAACTTGCCAAGGGCATGCTTTTCATTTGCCTTTGCAGTCCCACTCCCATGAGAAGTGAAGACGTGTCCATCAAAGGCAGCTTTGTCATTCTCAAAATCTACAAATAGCTCTGGTGAGCGGATAAACAAGTTGCAGTCCATCTATACCATGGAATACTGCTCAGCAGTGAAAGGGAACCAATCACCTATTCAGATGACAATGTTGATGGCAGAACCAGAAGTCTGGCTCTAGAGTCTGTGCCCCAAGGCGCCGGCTATTCTGCCGCTCAGAGCTTCCTGGGCTCAGCCCTGGGCAAGGTCCGGGATGGTGGGCAGATCTCTGACCTGGGAACTGAAGGCCGGAATCTGAGTCCCAGCTTCCTGTCTGGCTAGTAGAGTGCCCACACAAGTCCCTTTGACCCTGGCTGATCCGTGTCTATAAGTGGCACCCACAGTTGCCTGCGTCACTGAGAGCGCTGTGGTTCGAAGGAAATAAACTGGAACAGAACTCTGGCGCCCCCTATAGCTCCAGCTCTGTGATCATGACCATGCTGTCCTGACCCCAGAATATTCCAAGTTTAGCAGAAGGGACAAGAATGGTTCCTGACATACCCACTGCCTGCCATGACTTCAACACATGACCAAGTCACACTACATCCATCCAATGCCTACTCATTCATCTTCCTCTGCTACAGACTGAAAGTGACCCCTCAAATTTTATTTGTTGAAATCCTAACGCCAGTGTGATGATATTAGTAGGTGGGCCTTTTGAGGTGATTAGGTCTTGAGGGTGGATGTCTCATGAATGGGATTAGTGCCCTTATAAAAGAGGCCTCAGAGTACCCCCTAGCCCCTTTCACCATGTGAGGACACAGAAAGAAGATGCTGCCTGTGAACCAGGAGACAGGCTCTTGTGTTGTGCTGTGCTTAGTCACTCAGTCATGTCTCACTCTTTGCAACCCCATGGACTGTAACCCGCCAGGCTCCTCCATCCATGGGGATTCTCCAGGCAAGAATACTGGAGTGGGTTGCCACACCTTCCTTCAGGGGATCTTCCCAACCCAGGGATCGAACCCAGGTCTCCTGCATTGCAGGTGGATTCTTTACCAGCTGAGCTACCAGGGAAGCTACCAGACGCCAAATCTGCCAGTGCCTTGATCTTGGATGGCCCAGTCTCCAGAACTGTGAGAAATAAACTTCTGTTGACAAGCCATCCATGGTGTGGTGTTTTGTTACAGCAGTCCAAACAGACTGAGATGCCCTCAGTCTGGCGGACAGAGATTTCCACTGAGGAAACCAAAGCCAGAGTGAGGAAACAGAGGGCAGCAGTTATCCCCTCCTCAGTCCTCAAGGGCAGTGGGCACCCAAGAAGAGGGCAAAAACGGAGACGCAGGAAGCTCTCCCCAGTCCCACCCCCACCTGCCTTGCAAGGCTGTCAATGTGGGGTCACCTGGGCAGGTCTCTCCATCATCTGGTCCCATTTGTCTCACTGAAGAGAGATTTCTCTGAAGTTGGCTTGGTTGTAATACATCCCCTGAAAGCGTTAGTCACTCAGTTGTCTCTTTGCAACCCCAAAGATGGTAGCCCACTAGGCTCTTCTGTCCATGGGATTCTCCAGGCAAGAATACTGGAGTGGGCTTCCCTTTCCTTCTCCAGGGGATCTTCCCGACCCAGAGGATTGAAGTGGGATCTCCTGCATTGCAGGCAGACTCTTCACCATCTGAGACACCAGGAAAGCCCTAGTATATTCCTGGGGTCAGTGGTTTAGAAGATGATCATCAGGAAGGCCTGGGACAAGAGGCCTCCCTCTTGTTCTGCCCACTGGCTGTCTCTAGGGAGTGCTCACAGGGCTCACAGGGGACAGAGAATCCCCACTAGTCCCTCACATGAGCCTGCGGCCACCCTGAGCTCTGTTCCAGACCATCAGCATTGGGGCAGGGTGAGGATCCCTGTCAAACAGAAAAAGAGATAATGAGACGTGGCTACCCCCCTGCTGAGCCCAACTTTTCATTAAAACAGGAGCATGGAAGGGAAAACTGCTGATGTGTTACCCCACTGAGGGAGCTGCAAGGCTTGCTGATGTGTTACCCCACTGAGGGAAGCTGCAAGGCTCAGTGGTGGGAATGAATAATGGCTCTGTCCCCTCTCCAGACTAACAGCCCAGCCCCTGTCACTCCACCCGCTCACACTTACCCTTCCCACCCTATGCCTCTGAGTGTCTTCCCTCTCTGACACTCAGCTCTGGCTCCTCTGTTTTAAACTAGCAAGCTCTTTACAAGTGCTTCCTCTCCCTCAACAACTCTCTCACCCCCGCAAGGCCAGAGACACCTGAAGAAGGTAACACTTCAAAAAGGAGGCAATGAAACCATCGTGGGAAAAGGAACCCAGGGTGCTGCCTGCCTCCTAGTGTCTGCTCTCTTGGGACCCCACTGACCATCCCCCAAGTGCCACTACTCTCAGGCAAGTCTGCCTTCCTCATGCATGTCCCCTGCTTTCTTGTCACATTTGGACTGGTCCTGCCAGGGAGTTCAGGGGCTAAGAGAGGACTCCTGCAGACTGGGCAAGTACAAATTTTTTCTGAGGGTGAAGACATGGGACAGCCCAGGCTGTGGCACCTGGGACAGCCCAGGCTGCCCAACCAGCCAGCCCTCCCCAGCCAGCTGGCCCTCCCCAGCCAGCCGGCAGCTCAGCAATGCTGTTATCTCACCCCACTGAGCCAATGTGACAGCAGCTATCCATCACCCAGCTCCAGCATACGTGCCCTAGGAAGTATGTCCATTCCCCTCAGTACCTGCAGATCAGGGAATGGTGAGCAGATAGAAGGAAGAGGTAAGCACAGTGCTGGGAGGGATCAGAAGAGGTAGATGTGACTCCCCAAAGGAAGAGACAAGAGTGATGTTGGGAAGGCAGGGGCACGTGAGAAGGTCCTTGAAGGTGGCACAGAATATCAGTAGATGGATTAAACAGGTGCAAAATCACAAAAGCAGAAAAAAATAGCATGCTCAATAACTGGACACCTATTACCTGCCCTTCAAGCCTCCATCTTCCCTGTTTCCCCAATAGCAGCTCCATTTCTTTGAGGATCTCCTGCTGACTCATATTCAGTCATATGGTTTTGGGGGAAATGACTCCCCCTTCCCAGTTCTGGAAGTAGGCCTTGATTGGCTTAAACCAATTGTCTTTTCTTCCCTGGCTAGGGAATGATTTGGGAGAGGCATGGGAGCTGGTCAATGAGGTTTTTTTCCTAAATGGTGTGGGGCAAGGATGCAGGGGCTGGGCTGCTGCACCCATTCTGTTGCCAGACAGGAAGAGTATGGAGTTGTTGGGGGCTGCCCTGAGGAGGCCAAGGATGTCACCAACACAGAGAAGGCAAAGCAGAGAAACGGAGAGAGTAGTTCCAAAGTGACATCGCTTGAGTCAATGAACCAAACCTTGCCCAAGGTCAGCCATACTTCTGGGCTTTCCAGTTACAAGAGTCAATAACATCCACTGACTGTTTAGGTACTGAGTTGAGTTTTCTGTCATATTATAATCAAAAGATTCTTAACTGAGACTCCAGTTTGGTTAGAGTATAGGGAGCATAAAAAGAGAGTAAATGATAGAACTGGCAAGATGGATCAGGAACATTTTACCAATGGATTGAATGCCAGGTTTATTTCCATAGGCACTGGGGACTCATGGGGCCCAAGGAGATCACACTGGGTTCCCAGATCCTAAGTGAAGTCGCTCAGTTGTGTCCGACCCTTTGCAACCCCATGGACTGTAGCCTACCAGGCTCCTCTGTCCATGGGATTTTCCAGGCAATAGTACTGGAATGGATTGCCATTTCCTTCTCCATGGGATCTTCCCAACCCAGGGATTGAACCTGGGTCTCCCGCATTGTAGACAGACGCTTTACTGTCTGAGCCACCAAGGATAGTACCCTCTAAAGTAGCCTCACAAATCCCTATTTCCTACCTCTCCAGCCCCCTTCCACCAGAGTTAAGCCACAGAATGAGGTTTGTAAGAAGCATAATCTATTCATCCTCCACTGCCACCTTTCCTGGAACAAGCTCTGGGGACATCAGTGGAAGCCTATGGTGTGGGGTGTCCTCACCTGGGAGAATGAGGGCTCCACAGGGAAAATGTTTGCTTCATCCCCTAATGTGTTGCCAGCATCTAAAACTGGCACACAGTAGGTAGGTGCCCAATGAATCTTGGCAAATGGATCAATGATTTCTCTAGAGATGGCAGAGGAGGGTAGCAGAGGCTGGAGAGGCAGGCCCCAAAAGGCAGCCAAGAAACCGCATGGGACTGTCCATGGTGCTGAAATCCTTGCTGCACCCAGGACCGCTATCCGTGGTGCTACAACAGAGCTCACAGCTAGATTACTCGGTCCATCCAAGTGACCTGGAAAAGGCTCAAAGAATCTTAGGAACCACAGGGAGGAAGAAGACTCCATAATCTTGCCTCCCCGTGCTAATCCTAGTCCCCCAAGACCTTCTGCACAAGACAGATAACCTGGCACAGACCCAAGAAGGCCTGTTCCTTGATGGTGACCCTGTCCCCAGTGCAGATATCAGTCCATCCTAATGTGGCCAAGCTCTCCAGGGTTGTGGGTCCCTGAAGGGTTTGAACATCAGCCTCTATTCAGCCAGCCTCTGCTGGGGACCCAGGGAGAGGCAGCCAGGCAGAGACGGACTCTGGGCAGGCAGCCGGGGAGAGAAGCTGCAATGCCAACAGCATTAACTGGAAGGTCTGGCAGGAGACTCTAGTCCTCATTGGCTCATGGGCACTGCCAGGCAAGGCACCTGTGCTAGGAGACGGTACACAGAGGAGGATTGTGGGTACTGTATGATGACAGGTGAGATGGCATGGACAAGCTAGAGATACAGGTCAGCACTGAGAATGAAATTCTGGGAGTGGGGCTAAGGAACTCATGGGATGGAGTTTATAGGGGTGTGGAACAGTAATGGAGGTGATGGACTGGGGAGGAAGTAAAGGGAGTTTCAGAACAGAGGTGGACTGGTGAGAGAGAAACAAGCTAGTCCTAAACACAGACTCTCTCCCTCCCTCTCTCTCTCACACACACGGGGACAGTATTGTTAGATCTGGCCCAGGCATTTGGCTCTGCTGGGGACTTTCTCTCTGACATCATCCCCACAGTGCAGAGACCTCCTAACATTCTAATTTTGCCCAAGAACTACACTGATTCTGCTATCCATGAACCTATCTAAACCCTTCTGGAAGCAATTTGTATTTCCAGCCTGTATCACCTCTAGGGAAAATGATTTTCAAAGTTTATTCCCTGCCGAGTGCAGCAGGATTTCCTGTTATCGGTTTTAAACTTCCCTCTCTTGCGTTTTGGTGGAGGGTGAGGAATGGAGAGGGGTTCATTCTTTCAGGCAGGGATTTAGTGAAGGAGCGTATTCCCTCCTCTATGCCCTTTCTGATTTTATAGATTTCTACCATATTCCCTCTTAGCCTCTCTCTGTACACTGAAGGTGTCCCGGGTGGGCTAGAATGATTTTATATGACAGTTTCCTTCTCATCACGACTCTCTCAATAACAACCACTCACAGTTGCACTGAACTTACAGTTACCTACACATCATCAACTGGGTGAGATCTCAGTCTCTCCCACTCTGTGAAGGAGGCCCTCAGGGATCATTACCTGCATTTCACAGATGTACAAACTGAGGGTCAAGGGAAGAAATAGATTTCCCAGACTGTGTGAGCCTGTAACCCAGGGTCCCCGCAGTCTTGGGTGGTGCTCCCCTAAGGAGACAGGACCACAAGCTCACAGAGTGCTGGATGCACTATACCTCGCTCATGTGTTGGGAGCAGAGAATATTTTTGGCTCACTTCAAATTCCCTTCCCAACCATATCCAGGCTTCTATTGCCCTTCTGGGTCCCTCTTTAGGAAAGATGCTTCAAATACCCTCCACTAGACACCATCCACATCATTTTCCCCAAACAGAAATTTGCTGGCCATTCTCTGCCCAGCCTGTTGCCTGTCAAGATAAGAGTTTCCTAAAGCTTATCCCTCATCAGCCTGGCATGTTACTTCTACCCAGGAGAGTTTAGATTTAACTGCAAACTTGGTGATTTCACTGTACACATTCTCTTCCAGATCTTTTATTTAAATGTTAAAAAAAAAAAAGATTAGCTCCAATTCTTGGCCGAGCGCATGTTACACTTTTTTATCCAGAAGACTGTTTTTTTCATTCAGACCTTTTGTTTCCCTTCTTTGTCAGCTTTTTATCAATGATAAAACAGTTGCTTCAAATTCCAGATGAATCCAGTTTTTAGACACATTTATATGTGGAACTCACACTCCAGAACACTTAGGATACATGCAACTGGAGAACACACACACACACACACACACACACACTCCGTTTATTTTGGCACCTATTTACACTGATGCTGGTGCCTCTACACCTAGCTCAGGCTCAGAAGTATCTACCTTGCCCCCACATACTTTCCTCTGCACTCACTCGCACACCTGCACATTGAGGAGGAACTTGGCACTGCTTTTTGAGAAACCCAGTGATTTCATATGTTTGACAGGAGGGAAGGGGATGGAGCCAGGCAGGGAAATGCCAGCACATAAGAGAAACGGATCAGAGGCCCCAGAGCATCTGGAAATGTTGGGAGGGGATCAGGGAAATTCCTGAAATTTGGACCAGGGTGCTTAGAGAATCCTGGATGAAGACCTCTTTCAGCCACGGGCAGGGTGCCCAGCTGCCTCCACCTGGGAGTGGTCTTGTGAGTCTCATACACTGAATATGCAGTGGACCAGGCAGGCAGCCATCGTTTACACTGAGAAGAGCAGGCAGCCCCTGAATTGGCCTTGTGGAGCAGGCCTCCATGCATTCCAAGCATGCATGAAGGCACCTTCACCCATGGGCACACACTTGTTCAATCACATCAATGCTGATGTCCAGGTGTGCAAACCAACCGTGGCCACAGGCACGATTCCCAGGCTCACATGAGACACAAGAACATCTGTCACTCTAACCAAGCCACCCTGAGACCACCTCTCTCCCTGGCCACAGTGTCTGCAGAGTGCAAGGTTGGCCCACAGTACCAGGCGGGGACTTGGAACTACTCAGTGTTTTCATGAGAAGCGGCTGCCACCTGAAATCCCCTACAGGTGAGATAATTCCCAGCCTAGAGTCACGTGAGCACCAACCAGGGCCCAGAGCACCTCCATCGACCTCTCACACTGCACTGTCTTGGAACTGTCGCCTGTCACAGGGTGGGCCCAGCCTGCCAGCCACTCTGGCCCCACTACAGGAATGGAGCACACCGAGGTGGTCCCCACTGGGGCCCTCCATAGCACCCATGTGGCTCCTCAGAGAACTGGGAGGGACACTGGCAAATTGAATTGTATTTAGGGGACCATCTCCCAGCATCTGGGGACAGCTTCTCCTGCAGAGGGGAGGGTGCAGGAGCTCAGACTCCTCAGGGGTGTAGGCAGAGGGCAAGAGACAGGGAGGCACTCACATGCCAGGACAGATATGTCTCTAAGGGGGCAGAGCCCTGTTCCCCTCTGCCTCTGTGCTGCTGCTTGGGAGTTCTGAAGTCAAATCCCTTTTGCTCTCTTTTTCGTCCTCTCCTGGCATTTTTCTTCCTCTCAGGGTCCTCTGAGGAGAAGGCTCCATAGAAAGATCTTTAAATGAATGGCCCCTCCTGGGCTCTGGGGAATATATTAGCGTTCTGAAGAGATGGCCAAAATGGGGGAAGTAATCCAGGGAAGACAGGGAGACATATCGGGCAGGACGGCCTGCTAATGCCAGCCATGCATCTCAGCAGGGCTGGGGAGCTGTGGGTCACTTCTCATAGGCAGTCAGGACAGGGCCTGAGAGGAGGGAGGAGAGGGGGACCCATTATCTCAGCTCCTTCTTTGTTCTCCTCCGCACTCCCAACAACGTGCAATTATTTCATTTCTTCATTTGTTCACTGGCTCGTGGCCCATCTCCTCCACCAGAACACTGGCTCTGAGAGGGTGTGGGTACGGCTCCGCCCTACTTCCCAGCATCCCCAGGGTCTGGATCAGACTCGTCCCAACCCCCCAGTGGAGGTGATGCTCAACAATCATTCATTGAAGACATGAGTTGAGAAATGAACAAATGACTGGGTGAGTGAACGAATCAATGAGCAAGAGCAGATTCACACTCAGCCTGCAACCAAACCTATCTGGAGATGAAGCCAGGCCCTGAGGCTGCCCAGAGAAAGCCCCACTCAAGTCCGCAGGAATGACCTGAAAACTCTCTCAAGTTGGGCTCCTTCCTACTCAGCTGTCCCTGCTGCTCCCTGGGCCTTAACCAACTGCCTGTCCTCCAGGCGGGAGTGGTCACCGCTTGTGCCATCCCGTGCTTGGTGCCAGGCAGAGAAGAGATCTACAGAAGCATGAGTCTCCGCAGAGGCCAGCCCCGTGCAGACCCTCGATGCTCCTCTCACCCCTCCTCTGTCCAGGCGGTGACAGCCCTGCCCGTCCACCTTCACTGTGGCTGGAACTCTCTGCCGAGTCTGGGGTGCAGGGCTCGTCAGCCCTCATCTGGACTGTCTTGGTACTGGGCTTTGCTCCCTCACCCACTGATCTGCCACCAGGCCACCATGATCCTTCTAAAGCCTGATCACATGGTTTCCTGGATTGAGCCTCCAGCAGCTTCCCCACTATCTCTGGGATGGCTGGAGGAGAGACTCCTCAGTGTGGCATGGGGGGCCTTGCATAATGTGGACTCAACTCCTCTTCACAACCTCAACTTCTGCCACTATCACCATGGCAACAGCAAGGACAGCAGCTAACAGGTCTGAGCTCTCATCACACACTCTGCCTTGAGCCACATGTGTGGCTTATTTGACCCTCTCATGATAGCATCATATAGGAGAGGCGATTGCTGTCCCCATTGTACAGATGGGAAAGTGAGGTGGAACAAAAGCAGCCAAGTGACTTGCTCCAGGTTGAACGGCAATGTTACAACAAGAATTATTAGAGCTAAAACATCTGGAACCTGAACTCTATTCCTGGCACTGTTCCAAGCATTCCACAACTGCTACTCCACATAGTTTTCAGACCAGTCCTCTGAAATCAGACTGCCAGCCAAACACTTGACTTGTCCGTGCCTCGGTTTCCATGGCTGTAAAATGGGGAGCATCATGACAGCACCTCCTCAGAGGTCTGTTGTGAAGCTTCAATGAGACAATGTGTGAATATGTTTAGCACAAAACAGGCTGGTTTCTGAGCAGCGCTGTGCTACAGCGTGCTTTGGGAAGATGCAGGCACAGCAGTGGGGCTGGGCCGGGTGAGGGCAGGATGGGGAAGGACTCTGCCAGGAGGTGGCAGTCAGACTCTGGGGGTCTTGGGGGGAGGAGGAGGAGAAGGTGCAAGATTGCAGGGTTGTGGGGAGGGCTGGCTCTGGGCAGCGCAGGAGTCCAAGATGGTACCCAGGGCACTGATCTCATGTGGCTGGAGGATATTTGAGGGAAACGGGCCCATGTGCCACCTCGGCCCATCACTGGCATGGCTTCCAGGAAGTGGAAAGAGGGGCTGACACAAGGTTCGCCCTCCAGGGTATGCAGCCCCTAGGACACTCTTGAGCATTCCTGGGCTTTGATGCAAGGACCCCCTGCTGTGTCTCAGCAGAAGGTGATGGACAACACCCTGGCATTGGAGACCCAGCCCCAGGGATGGGGAGAAGGGGCCTCAGGGGGACTCCATACCAGCTGACTGGAGTTGCCAGCTGCAGTCCCATAAATCGCACCCTGGCCCAGGCTGGCAGTCCATTAACATGAAAGATTTTATCGCATTTTACAACCTCCCTGTCTTGTACGGCGACAGCAGGTAATTAAAACAATAATTGTTTTCTGATGTTGCTTCTGCTGAACGATAAAAGCTTCCAGTTATTTTCCTTTCACTGG
>SJXQ01001040.1:389172-407372 GCA_006408695.1 Aepyceros melampus
CTAGGGGTATGGGGGTGGGGTGCAGGGCCACAGAAGTTTGGGAGGTGCACAAGGGGGACGAAGGGTCCCTGTGTGATGTGTGATCCCCCCGGAGTGAAGCCTGCAGGAGCCTGATTTCCACTTGGCCAGGCTCTGAGCATTCCTGTCACACACACATGCCAGTGCACATGTCCCCTGTTCACGCCCGACCTCAGTTGCTCTGGATAGGGCCACCCTGCTTGGAAGCCCCTGGGAGGGAAGGAGAGCGTCCCTGGTCAAGAAGACAGGCAGCAGCTGGGTCCCTGGAGGAGCTGGTCTGTCCATAGCCCTAGGGAACCCTCAGTGGCTCCCATTCACGCAGAGAGGGAGGCACGAACAGGCTCTCAAGAGTGGGGATGACGAGGAAGGCGGGGCCAGAGACATGTGGATCCCAGCCCTAGTGCTGATGGACTTGCGCCTCCCAGGTGCCTGGAGGCCTGGGCAGCAGCGGCGACGTGCCTGAGAGGGCTGGGGTCCTTCAAGTCCCTGACAGAGCTTGACGCAAGGATAACAGGATGCACAGTACAGTGAGGGGTCTTTTGTGCCCCCTGAACTATCATCTATCCTCCCCTTTCCCATCCCTCCATCCGTCCATCCCCCCCCATTTACTCACCCCTTCATTTGTCCACCCATCTGTCCTCTCTCCTGCCTGTCCATCCATCTGACACGTACTGACCTTCTACTTAGTGCCAGCATTACTCCAGGCTCACGGACACAGTGAGCAGTGGGCGGGCCACAGCCCCTGGAGAATGTTATGTCCTAACATAAGGGTGGAAGTAGAAAAGAAGTACACAAGCCAATAAAGAGGGTCCTCCAGTGCAGATAAGTGCTGCAAAAAGCTAAGTCGGTGGCAGGCTGCTACTTGAGGTTAGGGGCCTGGTTTCCACCTCCTGGTCCTGAGACTTGCCCCTTCCTTGCCACCTCCAGCCTCACCCCCAGGAAACCCAAGGTGGGTACGGGTGGGTGTGGGACAGTGACTGGTGTGATCTCTGCTTGTATCTATGATGACGTCACACCTGGGGGCTCCCCCACCCTCCCCCCACAACAGCCCCCTAGGCCTGCAGTCAACACCCTAATGCTTTAAAACAAATACTTCTTAATCACTAAAAATTGAAATGATTTCATGTGAAAATGTTAATGTATTCAGAATCACAGCCACGCACTACGTCTGACAAATTAGCACCCAGCCCGCTGCATTGTTTGTAGCTACATTTATCCCCGTGACGAGACACACACACAAAACGGAGCACAGGGGCGGCAAGGGCAGCTCCCCACTGGGGGTGTGTGTGGAGGAAGAAGGCAGGGGTCGGGGGAGATCGAGCACGGGAGGGCAGAGAAAGGACTGGCCCTTCCCTGACAGCCCGCCTGACCCACTGCAGGGCCAAGTGCCCCCCTAGCTGTCCCAATCCCCCGACTTGCCCTTTGAGGCCAGTCCTGGGCCATGGAACCCACACCAGGCAGGGTTGGCTGGCCTGGCGGCAGCCTGATGAACATAAACATGAATTCAGGCTACTGGCAAAGCTGGGCACCAGGAGAGGAGAAAACAATTTTTGCAAGAATTTAATGATTTCAAAAATAAGCATAAGTATGTGGAAAACTGGAACCCTCATGCACTGCTGGTAGAAACACAAAATGGTGCAGTTGCTGAGGAAAACAGTCTGGTGATTCCTCAAGAAATTAGACCTAGAATTACCATATGACCCAGCAAATTCCACTCCTGGGTATATACCCAAGAGAACTAAAAACGGGTGTTTAAACAAATACTCGCACACAAATGTTCAGAGCAGCATTATTCATAAGAGCCCCAACACTGGAAACAACCCAAATGTCCATCAGCCAATGATAATGGATAAACGAAATGCCATCTATCCATACAATGGAACATTAATTAGTCATAAAAAGAAGCACTGATATATGCTACAACCTGCATGAACCTCAAAATCATGCTAAGTCAGAGAAGCCAGAGAGTAAAGGACACACATCATATGATTCCATTCTCATGAAATACCCAGAACAGACAAATCTGAGTGACAGAAAGCAAGCTGGGGTTCGCTAGGGGCTGGGGAGAAGGGGAATGGGGAGTGACAGCTAATGGGGTCTCCCCTGGGGCTGATAAAAATGTTTTGGAATTAGATAGAAGTGACGGCTGCATAACATTGTGAACGTACTAAATTGTGCACTTTAAAATGGCTAATTTTATGTTATATGAATTTTACCTCGATTCTCTATATAATAAAGTACTCAAGAAGGGTGTGATTCTCGAACGCATTGGACTTCCCTAGCTCATTTTAGAGAGTCATATCTGATACTGGGAGGCAGTGGGGACTGCAGGCCTTGAGACAACAAGGTGGTGTGAGGGACCTGTCCTACTTTCTCCCCACATCCTCCATCCTCCCCACCCTCACTCGACTCCTGCTCTCTATTCTAAGGCCTTGGGTCCAGCACCAATGCAGCCCAGGCCCAGGTCATCCTCCCTATTTCTCAAATGAGGCAGAGGGTGGGCCCCTCTCAACTAAGAGCAGCCTTGGACTCAGGTCTCCTGACTCCCAGTCCAGGGTGATGTGCAACCAGCCCAGGCCTGGGCTCTCTTGATCTGCCTTCAGAGGGACTTTAATCACTCAGCTTCTCTGACTGCACCTTTCGGGAAGCTGAGGGGGCACACGGCATAATTGAGCACAGAGACAAGTCCCATTTCCTCTCCACCCAGCTCCACACTTCCCTGTGCCCAGATCACCGTGCACCTCCACAAATCATGCTCTTCCCAGCTTTGGGGAGCTGCCCACATGGCTGGCTCTTTCTTGTCATTAGGGTCTCAGCTCACGATCACCTCCTTGGAGAGGCCTGACCATCCAGGCTAATATGCCAGCCAACACGCCTGCATCTAGCTCACCCAGGGTCACGGGTCACATGGCCCTCTCTGCCTGCCTTCCCAATCCTGGAAAGCATTCCTCATTATCTGAGTCTGTCTACTTTTTATGAGCGTGGTGATGGAGCTCGCCTTGTTCAGTGGGTATCTGTAGGTCCGCAGTAGGTCCGCATCACTGCTTCTTAAGGGGTGATGTGTTCGCATCTTCACTCAGCCCTGTCCCCAATCCATCCTCTCGGCTTTCCTCAAAAGCTCCCTGGGGCCCTCGGCCTTCTGCCCAACCCCCTGGCACAGATCTGTGCTCAGAGGGTCTGCGGCTGGGACCTGGCCTGCGGTGGCTGCGTGTGACTCAGGCAGTCACTTCCCCTCTGAGGCTGCCTGCAGAAAGCTGTATGCAAGAACTTTGCAAGCGTTGAGCAATCTCAACCATCCAGCCCCTGCTCCCTGTGCCCAGGCTCCTGCTCTGAAGCCCTCAAGGATCCCTTTCTGGCTTCTAATGTCCTTCTCTTGAAGCTCTTCAGATTCCAAGTGGCCGTTACTCCCTGCCCACTGGACTTGTCCCTTTCTCTAAGGCTGGTTCATGCTTCTGGGCACAGGAACTCAGGCACCAATTTCCAGTGCCATTTGCTCATGAGCATGCACACACATGCCTTCCAGGCCTTGTCTGCAGGGGCTTTCCCTGCAGCCCTCCTCGCAGCTGCCACTCCATCCTTAAAACTTTAGAACTCCTCCCCGGACTCCTGGGCTCTCTCTGTGGCCTCCTTCTGGCTTCCTCAGAATCACTCTCCCAATCCTCCATTTCCATCTCAGCTGCAGCCATTTCCCAGTCACCCCTTACAAAAGGACTCGAGCTCACCATGACCAGCTCCTTCTGAACGGGCCTTGCATCCCCACTTCCTGCCATCCATGCCCCTCAAAGCACCCGTCCCAGGTTTCCCATAAGCTTTTAGACTCTTCCATCTGATTAGCTGCTGCCACCTCTGCTGAACAGGTGAAATCTAAGGCCCCAAACGCAGGCTCTAGTCGGAAGGGAGAGGAGGAAGGCTTCTGCACAACTTCTTGGTGTTGTGCTGGGGTGAGAATACAGCCTCAGGGTGCCTGGGGCCAGGGGTGCATAAGACAGGGGTGTACACCAGTCAAGGAGGTAGCCAGGACCCAGCTCCTCCCCACCCAGGAAAATGGGCTCTCAGCGCCCAGATCCAGCTTTCAAGGGAATCCTCAAATCTGGACTTGTATATGAACTTACTATTGTCTAGAATGTTCTGTCTGCCATGTGAGGTTGCCATGCCCTGCACACTGCCACCCAGCCACCTCTGGGTGGGTACTCTGTCCCCACTGTCATATCTTCCTCCCGAGACCTGGTGCTAGGGTCCCTTCCGGTACAGGACATTGAAATCCAGCCAAGCTGGCATAAGCCTAAAGCAGGAAGCTCTTGGCTCAAGTGCTGGGAAGGCTGGTCGGGGGAGCTCACAGGACTGAGGGAAAAGCTGCGGGCTCCTGAGTCTCTAGGGCCACCAGACAGCTCCCTCTCCCGCCTGTCTCTGTGTGTTGGCCTTACTCCCCTCTGCAGCCAGGCTCTCTCCATACAAGGGAGACATGGCTGCCACTGGTCCAACATCTCTGCCTGCATCTTCACAGCTACCGATCCCAGAGGGAAAAGGAGGGGTCCTCCACTGCCAGGTGGGAAAAACCACGGGAAGGATCCTGATTGGCTTAGGCCAGGTCTCAGGGCCTCTATGGACCAATCACCAGGCCTAAGATCTCCACTAGGATTTGCCAGCCTGGTCAGGTGTTCTTTAGGAGGAGGGTGGGGCCCCCTGATTGACAGTCCCACCAGGACCTCTCCAAGGTGTTGGCGAGGAGGTCACCTAGAGAAGAGTGCTATGCCGGTGACGTGTGTTGAGCAGTCAAAACAATGAGCACCAAAGAAACGACAAAATTCCACGAGGTGAGGTCATCCCTCCAGAGAGCCCAGTTCCCAAAGGTAAGGCTCTTCTCAAGGACAACCAGTAAGAGTGGGGCTGAGGGTGGAGGCCAAGTCAGTTCCAAAGTCCACCCTTTCCCCTTTACTATGGGACCTCACCAGGGCCACCTGCTACCACTCCACAGTCTCCCTGACAGGTCCCAACAGAGTCCGTTTCAATAGCCCCACCAATGGGGAGCCCCCTGCCTGCCAAGGCCACAGTTGTCACTGCTTGTTAGGAAGGTCCTTCTCAGTCTCTCATGCTGACCTGCTGGTCTTGATCCTACCCTCTAAGGCTATACAGAACAAAGCAAATCCACATCTCCCTCCTGCCTTCAGTGCCTTGCATTACACAGGCCTGCCCCATCATTGCCCTGACCTTTTGAGGACCTCTCTCCCGGGCATGATTTTGTCTCTCCCTCAGTTAACCCACTGGATCTGCCAGCCCTGACCACCCTGGTTACACTTTCTTTGCTTCACCTGACTAGAACCAGTTTCTGTTACTTGTGGCCAGCGTCCCTGACTGATGACCATGCTCTAGGCAGGGCCTGGCAGGGTGAAGCTCACAGCTCTGTAAAGCCCTCTTGCAGCTTCTCCCCTGTTCAGGCTCCCCGTCCCTGTTCTGCTTCTGACATCACTTTCCCAGGCTCGAAAGCTCTGAATCATGTTTGCCTCATTCCCGTCCCTCACCCCCTACATGCAACATCCAGAGGCTCCTCCCTTCAAACGTCTCCCACATCCGTCTCTCTGACTCCATCCTCACTGCCTGATCCCTGAGAAGGGAGGCCTCGTCATTTCTTGCCTGGATGACCGCTACAGCCTCCTGGCTGGTCTCCTTGCCTCCAGCCTCTCTCTGCTCTCATCCATCCTCCATGTGCTGCCAGATTAATCTTCCTTAAACACTGCTCACTGCCTGTCACTCCCCAGCTCAACGATGTAGCCAGCCCTGTCGCTCACTGGTCCCCCACAGGCACCGTCTGCTTCAGCCAGGCTGCGCCTACCTGGCTCCCCTGTACACACGCTGTCACCAGGGAACGCCTGTGCGCTCTCTCCCCTCCCTTCCCTGTCTGGCCGGCGCTACCACATGCTAAGGTCTCAGGCAGAGTCCCTCTCCTCCTCTGGCCTTGGGACACCCACAGTTGGGAACAGAGGAAGTGGTGTGGCCAGGGCCAGCCTTGAAGCTAAAATCTAGTCTGCAGGTCAGCAGATGGGTTGTCCTTGCCTGGCCTGTCTGGGCTCTTGAATGTTGCTGTGGCCCCCACCACCTCCCTGCTCTGCATGTCCTGGAACCCATCCTGGCTTCCAGGCTGTTCAGGAGTCATACTGGGTCACGTCCTCTGGATGAGACATCTCTCACTACATCAACCTTCCTTCTCAGGCCCCCTCATGAATGCCCATCACCCCCGAATGGGCACCTTCCCAAGATTCTAGATCTGCAGGGTCCTGCCCCGATGCCCCCTGCCACTGTTGTCAGCCAAGAACCTGCTCCCCCCACCACTTATGGGGGTGTCACAGAGGGAGGCCAAGAGTGAGATCCCCGTCGCTGTCCACACAGCATCAGCAGCAGCTCCCACTTATAGAGCATTCAGCCTGGGTCTGGCATTGGGCTAAATGTTCCAAACAGAATAACTCATTTAATCCTCACAACCTTAACGAAGTAGAAGCTTTTCATTATCCAGAGTTTCTAGATGAGAAAATCGAGGCACAGAGAGCTGAAATCACCTAAGGTCACCCAGTTTAGGGTTCTGTTTCAGAGCCCTGACTCTTAACCATCTAGTGCCTGACACCCCATCCTACAGCCCAGTGAACAGCTGGGGAGGTCAATGGATCCAGCAGGGAGGGGCCCAAGGAGCCATGGTCACTCTCTTTATCTGACCACTTCTTCAGAGGCCTGGGGTGACCAGGGGAAAGCCGTGTGCTGAAGCCAGCTCATCCTGGCTTAGGAGAGCCTGTTGTTAAAATTTCTGGAATTTTGCAAGCTGGTCAACATCACATTGGTAGCTTGAAATAGGCCATCGTGGGAGTATTTACACCATAGAAATTGGCAGCTCTGTCCTGCACTTTCCCGGAGAGCCAACTGTTAAACATTCACCAGCACATCACTGCTGGGGAGGGGAGGCTGACCACCCTCCGAAGGGCATCCTAGCCTATGGGTGCCAGGCTTCAGGCAACTCACCCCAAAGACAAGCCCCCTCAGTGCAGCCAGGAGTCTTAAAAGCAAGGGGTCTTGAGAGGACTGGGTGGGTCTCAAAGATGGGCCTCTGGCTGTGTGATCCCAAAAGATCTGAAGGAAAGCACTCTCAGAAATGTCAGGGCAGTATATTCTAACCAAACATGCCCAATATGGAAAGCTGGCCACCAATCAAGGGCAGTGCCACTGATGAGAGGCATGGAATGGAGAACCAATCTGGGAAGCCTATGCTCAGGTCCAGCAGAGGTTTGTGGGAAATGCCAACACAACCTGGGGCAGAAGGGGCTTGGGGGAGGAGGCCCAAGAAAGGGTGGGCCTTCTGACTGGTTGGGAGGTGCTGGAAGGCCCACCTCTCTACCCTGCCATTTTTTACCTGAGGATACTGAAGTGGAGAGGCAGGATAAACACTAGTAGGAAAGCACTGAAGGCAAGAAGTGAGATCAGGACAGGCTTAGTGGCTGCTGTGAATGAGCTCAGGCCTCTAGGTCCTAATAAACTACACCCCAGGTCCAGGCACAGGCAGCCATGGGGCAGATGAGTCGACTGTGGCCGAAGAAACAAGAAGGCTGTATTTGGTGGATGCGTCAGCTATGTTCTTTGACGGCAAGCAACAGAAATCGATTCTTACAAATTTTAGGAAAAAGGGGGAAGTTCTAGTGAGAAACTAGGTTGCTGAGAGAAGGGGAAATAGGCTTAAAGGAACCAGGATAGGGAAATTACCAACCTGCCTTACTTGGGCCCTGCTTTCAAGATGAAGGGGCCTGTTGAATACTGACTATGCGTGTACCAAGGGAGAGGTCAGAGGGTCCTGGTGGGGCTAGGAATGGGAGCTGAACAGATACAAACCCAACAACAATTGTCCACTGCAACAGCCCCATCCTGGTGAACCCAATGCAGACCCCAGGCATGGTTCTGGTAGCGCATCTGAGCCAGCTTCAGATGACCAAGGGACACTGGGAGACAAGCTGGGACCCCCAAAGACCTGTCACACCAGACCAGCTTCCCTTATCATAGAGTTATTGCTCTGATAGGTTAGGCCTGGACTGGAGACAGTGTGCCTGGACTTCAGCCAGGTACCTGAAAAAATATCTCAAGATCAGCCAATGTAGATGCACAAACCAGGTGGTAACAACATTAAAGGAGTGCAAAATCTTTGGAATGGCCAGCACTGTTTTCTAACACAGCCGATTAAATGACTAATGTTGCCCCACAGTTGGGTCTTTACCTTCGAGCCTCAGGCTGTGCCCTTTGAGCTAGTCAGGATTTTTATTAAATACTTGGATAAAATGCACTGATTGCACACTGGTTAATCTGAGGATCGTGTGCCCATCCCTTCTCCCTGGACAAGAAGCTGTGAGTAACAGCCTTGGTAAGAAGACAGCGACATAGGTGGCTTGGGCCCAAGCTAACCTGCACGACCATAACCACTGGCTGTGGGGACTGGCTCGTTCTGACAGCATTTGAGTTGGAACAATGAGGAGAGGCTAGGACTTTTGTTGGATGGCTAAGGGAAGAGAGATTCCCAATTTTTTCCTGGATTGGGCCTGCAAGGATGTAGCTCCAGTAATTCCTGGCAGCTACCTTGGGACTGTGAGAGGAAAGGTTTTTGAAGAGTGGCAGCAACACTTCCCTCCTCTGCCAGAGCAGAGATGAGGGGTGAATCCTGGTCACACATTTTCCCTGGATCCAACCATGCCTGAAGCCAGAGCTACCCCTGGCCTTTCAGTTACACGTGGCAAAAAATCCTTCCCTGCTCCCTTTTTTTGCTTAAGCCATTTGGGTTGGGTTTTCCAATATTTGCAACAGACACACTTAGTATCCTATGACAGTCTGTGCCAGGGCATTGTGTCACAGTGGGATGCCCTCCTGGGACTGATATCCAGAGAAGCTAACAAAGACGTTGGGGATAGACAAGGGGACTTGGAACCTGCTACATGAGGAACAGCTGAGTGGACAGGAGGTGCCTGACCTGGAAAAGGGCAGATGGGGCCTTGTATTAAGTAACTGAAAAGGGAGAATCCACCCACTGTGGCCCCAGAAGGAAAAGTCAAGAACTATCTGGAGGAGCTTCCCACAAAAGATGCCATCTCATGTAAGAAAGTTGTTTTGAACAGTCCCAGCCATCCTGTGTGTATGTGTGGCCCCGGCTAAGTTGGAAAGTGACCCCCAGGGATTTTTATAATTAAAATCCTATGACCTGGACATCCCAGCCCAGGTTTAGAAAGAGCCTGGAGAGGCAGGATGTAGGGGGGAAATGGGCTCTGGGAGACAGGGGATTAGGGCTTCCCAGGTGGAGCAAATGGTAAAGAACCTGCCGGCCAATGCAGGAGACCTAAGAGACACAGGTTCGATCCTTGGAGGAGGGCATGGCTATCCACTTCAGTATTCTTGGCCTGGAGAATACCATGGACAGAGGAGCCTGGCTGGCTACAGTTTATAGGATCACAAAAGTCAGACAGGACTGAGGAGATTTAGCACACACGCAGACTTGGGATTAGCCCAAGATCCTGCAGAGAAGCAAGGTCCTCTGACTCTCCAGTGGGCTTTTGAAGTCCAGGGGCCACCAGACAAGGCCCTGACAGTAAATGGACATATGGGGCTCTGTTCTGTTCCCTGCTGGTGTGGGTGGGGGAGGTGAGGCCAAGCAGTAACCAAGTCCCAGCTCTGCCATTTCTCTAAGGCTCAGTGTTCTCATCTAACAAACGGGACTAACCTCACCTACCTCCTGGGTTGTCCTGCGGTTCTGATCACATGATGCCGGTAGAGTCCAGCACTGGACACGGTTCCCACCATCACCAAGGTAATTACGACCATAGACGTGACAGTTTCTGATACCGAAGCCTCCTCCTATTCCCGCCCCAGGCTTCAAATCCTCTTAGCAGAAGGAGGAGACTTCCGAACCACATCCTGAAACCCCAGGCCTGCCTAGTATGGCAGTGCGGGACCTCGGGAAGCCGTGCCCTCCCACATCTGGAAAATGAGACGAACCCCAGCGGCGCACGCCTACGGGAGGTGCTCCAGCAATCTCCTCCTCTCCGCCGCGAGGTCAGCCGGGGGGCTCTGGAAGCGCTACCCGCACCAGACCGCCAGAGGGGCCCACTGCCCGGCCACGTCTCCGGCGATCCGGGAGCAGGCGGCGGGGGTGAGAGCTACAGCCGGGCGAGCGCGGGAACCGAAGAGCCCAGAGGCCGCCTTGCTGCCGTGCCCGGAGGCTGGACGCCTGCTCCCCGGGCGGCAGCCGAGCGCTCAGCCAGGAACTTGTTAACAGGCCCCGAACAAAGAGCCGCTAATCCGGCGGGCGGCCGCGGGCGGGCTGGCGGGCGGAGGGATCCCGCCCCTTCCCCGCGCGGCCGCCGAGTTTACCGCGCACTCATTACCCCGCGCCGGGCGGGGGCGGGGGCCGGGCCCAGGGGCTGGAGCTGGACTCGCGGTGCCCCTTCTCCCAGGATGGCCCCCGGGGCGCGCCCCTCCCCAGGGCCCGGGCGGGCGCCGCGTCTAATTGCTGCCCTGGGCTCGGGTTCCCATTGGCTCGGGCACCTGCCGCCCCAGGCCGCTCACGTGCCCCGCAGCTCGCCCGCCCAGCGGGAGGCTTGCCGCGAGCCTCGGACCCCCGCCCGCCGAGCTATCCCGGACAACGTGGTGGGGGTTGTTTGGGAAGAAGGGAAGGCTCTGGTCACGCTGGGACGATAAGGAATCATTCTTACCTGGCAGTGCCTGTCATCCCTCTTTTTTATTTTGGTGGGAGAGAGGGAGAGAAGGGCTGGAAAGATGCGGATATGGGAAAAACCAACAGCCCCTCAACTCCATCTGGTCTGTGCTCCAGGAAGGAGGGGGTGGGGTCTAAATCGGGGTGTATCTCCCTGCAGGCTCTGGGCTAGACCTGCTGGGGTGGGGCACGGGGAGTCGCACCTGCCACCCTGGCTGGAGAGGTCTACAGTAGGGGTGGCTTACAGGGGCCAGAGCTCCCTCTCCAAGGATCAGTCTAGACTGACTGCCCCTCCCCAGACCTCAGCCAGGCATTCGCCTGGAGCTCAAGGTGACCCCGAGCCTTCCAGAGGGACACAGCTCTGACATCCTGGCGTGGGGAGGGGCCTGAATCTGCGGGACTCACCCATCAGGACACTGGCCCTTGGTGCTCTCACTGTGGACAGGCAGGGAGTTGAGTCCCCTTCCCCATCTAAGTGGCACCTCAAATATGCCCTTTTGGCCTACTCTGGGGAGCAACTGCCACTTAGGCCTCTCCTGATGGCCATGAATCTCCCTGTCTCCTCCATCTCAAACAGGGCTGAGATGGCCCAGACAATGACCACTCTCCCTCTGGAGAGAGAGAGGGACAGGGGACTTCTGATCACTGCCCTACCCCTGTCATCCCTCAAAGGGGGCAGAGAAAAGACACCAGGCCAGCCCCCCATCCCCAGGCCTCTGCCCTCTTTCCTGGACCCCTAGCTGCACCCTCTCCCACAAAGAGGGAGGGCTCCCCCACTCTCTGTAGGAGAGGAAGGAGCAGTGCCCTTTGCTGTATCCTTTGCTGTATCCTCGATTGCTCACATTTATTGAGCACCTCCTGTATGCCAGGATGTACATGCATCAATCTGCCTAATCCACACAAGGACTCTGAATTAGGTCCTCTTATAATATTTTGGCTGATTCCCAGGTGGTGCTAGTGGTGAAGAACCCGCCTGCCAATGCAGGAGACATAAGAGACGCAGGTTCGATCCTTAGGTGGGGAAGATCCCCTGGAGGAGGAAATGGCAGCCCACTCAGCCTGGAGAATCTCATGGACAGAGAAGCCTGGCAGGCTACAGTCCTCGAGGTCACACAGAGTTGGACATGACTGAAGCAAGTTAGCATGCATGCCCACGTGATATTTTAGAGACATGAAATGAAGGAGTACAGGGAGGAGCTACATCCATGGCCAGGACTAGGGTGAGGCAGAGGGTGTCGAGAGCACAGATGTAAGGAAGTCATTGCTCTCAGGGTCAGACCCTGCCCTTGCGGGACTTAAATCTTGCACCCTAGGCCCCTCCCTCGCCTCACCCTCATTGGAGCCCTGGTCGAAACCCAGACCCCAGAGCCTGCCAGCTCAACCACCCTACCACCCCCGACACATGCCTGGGGTTCTGGCTCCCAGGGGGCCAAAGGCTGTCTGCAGCATCTTCTGTCAGTCCCCGGGAAGTGGGTAGGCCTCAGGCACTGGCACGCTGACCTTCTGGGGACACTGCGAAGCCTGTTTTTGCCACTGGGGGGTGTTCAACCAGTTAAACAGGACCTGGCTTCCTTGCCAGGGCGCTGGAACTCCCAGCTCCCACATCTATGTCACAGTCACCTTCGGCCCTGCTGCAACAGCCACCTGGTTCCAAGGCAACACAAGCAGCTGCTGCCAGCGTGGTTGGTGGCTTTGGCAGGTGCTGGGCAGGTATGAACAGTTCCTGGGGGAACCTGCTGCTGAGTGCACAGTCTATCTTGGGCTCACGAGGCAGCCTCTCTGGGCATAGCCCCCAGTGGTTATCTAGCCCAGCCCGTTAGCATACAGAGGAAGACAGCCCAGAGAGGTTAAGTGGTTTGTTCAGGGTCACACAGCAATCCAATGGCAGAATCTGAACCAGAATTGAATTGCATCTAGGGTGCCCACCCCTGCTTTGCTGCCATGTTCTGTGTGTCAGAGCTGGTCACCACAGATCCAGGACAAACTGGGCCCAAATCATCATCTTCACAGAACCTCCAAAGTTCTTTGCACCCTGGGGGGACTGGAATTTGAATCAAGTGTCTGAAGCAGGTGCCCTGCAAGGGGTGGTATGAGTAAAGATGAGGTGAGGTGGGTAGGAGGCTTCTTGCAACTAGAAGTAATGACTTCTCCCAGGGGCAGCAAGAAGTGAAACAGTTTATAGAGATGGTCGTCTCTCTTATATATGAGGATGGAGCCTGACACAGCTTAAAATCCCACCCCGTCCTAACTCACTTCCCTTCAAATGCCAGGGAAAATGGAGGAAGGAGGCACACAGGTACCTGCTCCATGTTGGGGTCCACCTGGGCGTTCAGTGTTGCCCATCAACTCATTACCCTAACCCCAGGGAGCAGAGGTGACCCCATTCTCCAAAGGTGGGAACAGGCTGGGGAGAAAAATTTTTCTCATCCAAGGTCAGGTGGCTTAGACTGAAGACTGGCCTGGCCTGTCTGCCTCCAAAGCCCCGCCCTTTCCACTCTACCTTATAGGCTCCCCAGAGGCAGGAAAGGAAGTAAAAGTAAAGCGTTCAGCCGTGTGTGACTCTTTGCAAACCTATGGACTGCAGCATGTCAGGCTCCTCCAGCCATGGGATTTTCCAGGCAAGAATACTGAGTGGGTTGCCATTTCCTTCTCCAGGGGATCTTCCTGACCCAGGGATGGAACTCGGGTCTCCCACATTGCAGGCAGACTCTTTACCATCTGAGCCACCAGGGAATCACAGGAGGACCCTTCAATGCCACTCTCATGGGAGCAAACAAGGGACATGGAGAGCTGGGTCAGCAGAATTGACTGCAAGAAGCTGGGTGCCCATCTGGGTGGTAAGGAGGGTTGGGGCCCAGGGGCTGGGCTCTGCTGGATCTGGGAACTGGGAGCCCTGCTTGGTGCTCAGTGAACCTCCAGTCTTGGTATCAATGCCAGCCCTGAGCACTGGAGTGGGGCCCGAGGAAGAGGCCACTCGGACAGATGGTCAGGGTCAGTATGGGTACTACCAAAGGTGGGTGCCCCTCAGCCTCACCTTCCAGGGGCTGGAGTCTGCAGGTCTGGGGCCCAGAATTACATTATTCACATGAGAAGACACCCACCTGGAAACATCTATGCCTGGGAGGGCTGGGGCAGGCAAGGTTCCTGTTCCACATGGGCACACCTGTGAGGGACCCACAACACACAGGCTCCAGGGAGCTGGTTTGCCATCTGTGTGGGGGCGTCAGCTAGCTGGTCCTGGCCCTGGACAGGAGCCATCGCCAGCCTCCCTGGAGCAGGGCAGTCTGTGTTTAGGCACTGGGATGGGTGTGAGGTGGGGGGGATGAGGACAGCTGCGAGGGAACAGAGCAAACTTCTCCCCACTCCCCAGCCACAGCGCCTATCCCACCGCCCCCCTGTCTAGCCAAAGAACTCAAACTCAAGCAGAGGAAATAAAGAGAGAAATAAGCATTTGACTGGCTGTAACTCGGAGCATCTTGGGGGCTGAGAACAGGGTCATGGTGCCATTGACAATGGCAATACTTGTGGGAAGCCCTGGCATGAGTGAGGAGGTGCCCCCACACCCAGATGCCTCTGGCAGCTGCCCCAGGCCACTCCAGGGCTGAAGAGTCAGTGCCTCTGTCCTGGAGCCCACTTGGCGCTTACCAGTGGGCCGTGGCCCCCTCACAGGTCTTAGGAGGAGTAGGGGAGCCCTCTTGGAGGGGGCTAGATTGAAGCTGGAGGCTGAGAAGAGCACAGCACAGTGGGGACTGGCAGCAGCAGCAAGGGCTTGGCCTGGCCCTGACCAGAATTTGAGGATGCTGGGGTATAGGATGGGGATCGTGACTAGCTGGCAGGGGGAGGGGGCACCACGTTTTGCAAGGCATGGGAAGTACAGTGGGTGGAAGCCAGAGCTTGTCTGGGAGTGTGGATGGCCAGAGTCAGGGAGGATGCCTAACCTGCCAACATGTCTGCCCAGGGATGTGTGCTGCAGGTGTTTCCCTAACGGCTCCTGGGCTCGGGGTTCAGATTTTACCTGCTGCCACTGGGGTGCCACAGAAGGCGTTCTTGTGCTTTCTAGCCTGGGCACCGGCGGCATCAGTCTAGGTGGAGGATGCAGAGGAGGGAGGGGTGGCCGCGGCACCAGCCCAGGTGAGAAAGGTGAGGGGGAAAGGGCTGGGTGGGGAGGGACAAGGGAGGAGAGGGATATGAGCAAAGTCACAAGTAGGGCTGAGCTGGAGGACCTGGTGACGGATTAGACATGAAGCGTGAAGGAGAAGGTTAGCGCCAAGAGAGACTCGAAGGTTTCCCGCCCCAGGCTGGGGGAAAGGGGGAGGGGGCCTGGGAGGACGGACTGCAGGAGAGGGCTGGCCTGGAAAGAGCAGGTCTGGGCATGTGCACAAACAATGTGTGTGTGCATGCATGTGTGTGCATTTGTGTGTGTGTGCCTGTACACTTGTTCTCAGGAGGCAGCCAAGCCCAGCACTAGTGTCCTTGCCTGGAGAAATCCCTCATACCTGGCTCAGGGCAGCTTCTGCCTCTAAGACTTCATGGCTTCAATCTGCAAGTCTGGGGCCCAGAGCAGTGCAAGGCAAGAGAAAGGGTTGAAGACAGGGGAGTCCTGGCCCCTGTACATGCATGCTAAGTCACTTCAGTCATGTCCAACTCTTTGTGATCCCATGGACTGTAGCCCACCAGGCTCTTCTGTCCATGGGGATTCTCCAGGCAAGAATACTGGAGTGGGTTGCCATGCCCTTCTCCAGGGGATCTTCCCCACCCAGGAATCAAACCTGTGTCTCTTATATCTCCTGCACTGGCAGGTGAGTTACTAGGGCTACCTGGGAAGTCCCCTGGCCCCTGGCTGAGACCAAAGTTGGCTGCTCCTAGGAACCAGGTCCATCAGTGCATCTAGGTTGGGGGTTTGGTACCTGCACCAGTGCCAGTCCCCAGGCTCCTAAAGGAAGTTCCTCCCACCACAGGGCAGGAGAAGCAGGAGAGTCAGAGGACCAGCCCTCTCCTGTGGGTGCCTGGGGGCCCTCCCAAGGCATGGTGAGTGAGAGCAGGGTATCTCTTAGCCCTGAAGAATGAAGACCCCCTCCCAGCAACCAATGACCCCAGCTGATGGGGGGTGGAAAGTGGGTCTGGATCAACCCTTTAGGTGGGAGAGGGGCTGAGGAAGCGACCACGGCTCAGGGATGCCCCCCAGCCCCGCCTTTCAGGAGGTCCAGTTCCCTGTGGGCCCCTCCCCTCAGGAGTGCAGAGATCTGAGACCAGAAGGCGGGCAGGTGTGTGCAGCCCACAGGGGCGGGGAGGCAGATGCCAGCTGTGTGAGCGGGTATGAATGGGAAAAGCCTGTGAGACAGGTGGTTTCTGCGTGTGGGGGCACAGAGAGGACCTGCCTGGGTGAGTGTGCCAAGGGACAGGCTTTAGACAGAGGGTGGGCACCTGGCCTGGGGAGCAGGAGGCTCCGATCCTGCCGGCCCCCAGCGCCCCCTGCAGCCTGGCTGGCTGTCCCTTCCTCAGACCCATTTTTCACTGGCTGCTGTTGCCAAGGAGCTGAATGGACGATGCGGGAGGAGCCAGGGTCAGCGCAGGGCCAGCCTGCTGGGCACATGTGCCCAGAACCTGTGGGGCCAGCAGTAAAGGGGCCCCAAATGACAAGAAGGATTCTGTGCCCTTCAGCAACCCCTCACACAGGCCTGAGGGTTGATGCCAGAGGCAGGCTCTGCTCCAGGGCAGCCCTGCGGCACTGGTGCCCACCCGCCAGCACCCTGGCAACCTTGCACGAGGCCCCAACAGGTGCCCCACGGCCCTAGGATGCGGTTCCTGGACTCTATGTCTTCCTGAGGGATGCATGCAGCACCCCCTGGGGCTGTGGCACCCGGACTCACCAGTACCCATCACCGTTCTCGTCTACACATGCTCACCTGTGCCACTGCTCACAACTGTCACACACGTGCAGCAGGCCTGCCGCCACACACGCTCATCTGGCCACACGCATACCTGGGCTGCACACATCGCCAGCCCCCATCATCTCCAGGGCACACATGCCAGCCCAGAGCCCTCACATGTGCTTACGGGGGCAACATGCAGATATGACCACGCAACCTTCCCGCATGCATCTGACTCAGTAAACAAGCCCTGGGCCCCTACCGCGTATCTAGCAACACCTCCCCCGTGCGCGGGCATGAACACCCCCCAGCTCACCACGGTCAGTGGCTCAACCCGTGCCCCCTGAGCGATGCACACATACTCCTAACATGCACGTGTGTGCAACAGGAACACACACCCAGTGGCAGTGCAATCTCCCAGATGCGGAGGGGAGGTCATGGGCAGAGGGGTTTGTTAAAGTGAGGATTCAGTTGGGGGATGCTGGGGGGATGGAAAAGGAGAGTGGATGGGGTGAGGGAGGGAAGACTGAAGGGGGCAGGGTGGGGAGGGCGGCTAGCCAGTGGATGCAGGATGCACTACGCAGAGACCCTTGAAGGAAACGGACATCGGCCTCAATTATCAGGCTGCTTTCTGAGCTTTCACTCATTCCTCTCCAGTCAGTCTGGCTTCCTTTCTCAGGAATCCCAGTGCTCCCTTCTGACACCCCTGGGATTAACAATGGCCTGGCCAGGCTCAGCGGCAGCCCCCAGGGTCTCAGGGTGCAAGAATCAAGAATTGCTAGGGCAAGCTCCATGCCCCCCTGATCACACAAACGACCCCCTCCGGTCCACATAGGTGCTCAGCTCTGCTAAGTGCAGGGGAGTGGGCAGCCATCAGGAGGCCCCAACAACTCAGCCTGGGTGGAAGGAAGCTCGGGGAGAACAGACAATGGATGCAGGGGACGTCCTCCCACCCCCAGGAGTGGGCTGAGGGATGAGTTATGGGGCAGGTGAGGGTGGCCAAAGGGACACGAGGGGAGGGAGAAGGGTTGTGCAGAGAAACAGAGTGGGGAGAGTGGTAGAGCTTCCACGCACACAACTCTGGCCCCTATGCAGGCCAGGAGCCACAGTGCCGCCCGGGGCCCTGGTGCTTCCACTGTGCAGGACTGCAAGGGCTCGGGGGCTGGTGTATGCGCCTCCACGCCTGAGTGTGCGCGTGTGCGAGAGTGTGTGGCGGGGACAGAGGAGGACACTGTGTTCCGGACGTGGGCAGCGGCCAGGTGCCAAGCTGGGAATTGTCAGTAGCTGTTTGGGGCAGATGCTGCCGGGAAACGGTATCTTAAACCCCGTCCTCAATTTCCTGGGCACTTGGGATGTGGTCAAAACCCTCTCACCGGCTAACCGGCCAAGCCAGACTCCCCGGGGCTTTGATCTAAACCCCCAACCCTGCGCTGAGGCCGGGCAACCAGCAAACTTCCCCCGCCTAGAGGCGTGGGGCGTCTACACTCGCCAGCCCCACGCGCTGACAGCTGCTCCTGGACTTGGCAGAACCCAGGCTTCCGGGGAAGCGCGCGGGGAAGCTGCGCAGCAGCGACAGGCGGCCTCCG
>SJXQ01001040.1:408002-434658 GCA_006408695.1 Aepyceros melampus
GGGGCGGTGTCAGGGCGGGGCGGGGGAAGGAAGGAGGGGCCCGGCAGCCCCGCGCCGCGCGAAGGGGCCACCCCCAGCTCTGGGGATCCCTCTCGGCGTTGCCCGAGGCTCCCCCAGGGAGGAGCTGGGGTGGTGGGCGGGAGGCCTCCCACCTCCCTGCGCGATCTCCAGGGACCGGCCAAAAGTCTGAAACCCGGAGTGGATCAATTCTCTGGATCCGGGTTCTCCCGGGCCCGCCAGTCAGCGCACAGGTGGCCCGGGAGGGGCCCAGGGCTGCAGCGATCCCGGCGCGGCGCCAGGCTGCAGACAGCGGCCAGGGACAGCGGTGTCCGGCGGCGGTTCCGCGCAGCCCTCTCCCCCACCCCACCCTACTCCGCACCTCCCGGCCGTGCTCCGAGGCTTTCAGCGTGTTGCTGTACGCCACCCAGCCCGCGGCTCGGAAAGGGGACTGCGGGAAGCTCCCGGGCCCTGGCCCGCGCGCAGAGGTACGCGGGTAGGACAGACTAGGGGCCACCCGCAGTCCCAACCACAGAACCAGGTGGGCCTCAGAGTGATCCTAGGTTTCTCTAACCCCACGGCACCATTTACCTAAAGAAAACAACGCTAGGACGCAGCGCAATCAACCAGACGTGCAGTGTTTACGCCCGGAACGCGCACCTCGCAGGAGACGTGGGCGTGAAGGAACCATTGGGTTTTGGGAGCTAGAGAGTTCTGGGGGTAGAGTCTAGGGGCCTCCGTCTTCTAGCTCTGTGACCTTGGGCAAGTCACGGTGTCTCCTGGAGCCTCCAGCAACGGCCGCTGCTGGAGCCTCCTGTTCCCCACCCCCATACCCTAATCCGGTTTAAATAAACAGAGGGTTGCCTTGAAGGAGAAAGGAAATGACGGACGCGCACCATGTGCACAAGGAGAGTGTAGAAAAAGAAAATCCTACTCTGTGTCGGGAGGAGAATGAGAAGGGTAAGGGCAGGGTCGCAAACTAAAATGCCTATAGTCGATGGGCATTCTAAAAGGCCAGTCGATGATATTAATCAACTGATGCTGCACGCTGGGCGACATGAGAATGGTCTTCGCTTCCACAAAGAGATACGAGCTCTCCTATATTTCTTGAAACACGAGGCCCTCTCTCGGTCTGTCTTTTGTTTCCCACTTTTGAGAGAGAAGGGTTGTGAGAAATGTTTTGCTTTCCTCTTAACTCTGCTGTGAAAAACACCAGACAGTGTCCAGTTAGGTATCTATAGATGCTGGGCATCAGTGCCAAGGAGGGACTGGGCTCAGGGTCCCATCTCCAGGCGCAGCTGGTTCTTTTCCAGGTGCCAGGTTGAGAGGGTGGGGCCCAATGGGGCCACATCTTCCAAATTTTCAGTAGAAGCCATTGTATATGAAGTTTTTTTTAATTTAAAAAATTTAACTAAAAATTAAAAAAAATTAATTTCATGTAAGCCCAGATGAAAGCGTCCACAAATATCCACCAGCTCTGGGGTTTGAACTCTGCTTTGGGGTTTGCTTGTGCATAGACTGTGTCGGGGGGCCCTGATCTACCCAACAGGACTGTGTGTGTGAGTTGTGGGGAGCAGCGTGCCCAGGCTGCTCCCTCTGACACTATACTTCATCCCACTTTCAGGAAAGAAATGAGTGAGAGAGGTGAAACAATAGCAGAATCTTCATTTTCAGCCCCCATTATGGGAAGATGATTAGGGACTAGGATTTGGGTACTAGAGGGAAGTAGTTGAGGATGAAAGACTGGGACTGGGGCTAGGGTATAAGATGATGTCCTAATGGTGTGTGCTAGACTCTGCTTTGTCTATTACATTTGCTTTGATCCTGACAAGGAATCCTATTAAATGAACATTATTATGCTTATTTTATGGATGCGGTCATTGAGGCTTGGGGGAGGAAAGAACCCTATGCCCAGGGCCAATCTTGTTCAATGATTGTGAGGTTAGCTGAGATGACTCTGTGCAGGGTTTGAATGCAATGTCCGTGCTGCTTAAATTTCATCCTGCAGTTTTTGCTTTGGGATGAGAGCTTGGGCATGAGGTTTGGGGTACGGAAAGAAAGGGTCTCTTTCTCTATTCAGGTGAGTTGCTCTGGTCATTTCTCTGGCCCCCTCTCTTCAGCTGGAAGAAGATGGTGTGTGTAGCAGTCGTGATAGACTAAGTTGTGTTGTAGTAACCGCCCCCAAGTCTCTGTGGCTTAAGTCAACAAAGATTTATTTCTCATGGGTCCACGGCTCCAGATCTTCTTCACTCAAGGACTCGGGCTGACAAAGCAGCCACTCTCCCATGAGGGAGAGGAAACGAGAGCTCTGGAGGTACACCCTCCCCCCAATCGGTGGCTCAGCCTAGAAAGGACATCACTTCCACTCACAATTCAATGGCCAGAACTATGGCCCCACTCAAGAGGATAAGAAAGTGCATACCTACCACATGCCTGGAAGGCAGCTACTGAAATATATGCACAGCAGCAGCGGCGATGGCCACAGCCTCCAGTCCCAGATGACCCTCCCCTTGCCTACTCTGCAGCTCTGTGTAGGCCCTGGCCATGGTGGCCTCCCTTCTGTTTCTCCAGCATCCAGGCTCATACCACCTCATCCCTTCCTGTTTGCTTTCCTGTGCCCAGATCTTCACATGCTTGGCTCCTTTTAGTCACTCAGGTCAGCTGTCCTCTTCCAAGTGGTACTCAGGGCCATGTCAGGAAAAGGAGCAGGAATTCCCTTGTGGAGATGGGCAAATAGACGTCTCACCTGAATTCTATGTAAGAACCCAGGTTGGAGGGCTGCCAGGAAGGGCTCATCTCAGACCCAAAGCTTGATGGCCAGATAAGAGGGCACCTGATACCTCCAACCTGATTTACTCTTGAGCATCAGACTCCAAGGGAAGGAAGAGTTAGATCCTCCCTGGGGGGGCCCTCTTGCAAGTGTCTGTAGCCCCTTGCAATACCCAACTGACAGGACAACTGCTCTGGACAGAAATGTCTCTTCTCAAGGGAGCAGGAATCTGTCCCTCATTGGGTGCATCTTCTGGGGACACGTCAAGCATGTCTGCCACTTCTTTCCTTCAGAAGACTTACTCTTTGACTTTGGAACACAAAGTCTGGGTCTGCCTTGGATTCTCTCTCTCCAGTTCTGCTGTTACAGGCACCCTTAACACATTGCCCCCCTGCCCCCCGCCCTGCCTGCCCCTTGCAGGAGTTCTCCAGTGGGAACATTTCTCTGAAGCCATCTCCTGAAGTGAGATGGCATATCTCCTGCCCATATGGCCTTGTGCATGCATGAGTAGGGTCCCAGTCAGCTTTGATCAAGGACATCGTACTGTTAATGCCCACCAGACTGAGGGATCTCAGAGTTCATGGCGAGACCGTTGCTGACTTGAAGATGTGCCAGAAGTTCCTGTGATGGGGATTAAAATGCAAATCTCCAATCCCTGCTCCTTCCCCATTCTGATTCAGGGGAGATGTCTAGGAATCCACACTTTTACCAAGCCCCTACCATCCCCTACCATTTATTTTTTTTCTTACTGGTGCCAATGGTCTGAAAACCTCTCTCTGAGGAACACTGCCCTAGGTCTTTGCCATGGGTGCTGCCAACAACAGAGTGTTACCCATCTACCCTGGGTTGCTGGTTTTCTGAATTTGAATTCAGAAACTTCAATTCATCTCAGTCCTATTCCACTGTATTACATCTAATCCCTCTCTCCCACATGGAGCCCTCTCAGGATATGGAGGATGTAGGGGAAGGGGCTTGCTGTTTTCTTCAGCTTCCTGTCATTCCCAGATGAGTCTGGGAAGTTGTATATGCTTTCAATCAAGTTGTTTCTAAACAGGTGGCTCAGAGCAGGACCAAGGACAGCTCAGTGGCTCTCTATATGCTACCTACAAATTGCAGTGGGACAATAAGTCAGCTTCTCTTTCTTCCACTTGGGAAACTTCTGATCACTCCATCCTTTAGCTCACATATAACTGCCACATCCACAGAATAAATGGAAATACCCTGCATAGCCAAAGACTCATGAGCCTCCTGCTTTGCTCTGATCTACTAGGCCAATAACCCAATCAAACAGGAAATTAGTTCGGCAGGAAGGACTTGTTCTTGGTGCCCCAGATTGGCTCTTGATGGTCCCTGCCATGATTCCAGCATTCATATCTGCCCACTTCTCAGCATTTAGTTTCTGTCTTCTGGAAGCAGTATCTTCCTCTCTTTCCTTTGAGGGAGCAAGCCTCCCCACCATCAGTGCACGAGATTCATGTGGGGCTACCCCACCCCAGTTCCAGAGGATGGCACATATTTCAGGATGCACAGCATCCACTATTCCTTAAACTGTGTGATTCATTCAAGAATGAACATGTGACCACAGTCAAACCACTAAGGCTCATTTCTAGGACTTTTGTTGGGACTAAGGAGAGAAAGAATTTCTTCTCTTGCTGGACTTGAAGAAGGAAAGAGGTGATCTTAGGGCTTACATCCTGTGAGGAGCACATGCCTGAGACTAAAGCTTGGGCAAAGAAGAGCAGAGCCTGGAGAAGAGAGAAGGGCTGAATCCTGGTACCTCATTCAAACCCCCTGGATCCAGCTGCTCCTGAAGCTACCATATACACACTTGTTTTTCAGGGTTTTTTTTTTGTTGTTGTTGTTGTTGCTAAAGCCAACTTGGGTTTCTATCATTTTTTTTAATGTGAAAGAATGACACAGAATCATCCTTTATAAAAATCTGTTCTAGAGCCTTGCCTAGGATAGGGAAAGCATTTATTAGTGCCTAGTGTTTGCATGGCTCAGTGTTACCCATTGGGGGAAACTGCAGTCTGTGGGAGAAGACATAGCATTAGGCTGTAGTGAGAGCTTAGCTATAAGACAAATGAATGTGTAGGGGTTAATAGGGTAGAGAGACTGGAAACAAACCTCTTCACAGGACGCCCAACAATAACTGGACCAGTCCCTTCTGCACATAGAATCCAAACATCCACCCATTCCCTGAACCCAACACACACACACACACACACACACACACACACAGCATACCCTTTTAGAACGTTTCAGTTTATATCTGCTCAAGTAAACCAATCCATCCCTGCACTTTCCTGCTCATTGGTACAGAGCAAGGTGCAGTTTAACAAAAGTACTTCCTGGTTCTTCACTAAGCAGATTTTCTTTTAGAATTCTGTCTTAATTCTTTCAGGTCATTATAACATCATTATCCTTGGTGGCTCAGATAGTAAAGAATCTGCCTGCAATGCAGGAGACCTGGGTTTGATCCCTGGGTTGGGAAGATCCCCTGGAGGAGGGCATGGCAACCCACCCCAGTATTCTTGCCTGTTCCTCTGGACAGAGGCCCCTGGTGGGCTACAGTCCATAGGGTCGCACAGCCAGACATGACTAAAGTGACTTAGCACAGCACAGCATATAACAAAACACCATATAATATCCACTCAATCTCTGCTTCTAACACAAATGGACTTTCCACATGTTACCCACACAGATGCACATAATCAATAATATAATCAATCAATACTGAATCAATATTGGGAACAATCAATAAAAAACATATTATCTCTGTGTATTTACATATGTAAAAATATTGCCATATATCTCCACTTCTTTCATGCACAGACTATTTTTTGTGTCCATGCTCCATGCAGTCCCACGCTACTGAGAATTTTGTGCCTGGTCCCCTCCTATGCCTCTGCTCAAGAAGTGAGGCATTCTCACCATGGAGTCTTCAGGACCAAGGCCAGCACCTGACATTTCTTGAGATACTGTTTGCCCAGCACAGAACTAAGCTCCTTACCTGGTTAATCTCTATGGATTCTCACAGCCCCTTAGGACACAGATGGTGTTATAACCCCCACTGTGTGGACACAAAAACTAAGGCACAGAGAAGTGATGTACTTGCCTAAAGCCACTCAGCTTGTAAGGGATGGGACAAGGATTTAAACTCAGACTCTGCTCCAAAAATGTTTGTTGAGTGATTGAAAGAATGTTCAGTCTAACAAATGGTTTTATTAGAGACACGTGCTCCTATGATATATGTGCTACCACACACACACACACACACACACACACACACAATCAGAAACACACAACCAGAGATAACCTTTCCAGCTCCACGAACTCTATGGCATCTGCGACTCAGACGTTTCCCTGCTACATGGCCCCCATCTCTAATGTTCCCCACTGGGCGCTCTCAGGCAGGTTTGAAGGTGAGGTGTTCCCTGCTGAGGGGCCAGGGTGAAAAGGAGGGGGTGGGGGAATTGTCAGGAAGGGGCAGGGGGAGCTGAGGAGGAGGAGGACGGGATTGGACCAAGTGGAAACCTGGCACCATGCCCTCTGCAGATGACCTGATGAGCATTTTGCAGAGTTAATTTCATTAGCGTCTCTGGGAGATGAACAATTAGCAAGATGCTCTGATGCCTTTAAAAGCTTAAGAGAGGGAGAAGGATGCCTTTCTGGATTCCCCATCTGACCGCAGTGTCCCTCCCTCCCTGTACTTTTGCTGTGGCTTCCTCCATCTCCATCTTCATCTCCCATCCACTCTCACTCCACCTTCCCCTCTCCTGCCATCACGGAATCACTTATACCCCCCACCACCCCTCCCTGCTCCTCAGCCTCCATGATGGCCCCTCCTTCCCTCTTCTAGGCTCCCATCTGCCCCTTGGCAGCCCCATGTTGGACCACTGCCCACAGAGCATCAATTGGTCCCCTGTGCTCTGATCACTCAGACACCCAGGGCTGATGCTTGGCACTGGTCCAGTCTTGCAAAGAGCTTTCCTTTGGCACCTACAAAAGGCAGGGTCAGGTAGAAAGTCTCTTTTTTTTTTCCTACTGATTTTGGTACCAGGTCTTTGGCAGAGGAGGTTACATCCCTGACAACTTGGAGCTCCCGTTGCAATCCAGGAGCTGGTGGGTGTGCAGGGCTGGAGTAACTTTCTGCCTCCTTCTTGGAACTGGGAGGAGGTTGGGGTGTCCCTGGAGAGAGACCCAGGTCAGTGTGGCTTTAGTGCACAGATGGAAAAGGGGGCTCCAGACACTTGGGTTAGTGTTTGTTTCAGCCTCCAATCACACACTTCTTGTGTTGGGATCACACTCCTTATTGTGACTTCCCCAGGTCCTGGTCAGTTGGAGGGGTCCTGGTCCAATGACCAGACTCCCTTGAGTCTCTTTGAAGTCCTTGGGGCAGCTTTGCCATAGTGAGGCCCTGCCAGCCAGGGCCCAGCCTTTGTGAATTGAGATTCCAAGTTCTCTTGGACTAGGTGGGGGCTCCAGACAGACCCTGTCCTCTCAGCTCGGGTGATCTCTGATAGTTCTATTTCCCTTCCACTTCAGAGCCCTCCCTTGGTCAAGGCATGGGGAGGCACACTGGGAGCTTGCTAAAACCCAGATTTATGGACTCCCTTCCAGGCTTACTATGGGTTCTCAGCGGGGGGAGGGGCCAGGGATCTGCATTTTAAGAGATTTCCATCTGGTCCCACTAGACTAAGAGCCATGGTGCATGATGTCAGGGGTTGTAGGCTGCTGGAGCCAGAAACCCTCACTCTACATCATGAATTCTCATCAGGGGCAGCATCACTCCAGGGGTGATACGCGAAGAATTGGTTTTTTGGGGGTGGAGGTGGGTGAAAAAATCTGACTCTTTCTCTATATAAAGCACAGTACACCAACAGATATACAGGGTATTGTGGTATTACACTTTCAGAGAGGGGGCGATTAGGGAAAAAAAATGTAGAGTCTCCTTATGCGGGTGAGAGTGAAAAATAGGTTGAGGAACACTGTTTACTACTGAAAGGTCCTAAAAAGCATGAGAGCATTACACAAAACTGACCCTCCATATGGGGACACAAGCATACACACACCCGGTTGCACATACACACACACACACACGCAGATTTGCACACGTCAGCACACTCTGCACAGAACGCATCCAGAGGCTTCTGCTCACACATATGCAGATACACACGCTCCCATCCTCACCCTCCCACACAGACACCAGGAGGCTCCAATAACACTGCATTAGTGAAGAGGGGACTAGGTTAGGATTTTAATAAGCCCTTAAATAAATAAATATATAACCCCCTTTACCGGGGCCTCTGTGCTTCTTATTAATGTGACATCCTTGGCCTCATGCTTCTGGAGAACAGAGTTGTCTCCATGTGTGTGGGCGTGTTTCTGAGGTGCTGTGTGTTCTGCGCATGCTGTGAAGGAGCTTGCCTGTGACTGGGTGTTGTGTACAGGTGTTTGTGAGGTGTGTGCTGGGGCAGAGTGTTGTGAGCAACAGGTTAGGAAGGAGTGCGTGTGTGTGTACACTTGGGGATGACTCTGGGGTTCTTAGCCAGATCCTGGCCAATTTTCATGGAGCCTGGGCTCCAAATTCTCTCTGTTCATCATTGTTTTGCTTACTTTTGTCAACACATAGTATGCGCTCCATAACGATGTGCTGAATAAGTGAGTGACTAAATGAATGTAATTACAAAGCATCTTGAGTTCTGTTCTCTGAATTAAACTTCATAAGTTGCCCCATGTCCTCAGTCTCACCATGCCCATTTTACAGATGAGAAAACTGAGGCTGGTGCATTGAAGGCCGCATGCTGCACCATCACCATTAAGTAAGTGGTAGTTTATTACAAGTCTTCCACTTCCCAGGCTTTACTCAGGGCCCATTGCTACCCTACAGGCCCTAGGGAGATCCAAGTAGGGTGGCCCAGAATCACTTCCAAAAGGGCTGCTGAAGAGGTGGGCGTGTTGGAACCCAACATCTTCCTGAGAGGTTCCTGACAACCCCCCTCCACTTTTCCCTCTGGTCCTCCCTGGTACCCCCAGACTCCTGGCCCTCACAGCCTGCGGTCCCAGTCCCTGGAGGGCCAGCTGAAACTAGGCAGAGCAGATGGGCGACGCTCACCCAGCGAGGCAATTCTGACTCAGTCCCTCGGGGGCTGGTACATACTGTGTGCCAAGGTTAATTAAACTGGTAATTAGAAGGAGAGATGCTTAATCTATCCGGTTAATAAAATAACCCCCTTGCACAAGCACGTGCACACAGTTGGTTGGCTGGGTCGAAGCGGAGAGGCTGCAGCCCTGGTGTTATGGGATCAGTGGAGTGGAATGCTCCCTGCTCCCTTGGGCACTGTCCTCCCACCCTCTCTGCTCTCCGAGTCCTAGAACCAATTCCTGGGTCTGCCCCTGTCGCCTTGGGGTGGGATCTTGGAGGGAGCTGTGGGAAGGTCAGGTGTAGGGAGGCAGCCAGGGTACCCTGTCCTGGGGATGTCCCAAGGTGGAAAGGCAGCGCTCACAGGGTTTGCCAGCCACCAGCCCAGCCTGCCGTGGGTTGGGGGGAGGCTCCAGTGCCAACTGGGACCCTCATGCCTTCCTATGACTTTTCATGTCACTTCCTTCCAGGGCTAAGTCTGACCATTCTACTCTAAATAACATCCTTGGTGAATATCTTTAACAATTAAATTGTAATTTCATGTATAAAACACGAATACCTTATTTTTCTTAAAAAAAGAAAATAAAGACTGCAAATGCCATCCCTCCTCCCAAATCTCAGGTTTTGCCAGGGAAGGGATCACTGATGAAAGTCTGGTGGGTCACCTTCAGGGCCTTTCTCTGCTTGTACGCAGGTATAACATGTTGAGATAAGGAGGTGAAGTTTTGCTTGATGTTAGATTTTTTTTTTGGTAACATAGTATCTTACTGTTTCTCTCATTCTGCTGTGTGTGTTTTCCCCATTCAATGTGCAGAATTGATGTTTTCTTCAATCAGATTTCACAAAGATGGACGTTTCAAGGTAGGGAGAGGAGTCTTCCTCGCCCTCAGGACCTCATGCTAAGAATGGCCTGGGGCCTGCATCAGTGCATTCTCTGACTATGAACTCTCAGCCCAGTGGATCCAACCCTGTGCTCCCCAGGCTCCTAGCCCAATCCCATCTGCCTGAGTGCTCTCCCGGACCCTGTTACTCTTCAGTGATTTGAGTGAGTTGGGGTCATAGCAGTGCCCCCTCCCTCCTCCAGCCTCTGTTGCTGAGACCCCGGGGCTGCTCACACCAGGCTGTGTGTGTATGAGGCTGCCATGGCCCCACTGCAGCAGCCATCCCCATCAACCTCACAGGCTCCCTAGCTCAGGCGGGGCGGGGTGGGGGGGGGTGCGGTTCTCAAAGCAACTGGCTGCCTCCTGCTTTCCACCTCCGAGAACTGCCCTGGGGGACTGAGTGATGCCCTCCCTGGGGGTTTCCTTGAGGAAAAAGAGCTCAGCTCACCTGTATGTATGGCTTGCCAGGGAGAGGAGCCACTGAGCTCTCTGCCAGCTCCTGGCAACTGTGACAGGCAGGCCCAACTGATCGGCAGAAGGCAGCAGGCAAGGGAGGAAGTGGGTCCTTGCGGTGTACTTACTGCGGGGTAAGGGGCTTTATTAACCTCCTAGTGATCGGTTTAATAGTTGTTGAAGTCAGGTGAATTCAACAACTGGAGCAGGTGGCACTGAGGCTGTAGTGCCTGAGCTGATGTAAAGTGGGGGGTCTGAGGGGGCTTTAGCTACCAGAGCCCCAGGTCAGCTTCTAATCTAAAGGGGTTAACAGGACACTTTTTAAAGGGCAAGAAACAGATTAGAGAGTGAAGGTAGGGCTAGACAAGGCATGGGCTCAGCCTACCCATTCATCCACCGTCCAGCCACCCATCTACTCATCCACCCACCCATCCACTCACCGATCTACCCATCCACCCATCTACCAACCTACCCACCTGTCTACTCATCCACAAACTCATCTACTCACCCATCTACCAACCTACCATCTATCCACTCATCCACAAACTCATCCACTCACCCATCCACCCATCTATCCAGCTACTTACCCATTTCCTCACTGACCTATCCACCCATCCACTCATCTACCCACAAACCCATCCATCCACCCATCCACAAACCCATCCATCCATCTACTCACCTACTCACTCATCTTCCTACCTACCCATCCACCATCCACTAACCATCTCTCCAACCATGAACTCATTCATTTAGCAAGCATTTGTTGACCCCTAACTTTATGCCAAGCCCTGTGCTGCGTATGGATCTTGTTTTCTTGGATCTCATTATTCCAGAGGGGCTGTCAGGCAGGACAGAGACTGGCAATAAATAAACCAACCAGATGGTGAAAAAATATAAAATGGTAAAGTGAGAGAGAGTAGAGGGGAGAAAGCATGGAAGGCAAGGAAACTCTGAGAAAGTGATGTTTCAGCTGAGACCTGAGTGAGGAGAAAGTGACAGCGCCTGAAGATCTGGGGGAAGAGTGTTTCCAGCAGAGGGAACAGCAAGCACAAAACGTCTGAGAAGGAAATTAACTTGGTGTACTTGTGCTACCACGGGAAAAGCGGTGTGGCTGGGGCACAAGGGGCTGGCAGAAGGGGAAACAGGGGGTTGGGTCTGAGAGGTAGCAGGGACCCAGATCCCAAGCACACTCGAGGGGGAAGGAAGAGGAACTGGACTCTTCCAAGAACATAGGGAAGCCAGTGGAGAGTTTAGAAGGAGGAGTGATGTGATGTGATCTGCTTCTGAAGCTCACTCTTCTTGATGCCTTAAAGTGATGACTAAAACAAGGAAGAGGGTGGTGGCCAACGATTCCTAAGTCCCTTTCCATTTCAAAATCCTGCAGTTCCTCACTTCTCTTCAATTCTAACAACGTGAAAGATGATCTCTAACATCTGAGGGGTGTTTTCCCCATTTACAATTCACATTTGTGGAGCAATTCTGTGTAACTCTCACAGTAGCTCTGTTCAGTATCAAGGAAGTGACCTCATCTGAGTGCCTGCAGGGCAGCCCCAGATTGAAGCCTCCCAACCTGAAGCCCTAAAGAGCTCTGCTCTACAATGCCTGCTGGAAGGGGGGGAATGCCGCTGTTTGTCTTGCTGCGAACATCTGTTATTTATGGCTGGGCCCCCAGACACCCTCTTCTGGTAGCAGCAGTACCTTGTCCCTTTGGAGAACCTCCTCCACCACCACTCACAGTCTTTGTGGTTCAGGTAGAGCCACTACCTCTCCCTGGCTTCAGGAGTGATCAATCAGAGATCCCAGTATCCTGGCTTCCCATTACCCTGGTGGTTGGTTCAGGTTAGGCTCCTAGTTTGTGCCAGTGAGAATCAATCCTGGGACTTAAACCAGGACTTAAACTTAATGGGAGATGTTTCCTTTCAGATGGGGTTGTTCATCTGTCAGTATACCTGACATGAGTGGGTGATGGCCATTTATTGGCAAGATCCTGCCCCCACAGAGAGCTAACAGAGACAAGGAGAGGACTCATTCTGTTAAAGTGCCCTGATCCAGCCATACCTGAAGGCAACATCCTCTTCCTAACTTTTCAATTAGGACCCGTGAATTCCCTTTTGTGCTTGAGCAACTTTGAGATATGATTTCTGACCCTTGAAGCCAAATGAGTCCTCACCAATGCACACTTGCACAACCCTTGAAGATTTATAAAAACACAGTCACACCCAGAGCTGGGTTCATTCTTACAGCGGCTCTGGGAGGTAGGCATTATTATCTCCATTCCACAGAGGAGGCCAGCTTGGCCAAAAGTCAAGATGTGTTGCCAGGCGCAGGGCTGGGGCTCAGACCCAAGACTTTAGTTATTCTCATCTTGGAGGATGAGTGCAGTCTCTTTGTACAGCTCTCCTCCAAGCATCCCTGTTTGATCACGAGTAAGCCCTCTGTTCACCCTTTGCCTACCCAGTAGCAGGCCTCACTTTTCTGGCTTCTCTTTCCTGGTCACTGTCCCCACCAGCCTGCAGTCCTTGCAAGCCTGGTGCCTGTGGCTCGCCTGCACTGACATTTTAAGCAGGCAAAGCCCTTTTAGGAATGTGAGTGACTCTAGGGAGACAGACAAGGCCTCTAAGACCTTTCTCCAACCTGCTGGGAAGCCACAAGCCACAGAGGAGAAGTGGGATGTAGAGTCCCAGTCCTACTCTTCTCATAAGCAGTGTGACTTTACACATGTGATTTAAGCTCTCAACTGCCTCGTCTGTGAGTGGACCTAGTAATACACCAGTTTCAGGTGATAAACAGTCAAGCCCATTTCTTCAGCTGCATTCCCCTCTGCCCTGTGCAGTTTCCTGGATGTGGGCTCCCCTTTCTGGGGACACTTGGTCTCCTCCTCCAGGATCCACTCCTTCACTGAGGGCCTATTTATTTATTCAATGCCTATTGCATTCCAGGCTCTGCTCCCAAAGGTGGGAAACAGCAGGGAACAAGACAAGAGCTTGCATTCTATAGAACAGGGACCGACTACAACCACATAAAGGAAATAGCTTCATACAGGCCTCCACAGGAAACAAATAAGCAAAACCCAAGGAGATGAGACCATGCTCAGAGGAAGGAGGGGGGCACTAAGTGGGGTGAGGAGACTTAGCCACTGAGACCTAAATGATAAGAAAGCAACCAAAGCAAGAACCGATAGTTTGAAAATATACAGCAAAAAATTTAAAATAATAATAAAAATAAAAAAATAAAGAAAACAAAAACTGCTGGTTTGAGTATCCCAGGCAGAGAGCACAGCAAGTGCAAAGGCCCTGAGGTAGGACCAATTGGAGGAACAGTAGGCTGGCGTGGATGGAGAACTGAGAGAGGAAAAGGTGGCCCATGAAGTTGGAGAGGTAGATAGGGTAGACCCTGAGGCCTTTGTAAACTATGAATAGGATTGGAGCTTTATTACATGTGCCATGGGAAGCCATGGAGGGGATGTAGGCAGGTGAGGGATGGATCCTACACTCATTCTAGGAGGAGTGATCTGGCAGCTCTGGGGGGTTGCTTAGCAGGGGCAAAGAGCAAGCAGGGCTACCAGCCTGAGCCCCTGTCTCATCCAGACCCTTCTGGAGCTCAGCCTACCTGTCCAGCCCACCTCCACCAAGTAGATGGTGTTGGGAGCCCCTAGTGCTCTCTGCTCACCTGCAGATCCTTGTAACTAGTGCTGGGCACCCAGAGAAAGATGCACTTTGATAAACTCAAGCAGACACTATGGTTTCTCCACCAATGTCCTCAGCTCCTCTTTGATGACTCATCCCCAGGGATTAGCACCACCACCTCAGCCCCACCCCCACCTGCCTTCATGTTACTAAAAAAGCCTCTTGTTATGTGGGAGTCCTGGGTTCGAACCCTGGATCGGGAAGATCCCCTGGAGGAGGGCATGGCAACCCACTCCAGTATTCTTGCCTGGAGAATCCCCGTAGACAGAGGAGCCTGGCAGCCTACAGAGTTGGACACAGCTGAAGCGACTAAGCAGCAGCAGCATCACTGATAAAGACACACTTCCTCCCAGGTAATTTGCGCTAAAGGAAGATCCCTTCTTCTAATGCCAGAGACTACTTTCCTTCTCAGTAGCATCTCAGGATTTGGAGGGGCCAAACCCCCTCCCCATCCCCACTCCCCACCCTGGCATCTGTGGCTGCAGGAAGCAGCCATGTGAGCAGCAGGGTGTGCCCTTGGGACCATGTGTGTGAGAGCTGACGACCAAGGGAAGGAGGCAGGCAAGGATCCTGGTGGAGCAGAGAGAGGCCCCAGGCTATGGGAACCCAGCCACCATCGCTTGTCTGTTCCCATCAGGAGAGCCATCGGCCTTGCCGGCTATTTCATCTGTGTTTATTTATCTGTCTGCCTGTGTCCTGCTCTATCTTCTGATGTGTCTGTCTCTCAGTCTTCAGAGGCCCCTTCAGCTGGAGTCAGTGTTTCTGAAGTCAGACACAGCCTGCGTCTTTCCCCCCGAGGGCCGGGCATGCACGCGTTCTGGCCACGGGGACTGGTCCACGCCCCGTGAGAAAGAGTAAAAACAGCTCCTCAGGCTGCGCAGTACTTTACAGTTTGCATGTCTCTGTCCCACGCGTATGTTTAATTATATCCCTGCCTTGTTCCTGAAGAAGTTCAAGGCGATAGTCCTCTGTTCTTCACAGTGGCATGAGCCCCAACCCAGCCCCTCATTAGGCAAGGACACAGAGGTTCAGAGGGGCTTCGTCAAGGTCATGGAGCAAGCACTCAGGCCAGAGCCGGGACCTGAGCCTTCATCTTGGGTTGGATTGCTCTTGCAGGAAGTTTCCAGAGGCCTCCTTCTCCCGGAGGTTTGGAGCTTTCTCTGCCTGGGGTGTCACTGGCCACCTGCTCTGTCACAGGTTCAGTGGGTAAAGCCAGGTGCTCCTGGCTTGTCCGGGCCCTGGTACAAGCCTCAGTCCTTCTGTCTGGAGCCCTGGGGAGCAGTAAAGTGGGAAATCCCATGGAAAGGGAGATGGAGATTGAGACTCTGGGCTGGGGGTGGGGGTAGCAAGGGGTGGTGAACGCCCCTGTCTCTCCCAACTCTGCAGCCTGGACATGAGGGCCGAGGCCTGGGGAGGGCTGGAGGGGTCTGGAGAGGTCTGGCAGGGGCATGGGGAAAGAAGGGGCTGCCCAGAAGACAGCAGGTGACAGGATGACTCAGAGCCCAAGCTGCTGCTGCTGCATCAAAGGAGGGGCGCAAGAGGGGACGATGAGCCTTGGCAACCGCTCCCCCAGCTGCTCTGGGTTTGAAGCTGAGCCACTTTGCTGGCTCCAGCACAGCGCGAACAGGTGGCAGCAAGATTGGCAGAGCCAGGAAAATCCATCTTGCGGAGGCCAGCGTGAAGGGGCAGATCCTCTCTGCCCCCCTGCCCCCTAGGTGTCTACATGTCCCTGTGCAGCCACCTCTGCACACCCAGGCCAAGGCACTCAAGAGCCCTCAAGGACCCTGAGGGCTCACGAGCTGACCAGGTCTCCTCCTCAAAGGCTCACATGGGGCGTCTACCTTCCCCTTTCACCCCACTGCCCACACCTCCCAGTCAGCTCTGGGAGTAGATGTTTGCCAGTTGGGTTGTCTGGCACTGGGGACGCCTGAGCACCTGCTGAGAAAAGAGGCACCTGGGCCTCCCAGGTGGGCGCCCAACCCCAGGAGCTGCAAGCCAAGCTTTCTGCCTGGTTTCTGCTCTGTCAGGATGGAGTGGGTGGTCCAACATATGAGAAGCGTCTGGCGAGTTGGCTGGGAATGGGCCTCACCCTGTGGTGCCCAAACTCCTGACCCCAGAGCCCACTAGCATCTCAGGAACTCTGCGTTGGCGAAGCCATGCCTGCCTCTCAGCAGCTGCAAGGCTGTGTGTGATGCTACCGAGACCCTTGATTGATGCCCAAATAAACCAGGCGGTCCTGCATTCAGTCAGGCCCCATTCAGGAGATGGCTGTGAAGGCTCTCCTCTGGGTCAGGTGCTATTCCAGGTGTGCTGGACAGCAGGGAACAGGGCAGACAAAGTCCAGGGCTCGTGGCACTTGCATGATAGAGGGACAAGTCAAACCAGCAAACATGGCAATTTTAGATAGTGTCAGGTCTATGTAGAAATACATCAATGTCAAAAGGAACTGGAGAGGTGGCCTTCTAGACGGGGTAGCCAGGAAGGGCTTCTCTGAGGAGGTGGCATTTGAGCTGAGATTTGAATAAGGAGTCAATCATAGAAGGGGCTGAGGAAGTGTTCCTGGCAGAGGGAGCTCAGTGTGCAAAGGCCCTGAGGCAAAACAACCTTGAATAGAAGGAAGACCAGTGATGGCAGAAATAGTTAGGACCTGGATCATACAGGACCTGAAGGCCGTGGGCAGGAACTCAGCTTTTGTCCTAAGTGGCTGATGCAGAAAAGATCCATTATTGGCTGTGGGGAGGACAGATTGGACCAGGCTGAGGTGAGGGGAAAGGCACTGGGAGAGCAGGCAGAGGCAGTTGCTTGTAGAGATGGGGGCGTCAAACTGGAGTGGAGGTGGGGAGGAGCAAAGAAGCAGCTGGACTGGGCTGTGTTTTTGAAGCTGAGCCTATAGGACCACTCTGGAGTTGGATGCAGAAGAATTAAAGACAGGTTTGGAGCTGAGTTAGGGGAAGGGGACATTCCCAGGGTAGGGGAGGACTGGGGACTCCCATAGGATTAGGGAGGAGACATAGGGGAATTCTTTCTCCTCTTCTAAAAGCGGAACCCAAAGGGGATTCTCGCGCTCTGCATGGCCTGGGGCAGTACGTGCCCCTGTCGCTGGTCCCCACCTATCAGGTGAGTGTCTATTCTTACCCCATGGATGTGTCCCCCAGGGCCCCAGATCTCCTGTGCATCCTGAGCAAGTCGTGTCCCTTCTTAAAGATGGACGGCACTTTACAAACTCCATATGCTCAGTTTTCTTTTATTATTTTAATTTCTAAATACTTGGGAAGGTTTCCAGCGTTGGCTTCTGCTATAATTCTGGCGCCAACAAACACACTTTGCTCTCTCCCCCTCCACCTCATCCCTGCCTTCATCCAAACCACAGAGATTTCTTCCAACCTGGAGAGGCTTCAGGAAGGGAAATTTAGCCAGCACGTGGATGCCCCATGGGTCTGGTCAAAGATGGAACTGACCCCAGAGGCTGTGGCGGTCGGGGGGGCTGGCCAGGTGGGTAGGAGTCCAGGGTCTCCCTCAAGCTGGGAGTTTCTAGAGAAGCTGTCAAAGGGATCCTGGCGGGGGATGAGAACTGCAGCCTTCCTCATACTGCCCAGTCCACACAGTCTTCCCCCAAGGCTTCTCCCTTTCCCAAGGCCACAGGGAGTGACGTCTCCCGTCCTCTTATACTAAATTCCCCAGTGCTCACTTCCTCCAGCAGTTGGGCTTTTTTTATGGCTCAGACACTCCCAGGGACTTTGCTTTTCTGTCTGCCTGGAGTGCTGTCCCCCTAAACCTTTGCAAAGCTTGCCCCTTCTTACACCAATGTCCCATCTTCTGGCAAAGCCTCCTCTGGACACTCAGTCTGAGTTGGTGCCTGTGAACAGTCCTTGGGACTCATGCTGAAATCTCATGCATTGTTTTGATGACATGATCCCATGGGAGCAAGATCTTATCCATCTTTGGTTTGCTGCTGTGCCTCTAGTGACTGGAGCAGTGCCTGGAGTGGAGTCACAAGTACTTATTGAATGAATGAATGGGTTTCCTGCTATCTCCTGGTTCTGCCAGCTCCCATTTGTGGAAGAAAGATGGGGTGTCCCAGACAACACGGACTTCGTTATATGGAAGACAGGACAACATTTACTGACTGGTCACACATACCAAGACCAGTACAAGTGACCTTATTCAATATGTTACCCTCTCCTATACACAAGAAAATGAAAGATCAAAGGAATAAAAGAATCTGCTCAGAAGCAGACAGCTCATAAGCAGGGGAGCCACAGTTGGGAATCTCAGCTTTCCCACCTGCCATGCTGCAGATAGACCACAGATAGATGGCCAATTTTCAATAAAGGGAGTAATAAAGTGCACTCCGTACCCCTACAATTATCGACCATAAGTCAATGGCAATTTGATGACTCAGAAGGAGATGATTTCAAAGCCCCAGGGGGGCCCTGTCCTGCAGGGTCCCCATCTCACACATGGCGCCGCACCTGTGCACAGTGTGGGCCAGGTACAGCTGCAGCGAGCCTGGGGGCTGCTTTGCAGGCTACACTATCTCATCTCCGCGGGTCATCCTTTGCCTGTTTATACCAAAGGAAGAGAACAGTGCGTTGATGCGGACTTTTCTTCAGTGTGTCCTAGCAACCCGCGGGAGTCCCAATGCTAGCCCCAGTGAGGAGGGGACAGCAACACGACGGGTCCTTCTGTTTCTCCTTCCTGCTGTGTCCCTTTCCCAGAGCGTCTGTGAAGGCTCCACTTACTTCCTCAAGTCTGCCCCATGGCCAGGTTTTCAGTGAAGCTGCCTGGTGAGTTTGCAGGCACGGCCACCCTGTTCCCTGCTTAGGATTCATGCCAGATCACCCAGCATCATCTAACACGGCTGCATTTTACCTACCTGTCCCCTGTGAGACTGTAAGCTCAGTGAGGACAGGGTTTTGCTGCCTTGGTTCCCTTCTGTGTTCCCAGCACTTGGCACACAGTAGGCAGGTAGCCCATGTTTGTGCAATGAATATTCTCTCAACTTTTGTCACTCACACCCCACCTTCACACTTTTGACTGCATCTGTGTCCCCCTTGTATTATCTCATATTTTTCTTTCCAACAGCCCCCCGTTTAAAAAAAAAACCTAAAGAAATGAAATGTAAGGAAACTTTTTTATCACTGCCATAAATGGAAAGCCAATATCACTTGCCATAAATAGAAGACAACTGTTAAAATAAATGCCACAAAAACAAAATAGTGTGAAGAAATTTGAGCAAAAGCCTGTTGCCTGCAGAAGGCAATAGGCAGAGGTCTGCTCTCTCTTTCTCTCTCCCTCTCTCTGCTAGAGGGAGGACTCAGGGAGTGCTGGAGAGGTGTTAGGGATGGGCTAGTGCCAACCCGATTTTGTCCCTGATGGAAGGTTTTAGAGAGAACTACACAGGGATCAGCTTTATCACCATCTGAGCAAGACAGTGTGATTTGATTCCACCCTCGGTACCTCCTAAAAGCCAACCCTGGCCATGGTCCTCATCCCACACTTTGCGGAGCACAGAATCTGGACCACTCAGTAAGGTTAGGGATCGAGGGACTGCTCCACAAATGCACCTGGCATTTGGGACCATTCTAGCCCCTGAAGTGTCTTCATGCGGGCGGGGAAAGGCGTTCTCTTGGGGTAGAGGTGATGGCATGTCCTGGTGGGCAGGGTATGTGCTTGCATGCTAAGTTGTTTCAGTCGTGTCTGACTCTTTGTGACCCCACGGTCTGTAGCCCTCCAGGCTCCTCTGTCCGTGGGATTTTCCAGGCAATATACTGGAGTGGGTTGCTGTTTCCTCCTTCAGGGCATCTACCTAACCCAGGGATCGAACCCGTGTCTCTTGAGTCTCCTACATTGACAGACGGGTTCTTTACCACTAGCACCACCTGGGAAACCCGGTGGGTAGGGAACATCACCCTGTGCCCTGGCTCTGTCTTCCCCACAGCCTTCTTCTGCGGGATTCCCAGGGCCAGTCAGTCCGTACCTGTATCTTAGCACTTATCCCAGTCCTGCTTGTATCAGATGAGCTTTGTCTGAGCCTGTCTTCCTCACCTGACTGGGAGCTCCCCGCCGTGGGGACTGCCCGGTTCGTGTGCGCCTCTTCCATCACTTGGCAGAGCGTCCTGCATATGACTGGCTTTCCGGAAACATTTGTGGACTTGAATGGAATTGGTGATTAATCAAACGCCAAATAGCCAATATTTCTTCCTGTCCAGTCAGATAGTATCAAAGATTCATCTACTCTCAGCCCTGGCTTTTTTTCTGAAGTTTCCCCAGGACCAGGCAGGTAGATGGAGATTACGATTTCCTGTATCCTTTGGAAGAAATTTGTTTTCCTGATCCCTGAGCTCTTCTTCCTGATCTGTCTGGCCCAGCTGGCAGGGAGGTTCAGCTAAGATGCTTTGTGTTGCAAGTGACAGGAAAAACTCACATTAATGATTGTATCATGGAGTTTATTGAACTAGAGAGTTTTAAAGTCTGGAGGTAGGGTTAGTATCAGGTGAGGCTTGGTCCAGCAGCTCCAAAGATGTTTAAAGAGACCTCATGTCTCTCCATCTCTCTTGTCTGACTTCCTTGTTTCACCCTGAGGCTCGACATGGAGCTCCTCCCCACACCCTACCTTGGGCAGCTCCTGGCTATCCCTTTTAGTAGCAAAATAGCTGCAGTCATCCTAGTCTTGTACCACATCCTTCCAGGGAACAATGAAGACCTCTCCCAGGCTTCCATCTAAGACAAGGCAGACCTTTCTTTCCCAGAAGCTCTAGGAATATTCTCATGTCTCATCAGCTCTGATTGGTGACCTGACTATCTCTGAATCAATAGACAGAGCTAGGAAGAAGGGATATGCTGAGCAGCCAATCAGGGTCTGTTCCTGAAGGTGGGTGTGCAGTCAGCTCACCAATCACAGGCTGAGACGTGGCATTCATATTCCCAAGGGGGAGTGTTGGAGGACTGTTTCTTGAAGGAAGAAGGGATGGATACTTGGGTTAAACCATGGATGTACTGAGCTGTGGAGGAGGTGAGCTGAGGGAGCCAGCCACTGTAGGGCTTCTTCCTCTGCAGGACAGGAGACTCTTGTCTGGGACCAATCCCTGAATCCAGGTGCTGTTGGGTCTGAAAAGGACACAAATAAACCACATAGAACCTACCTCCAGTCCCCTCACAAAGACACAGACAGTGAGGACACGGAGCAACCACTGGCTCAGAGTTCTTTTTTTTTTTTTTTTTTTTAGCTGCACTGGATCTTTGTTGCTACGCATAGGCTTTCTCTAGTTGTGGCCAGTGGGGACGTTCTTCCTTGCAGTGCAAAGGCTTCTCACTACAGTGGCTTCCCTTGCTGCGGAGCACAGGCTCTAGAGTGCGGGCTCAGTAGCCATGGGGCATGGGCTTAGTTGCTCTGTGGCATGTGGAATCTTCCCAAACCAGGGATCGAACCAGTGTCCCTTGTAATGCAAGGTGGATTCTTAACCACCAGACCACTAGGGAAGCCCGGCTCAGAGTCCTTAACATGGGACCTGCAGCCAGATTTCAGGAGGTTCAGAAACCTCTGAAGTCACCTGCCCAATCCTTGGAGTGCTGTGCATTTACTTTTCTGGGCAGAGGAGCCACAACTTAATGAGTCTCAGAGGGGCCAGCAGCCTGAATGAGCTTCCCTGAGAGGGGCAGCTACATTCAAGTTTGAACAAGAGCTGGAGGCACAATCCAGGAGAGAATCTGGGCCCGCCAGCTCCCTGCCTCTGCGTGCCTGGGTGGGGTATCACCATGAAGTTCTCACTGAGTCAGTCCATGTGCCTCATCTCATTTAATGTAATCCTCTTATGTGCCCTTAGAAGTAGATGCTGTCACATCATGTGGCTTCACCAAATCCCCACAGGACCCCTCGTGACAATGCTATGTGCACGGCCAGGCCTGGGGCGGGAGAGAGGCTGCTCTTGGGCTTGGTGGACCTGCAGTGTCTTTTCGAGGTCATCTGCTGGCTCCTGGGACTCCTGCTCTCCCCTGGGTGGCAACGACTTCCCCACAGAGGAGGCAGGGGAACCAAGCTAACATTTGGGGAGCAGAGTCTCTCTGCTAGGTGTTGTTCCTACAGACTCTGTCCCTACTCTCTGTCCCTTTAGTGCCACTTGACAGGCACCACTGACCTTCCCACTCCGCAGGCGAGGAAATTGTAGCCCAGAGGGTGAGGTCACTCAGCCCAAGTGACACAGCGGTGATGGGGCTGGGAATTGAACCCAGATCTGTCTGAAGCTAGAGCTAACTGGTGCCTTCTCTCCCGCCTTGCTCATTGTAAACAAGAGAGCAAAAACCACTGTTTCACTGAGGGACCTGGGACAGCTACAAGGCTGGCCTGACCATCACTTAATTTAGATTTGCTCCTTACAAGTTGTCAGGGAGGTGCCAGGGGCCATGGCCTGGTTGGGGAGAGCCTGGCCCAGCCTTATTTCTCCTCCCGCCCTTCCAGCCTGCCGGTCTCGTCCAGCACAGAGGTCACCGGCCCTGCTGCCCTCCACAGGACCTGGCCACGGTGGGCTCCGGCACGCGGGTGGGGGGCTTGGGGCTTTCTGCTCCAGCGCGCAAAGCTACCGCCACCACCACACACGGCTCCGAACGGCTCCGAAAGCCATAAAGCAGCTGAGAAAAAATGACAGCGGGCGAGGAAACGAGCCACGGAGGAAATTAACTCGCACCCAGGGAACCACGCGGCTTTCTGCTGACAGAGAGGGCCGGCTACCTCATAAAACTAAACACTTAAACTCTCCTCTTTACAATAATTACAGCGCCTTGAATGCCTCTTTCCCCTGCCCCGGCTGGCCCCGGCCGGCTCCGCACAGGGTACCAGGGGAGAAGGCTGGAAGCCAGCGCGGCTGCCAGGGCCTGGGGGCCCTCAGCAGGAGGATCAGCCAGAGAGCTAGCGAGTGTTAGAGCTGACCCAGGGCCTGGGGACCGGCTATTTCAACCCCTGCACTTGACAGACAGGAACCTGGACGCCCAGAGAGGTTTTGTGACTAAGTGAAGGTCACCCAGCCAGTTAAAGGTGGAACAGACTAAAAGAAGTTCCTCTCCCTGATGGGCAGTAAGCCATTTCCACCAATCACTGCCCTTCATTCCACAAACATTTCCTGAAGCCCATTGGTGAGCCATACTTTGTGCTAGAGCCCAGGGAAAAGCCCAAGGGCTGTCCTGGCTCCAATCAGAACGTGAGCTCTGCACACCAGGGCCACGTCTGGCCCCTTCGCATGTGTCCCGGCCCCCCAGAACAAGGCCAGACTCACAGGAATCCCTCTAGGGGGACTTCAGAGCGGCAGCCCTGAACCCCTGCAGGAAGACAGGCATCCTCCTTGTGCCCTGGCCATCTGGGCATCTCCAGGAAGACGGGCAGCCGGCTACAAGCTTTTCAGCAGCAAAGAGCCCAGGGAGCCAGGGCATGCCTGCCAACAGTGGGGGTGTTGGGGGGCGGCAGGCATCAGACTCGTAACTGAGATGAGAGGACAGGCTTTACTTCCCAGCTGCACCAAACTGCTCTCTGGGCCTTTGACCCTAGCTTCTCTCTCCTCTGCTCTGCCTTCAGGGCTGCCCATCGGCCACGCTGCGGAAGACTCCCGCCATCTGTGACCCTACACCTGCTCCCCAGCACCCCCCTCCCCCATCTCATTGCCCAGTCCTCACTCAGACTTCTCCGCCAGGAACAGCCTTTCTCTCCTGCTTGGCATGTGGCTGCCTTCTGTACTTCAGCACTCCCCCACTAGCCCCCTCCCCGAGTGAGGGACAGCTGTTGTTTTTTTCCTGCAGGCAGCGGGCCCCCTCTGTGGGACCACCCCTCCCTCTCATTCAGTTTAAAAGGATCTGATCGCTCGGGAGGGTGGGAGTAGGGGTGGTGCATTCTCCAGGCCTGGCCCATCAGCCTATCTCATCACCCTGTTTACTGAGGGTACTTTGGAGATGGACAGGGAATCTGAACTCTAATCCAGGTGAATCCTGGGATGGTGGGAAGGGGTTCTCTCTTTCTGCTGGGACTGCTGAGCTGAGAGTATAAACCTGATGCTGCAGAGGACTTGAGAATGAAGCCAATACAGAGAAGAGCTATCCGAGATAAGGACTTATAGCTTCCTGATGACTTGTTGAGCCCCTGGATCCAGCCATGCTTGAAGTTATATGAGTCAGGAAATAATATTTATAATAATATTCTAGTATATTCAATTTTACATTTATGTGATTAATCACATAAGTATATGTTAATTAATAATGCTTATCACGATTTTTATATTGTGAATAATAATTTTATAATTACTATTTTGCTTTAGTCAGTCTGAATTTAGTTTCTGTCACTTGCAACCCCCAAATTCTCAGTAAAGTGGAAAGACCCCTGTTTAGGGATCCAGCTAACAGTGTTAATGGTCTCTCTCCAGGTCCTTCCCATGGAGTAACCTCAGGACCTGCCTGAGCCTGAGCTCTGGGCTGCATTATTTTACTTCTACAGGGAAAGATTCTGCTGTTCATCACTCTGGGGATATCTGCATTAAGCAGAGGGGTCCAGCCGTTCCCATCCAGACTTCTGAAGGCCCATGTCATCACTTATTCCCAGAACCTGGCTCCCAAGAAGGTGAGCAAGAATCCAGCCAGGTCTAGAGTTTTATATTTTCTGTGGTGAATTATCATACATGTAGATTTGTTAGCAAACACATTTTTGGATTAGAATGTACACTGGGTCATTGAAAGTGAAGGAGAAAATAAGGAATGAACACCTGGTGGCCCCTGCTCTACTGGTGAGTCCAGCACCCACCCCCCACCTCACTCTCTGCGCCCAGATACGTTCCCTCTGGAACCACCCACCCCTCTCAGGGCGTGGGCACTTAGGACAGGTACCCAGAGCCTGCCATCCCTGCACAACAATGTCAGAGTGAACACATGACCCTGCATAAGCCGAGAGGGTTCCATTCTGTGAAGAGTAAAGTCCTCTCTTTCCTCTGGGGTACTTGGCCTGTAGAATAAAAGTCTGGAGCTGCTGGGCCCACCATGGAGAAAGCAGCTGCCAAAGAATGAAGCCAGTGCAGAAGAAGCAGGCCTGGGTGGGGGAGCGGGGGCAGAGTCCTGATGACAGTGTTTTTATACCTGGATCCAGCCATGCCTGATGCTGCAGCCCATACCTTTGGACTTCTCAGTTGGCTTATTTTCTTGAGCCAGTTTGAGCTGGGTTTCTGACTTTTGCAAGCCAGAAAGTACTGACTAATATGGAGAAGTGTTCCAAACAAGTCATTTTAAGGAAATAACAATGACATTTTACAAGATGCTGAAGTCGTATATGACTGTTACAGTAGAGACTATTAACAATAGGAGTGATGCACTGTGAGAGCAGATCGGCCCCTCTGTACGGACCAGGCTCTGAGAGGCCAGGAGAGTAGCATGGTGCTTTTATCTTGTGCCTTTTGGTATATGTGTGACTCTTCAGGGATGGGGTGGCTTCCACCAGCCTCATTTACCTGGTGGCTCTGTGTAACTTTGTTCAGTGATTCAGTTTTTCCTCCCTTTCCTACGTATGACCAGGAATGTACAACCAGCCCGTAGACCATGATGAGCGAGTACTCCCACCCTCCACCCCGCAAGAGCACTTCACGTGGCGGCCCTCCTGTTCCGGGCGGCTCCTGAACACGAGCTTGGCAAACACTTCAAGCCGGAAGACATGTTACCCAGGAAAAGAATTGCTCTCAGGGACTCATTGTCAATAAATTGCTTCTGGAATTCTATTTACCTCTATTTCCCCTTTTCACACAAAGAAAACAAGACACAGATGGCTTTGCAAAATTCTCTGAAGGAAGTTGCCAAAGATCTTTAACCTCCTAAGTTCCCGTTCTCTCTCTCTTGGTCCTGAATCATTCGGACCACGTGTCACTCCCCTACTCAAAAATCAACCGGCAGCCCACTGCTGACTGAATTGAGTCCAGGTTTTTGCACTGATTCTAAATGCCTTCTGGGCCTGCTCCCCACACACCTTTCCAGAAATAGGCCTTACTCTTCCAGGCACTCTGGCTGCTTGCTGCCCACCAGGCATGGCTGTGATTGCTTGTTGAGCTCACGCTGCTTTGTCCCTGAAATGCCCCCATCGGCTTGACTGTGCTCCTACACGTGCGGCCACTTCACTTCCTGGTCAGCCTGGGAGGTGGACACACCTCCATCTGTTCTGCGACAGCAAACAAGCTTTCTGAGAGTCCAGAAGATCCGTCTAAGCCCACATATTTATGGGAAGAGGGTGGAGAATCCAATCCTGGACCCCTTTCCCAGTTCCAGGATCTCTGTTCCTGATCCCACTTGTGGAATCACGGCAGAGGTCACACTAAATACTCTCCTTCGGGAAGTGCCCCTCCAAGCGCCCTGAGGAAATGAGTGGGATCATCTTTGGTGGTCACACCCCTTGACTTCGGGCAGATTTCTGGCAGGCGACAGAAAGCCACTTCAGTCGTATAGGACTAAAGGCTGGAACTCTGAGGGGATTCTCATGAGGGTCTGTGCAGGCGGGGGGATAAGAGAGCCGCAGTGGGCGTGGAGGCACCCGACACGGGAGAGAACAGTGTGACCAGAGCTGGGAGGGCCGTCCACAGGAGCCCAGGATGCAGCCACTCACAGGACCACCTCCCAGGCAGGCAGGGAGAAGGGAGAAATACCCCGGCCTCTCTCTCTGCCCACCCTCCTGTCTGCCTTGGGGGCGGCTCATTGGCTGCACCCACCTGTTAGC
>SJXQ01001040.1:434884-485335 GCA_006408695.1 Aepyceros melampus
CTGGAGGAGCTGGGTACAGGGAGGAGCAGAGGGCTGGGGGTAGGAGGGAGGGTCCCGTTTTGGTTTCTGATTGCTGCTATTAAGAAATCACCACCAACTTTGTGTCTTACAAAAACACACCTTTCTCCCTTACAGTTCTGAAGGTCAGAGGTGAAGATGAGTCTCACCCGCTAAAATCTCGGTGTCAGCAGCATTGCATTCCTTTCTGGGCTGTAAGGGAAAATCTCTGCCTCTGCTTTTTCCAGCTTCCGGAGGCTGCCTGCACTCTTTGGCTTGTGGTCCCTTCCTCCATCTTCAGAGCCGGAAACAGCCTGTCCAGCTTCATGTGGCCATCTCTCTGGCTGACCCTCTGCCTCTCTCTCCCCCACAGGAACCCAGTGTGTTTCTCAGTTACCATTTCCTTTCAAGTGTGCTAATATATTTGTCCCCGCTCCCCTCAACTGTGTTAGTTTCCTAGGGCTGCTTAGTAGCAAAGTATGTCAAACCAGGTGACTTAAACAACAGGAATTTATGGTCTCACAGTCCAGAAGCTGCATGTCCAAGATCAAGGTGCAGCACGGCTGGCTCCTTCTGAGGGCTACGGAGACCCTCTCTTTCACGCCCCTCCCCTGGATACTGGAGGCCTCAGGTATTCTTGTAGATGGTGTTCTACCTGTGTCTTCACATTGTCTGCCCTGCGTGGGTGTCTGTGTCCAAATTTCTCCTTTTCATAAGGACACAGTCGGATCGGGGCCCACCCTAATGGTCTCATTGCAACATGATTGCCTCTGTGATAACCCTGCTTTCACATAAGCTCGCATCACGAGGCACTGGGGATTAGGACCCCAACATATTTGTGGGGAGGAGACACAACTCTACCCATAGCATCCACCCCATCCCTTCACGGCCTTAATTATGTATTCTGCCTGGCTGCCCCTGCTGTTAGCAGTGAAGACCCAATCAGATCCGCCTGTTACAAAGATCTCAAAGGTGACAGTATGGAGTTGTTTTTGGAGGAGGCATGGACTCAGTTTAGGGAATATGAGGCTGCCTGGGGCGGGTAGAGCAGGTGGTCCTAGGAGCAGGCGGCAGGGTCAGTAGGGAGCTGAGAGCTGAAATTCATGGGCTTGGTGAGACCTTGGAGGGGCAGAGAGGGAGGCCAATGTCAGGTTCCAGGTTCAAGAGACCAAATGGTCGTTGTGTTCTTGTTGATGGAGGGAGCAGATGATTTGGGCTGAGGTTCTGTACAGGGTGAGAAGTGCAGGCCGAAATGGGGAGAAGAACTGTTCACACAGCATTTCCACCAGAAGTGACCTGGGCCCAAGTGGGCAGAAAGAAACAGGCGGAGTTCACCAAGTAGGAGGACAAGAGGGGACACAGAGCAGAGGAGGAATGGGATGGATCATCTCAGAGGGCGGAAGCCTGTCAGCCCCACAGGATCTGCGCTCACCACATAACTTGCAGCAGACTGGTTTGTGGGCCCTGGTTTTTTTTTTCACCCTCTCTGTATCCTTTTCTCATGTGAGTTAGCAGTTCCTCTCTCCACCCCCAGAGCTGAGTGTGTCCCCTGCCTCATTACCTTTGGGTTCAGCCATATGACAAGCTTTGGTCAATGGAATGGACAGAGTATCCGTTCTGAGCCTCTCCACACGTGCATAGGTTCTCTTGTGCCTCTGTCGTCACCGTTTGAGGATATGATCCAGCTACCCCACCGTCCCAGAGAAGACAAGAAATTCACAGAGCAGAGCCGGACCCGGCCAGCCACCTCAGGGGGCCCAGGCGGAATCAGCCAACACCTGGACAAGCATGACTGCGTGAACTGCGAGGTGCTCATTGCCAGTAAGTCACTCAGCCTATGGCTGTTTGTTACGTAGCAGCAGCTGACTGGTGTACAGTCAACTCACACCATTTTACAGGGGAGGAAGCTGAGGCCTCGAGAAGGTTAGAAACTTGCCCAATGGTGTGCAAATAAAACAGCAAAGGTCTCCCGATACCTTGCTCAAGATTCCTTCTTTCTAATCCACTGCAGGGACTGTCACCTGTCTTCCGGTTTGTTCATTTGCTCATTCAATAAACACGTTACCCGGGTGATGTGAGCCACCATAGATGACTCGGGTTTTTCTTACTCCTCCGAGAGCTCTACGTGGTGGCAGTAAGGAGACAGACCCCAGACAGATCATGATAACCATAGTGAGTGGGGTCATAGAAATGTGCTCAGGAGACAGGAAGAGGTGCCCAACCCAACCAGGAAACAATCAGGGCAGGCTTCCTGGAGAAAGGGGTGTATCTGAGCTGAGTCATTAAAATGAGAAGGAATTGCTGAAGCAAAGACAAGGAAGGAAGGGGTTTGAGTGAGCGTGGGCTGGAAGTGAGATACAGACTGGGGCTGGCAGGTAGGGGCGATGGTAGAGGGCTGCAGCAGGTGAACTTCAAATTCCTTTGGTTATTCAAACCACTTCAGGTGAGGCCATAGTGGCAGGAGATGGGTTTGGAAATGAAGGTAGGGTCCATATCCAGCCAGGCCCTGTGTCCCATGGAAGGAGCTCACACCTTCACAAGCAGGTGATGGGGGCCCCCTGCGGGTGTGGTCTTGGATCAATCGACTCATTCCCTTGGCCTGGGTTTGTCCATCCCTAAAATGAAGAACAGGGCAAGATGGTCTTTGGGGATCTCTTTAAATCCAAAACCACTGTGAGGGACTGATGGGGAGTGGGCACGCTACAGTGGAGACCACCCATCCTGGCAGCTGATCCAGGCCAGGAGTAGAGGAGAGAAGGCCCCTTTGCCTGCAGAATGGAGCTTGGGTAGCACCTCAGGGAACCAGGACCTCCTTTTCCACCTTGGTGAGGAGAAGGGGAATTTCCTCTGAGCCAAAATCTGGTCCAGGAACACAAAGAACAAGGACAAATTGGACATTCAGCTTTGAGTACAGGACAGTCCAGATCGGGGTGTGACTCTCTTGTTTCCCTTTCTCCTTGTCTTATAAAGGGAACACGGGTTGGGAGATAGGGAAGGTTGGGATTATTCACTGATGGCAGAAGAGAGGGCCTTTCTGATGGCCTTCCAGTCTCAAAGAGCCTCATCCTGGCACCCAGCCTCAGACCCCCAACGGAGGCCACTTGGAGGAAAAACAGACACGTAACACGAGAACTCCCATTTAGCAGATGAGGGCCAATCCAGCCAGGCTGGCAAGAAAATTTCAGGTAATTGATGTTATTTTTCCTATTGACTATGTTCTGCTAGAAAAGATTTTGGTTACAAGGTGTAATCAAATCACCCTTAAGAATTCTACTAAAAGATTACTTTTGTAATGAGAAAAAAATGTACCTTTAAAAAGGAATCTGTGGTATAACCTCCTTGGAGGGCAATTTGGCAATCCTGAGGAAAATGGGAAACGCTCACACTCTTGGATACAGCAATTCTACTTGTGGGAATTGATACTGCAGGTGTTTCACTGGCATACCCACCTGTGCGGGAAAAGATGTCTTTGCAGTGCTGTGTATGTGAGCAAAAGATGGGGAACAACCTCAGTTCATTAGTAAGAGATGGGGTAGACCAATCAACAGTATATCCATCCGTACGATGGAATACCATACAAGCATAAATAAGACCATTGGCAGCTGTCTGTGAGAGAGATTTTCAAGCAATGCTTAAATGAAAAAGGCAAGAAATACATTGATTATGATAGTCTCCTTGTATTTAGAAAATGAGGGGAAGCAGGGCTAGAGAAAGAAAGAGAAGAATTCTAGTTCCCTGTGGCCACCATGGCTGGATGGCATCACGGACTCAATGGACGTGAGTCTGAGTGAGCTCCGGGAGTTGGTGATGGACAGGGAAGCCTGGCGTGCTGCGATTCTTGGGGTCACAAAGAGTCGGACACGACTGAGCGACTGAACTGAACTGAACTGAACTGTGGCCACCATAACAAATTACCACAAACACTGTGGCTTAAAACAAAAGAAATTAATTCTGTCACCATGTGTCTGAAATCTACGTGTCAGCAGGGCCATGCTCCCTCCCAAGGCCTCCCCACCGTGCTCCAGCAGCTTTTGCATCCCTCGGCTCACGGCTGCATCCCTTCAGTTCTGCCTCTGAGTTGGCACTGGCTCCTCCTCTGTGCTATGCTATTTTTAAGGACACTTTCACTGGACTTAAGGCCAAGTAGACAATCCCGGATAACTTTTTCATCTCCAGATTCTTACTTAATTACATCTGCAAAGGTTCCTTTTCTCCCAAATAAGGTCACACTCATAGATACTGGGGATTAGGCATGGGCATATCTCTCTGGGGACCATCATTTGATTTAGCTCCATGGGAAAGTGGAAGAAAGGAAACCCATAGACCGGGGGTCCGGGTGAGCAGAGACTTGCTTTTCATGACAACTTCTTGAAGCGTTTGACTTCTTTCCCATGAGCATATTTTTACAAACTTCAAACAGTAAGAAGTAACCCAGTTAGTCAACATTTTGAGCACTTTAAAAAGGTCTTTTTCACACACCATCATTAGGATGTTGACTGCCTGTATGCATGCCCCTGCCCAGAGTAGCCAGCTCCCCAGGGCAGGGGTTGGCCCTATTCCTCTTTGCTGGGTTCCATGGCTGGACCTACAGAAGCCAATCAGGTGGGATCAGTTTATAGGATTTGAAAGGAAAAACTCTCAGGCTCACCAAGAATATAACTCAAGATACCCATCATATTGCAGCGTGCTCAAAGCAAGTCACAAACTCAGATTCCCAACAGTGAGCACTTTGCTTCCAGGGCTGCCCCTGCCATAGCAATAATCCCAGTGCAGAAGTGACAGTCCCTCAAGTAGGGCCAAAGGCTGCTTCAACGCCGTGGGGCCCAGGCTGTGCGACAGTGGGATGAGAAAGGGATTGCTTCCCATGGTATTTTAGTGGATTCTCCGGAAGCAGACACACTTTACCTGCACATTGAAGCTAGAAGGTAGAAGCTAAGTCGCTTCAGTCTTGTCCGACTCTGTGCAACCCCATAGACGGTAGCCCACCAGGCTCCCCGTCCCTGAGATTCTCCAGGCAAGAACACTGGAGTGGGTTGCCATTTCCTTCTCCAATGCATGAAAGTGAGAAGTAAAAGTGAAGTCGCTCAGTCATGTCCGACTCTTAGCGACCCCATGGACTGCAGCCTAGAGGCTCCTCCGCCCATGGGATTTTCCAGGCAAGAGTACTGGAGTGGGGTGCCATTGCCTTCTCCACCTGCACATTGAACATGTAGGAATTGTCTCCACGTCCTCAAGAAATTAGTCTCTCCCCCACCACTCCTCTCTCTTGATCTGTGTTTTGTTTGTCTACTTTTGATCGAGGGGCTTTGAGAAATATATGCCTTTTTCCTTTAAATCCCCAAAGAGAAAATCAACTGGACAAACCTGATGATAAATGGCAACTAACACTTGGTCTCAGGGGTGGGGGAGAACTTGAGGCATGGTGGGGGCTATAACAAAGAGGACAGAGAGTGGGGGGCGGGGCCCAGGGACGCCAGTGCTTCTGGCTTTTCACCCACGTTTTTAGGTAAACTCTTGCTGTTATTTAATGTGGGAAACATTTAAATTTTTTGTAACTTCTGAATAGGCCAAATAAAACATCCTCCTGTCGGATTTAGCCTGCAGCCCTCATTCTAGAATCTCTGTTCTAATGCATTCTCACTTTAAGTTCTGACCAGCCTCGAGCTATGTCTTCACTTCCACTTTTATATTTAAGTAAATTCATATATGTATGTATGTGCATATATATATATATATATATATATATATTTGAGCTTCACTGGTAGCTCAGCTGGTAAAGAATCCACCTACAATGCAGGAGACCTCGGTTCGATTCCTGGGTCCAGAAGATCCCCTGGAGAATGGATAGGCTACCCACTCCAGTATTCTTGCCTGGAGAATTCCATGGACAGAGGAGCCTGGTGGGCTACAGTCCAGGGGGTCACAGAGTCGGACACGACTGAGCAACTAAGCACAGCATATACATTTCATTTTTCTCAGTTCTTAGACTAACAGCTTCATGTGGTAGTAAGAACCCAGTCTGATAGTGTGCTGGGATGCGGAATCACAGCCCAAGGAGATACAGCCAGACAAACTGGCCCCTGCATTTGGGGGAAAGGAGTGGCCTGCCCGGCAGAGGCTGAAGGGGTTGGGGGGGGGCAGTGTCTGCTCCTGGCTAATCGCCTGGTTGTTTTGGACATTCGCTTGTGTAGACTGTTCTGTTCTCAACCTAATGATGCCATTTTTAGTGACTCATTAAGATCCTCATTAAGAGTTGTTAGCACATCAAAACAGTGTTGGTGAGGGCTGGCAGAGGGCGGTTTCCTGGACATTAACAGTTGTCTGAATTTCCCTGGCAGCAGGGAAGGGACAAAATGGCAGCAAACAGATTCCCAGATGCTAGCAGTTCAGAGGGTGCAGTCTGTGCAGCCAGCCCTTAGTGAGCACCTACTGTGTGTCGGCATGCACACACAGTGCCTTCCTTGGCACCAGATGCAATGCAAAGTCATCAGCTCCCACCCTGTCCCTGGCTCAGCCACTCCAGCTACACCACGTTTCTCTTCTGCAGGCAGGTTGTCCAGTCCCTGTCTCAGGGCCTTTTCACCTGCCTTGCCCCCTGCTTGATGTACTCTTCCCAAACCTCAGCCCCACATCCTCTTTTCTAGAGAGAGCCTCCCTATTTACTCTTGAAAACCTTTGCTCATCACACTCCAGCCCATTGCCCTATTTTATTTACCACATGGCAATTATCGTGACATGAATTTATATTTATTTGCTTACGAGTTTGTTGTCTATGTCCCCCACCTCCTCCTAGAATGTCATCAGTGTGACGGGGGAGGACAGGCTCTGCTGGTCCCTGGCTCCCATAAGGTGCCTGGCACATAGTAGGTGCTCAGTGAGGGTTTGCTTAACAAGTGGTAAATGATGAGGAAGACATGGTCCCTATCCCCTCAGCCCAGGGTCACAAGTGATCTGGCATGTCCTGTGGACCAACACCCCCCCCCCACTGTACATACACACCCACACCCACAGCGCGTGCACACACACACACACACACACACTATGCATCACTGAGGAATAAATCTCGCTTTATTGAAGAAATCTGAGATTGGGCTAAAGGAAAGATTAGGGATTACTTTCTACAGTTTCTAATTCTCTTCAGCAAGGGTACCTGTGTGAGAGCCCAGGCCCCTCTCTCCCCATGCTGGTCAGTGCCTGGAGTGAGCCTCAGGTGCTGGCTGCGGCAGGCAGAGATCAGCCAGGGGCACTCCAGGGCCAGGCTGTGCCAATAGATTATTTCTCCGAGTAATTAAGATGGAATTAAAAATTAATTCTTTCCTTCAGTCTGATTGTATTTCAAGGGATAAACTGAGTCTTATGGCTTTTGTGCTTTTTCTCCCTAAATTAAATTGGATCTTGTTTTCAGAGGTGGGGGAAGTGAGATGCAGCAGCTGAAAAGAATCCCTGGGGAAGGAACCAGGTAATTCTGCCTTGGGAGTGGATGAATTTGAAAGCGCAGCTGCTCCCTGGGGAGAACTTGAGTCCATGCTGGAGACCCAGAGATTCTGATCTGCTCTTGTGCCAGTAGCACAGGAAGTCAAGCTCCTTGTCTGCTCCCCATGGGGGTGTGAGCTGGATTAGATAGAGTCAGACCTGGACTCCGGGCTGGCTCTGCTGCTTAACTTAGGTCATAATTCATTTCGGGTAAGCTCCTTCAGAGAGCTGAGTCCAGCTTCCTCATCTGAGAAATGGGTGTAAACCACCTGCCTCCCAGGGTGTGGGGAGCTTTATAGGATAAGGAGCACAGCCCCGTGGCCTAAATAGTCAATAAATGTCTCGGTCTCCCCATCCATCACCTCCCCATCCTCTAGAGTGCAGGAGAAGGAGTTTCCTTCCTTTCTTTTAAATTTTGTTCTTTCATTCATTCACCAGAATGATGTTGCTGCTCAGTTGTGTCTGATTTTTTGTGATCCCATGGGCAGCAGCACACCAGTCTTTCCTGTGTTTCATCATCTCCCAGAGCTTGCTCAAACTCATGTCCATTGAGTCAGTGATGTCATCCAACCATCTCATCCTCTGTTGTCCCCTTCTCCTCCTGCCTTCAATCTTTCCCATGATTTACAAATCAGAAGGTAGAAAAGGGCACACAGTGAGAACCCCCCTCACATCACTGTTCCCACTGTTCCCAGGGTACCAGCCCCTCTCTGCAAGGGCACCAGTGTCATCTGTGTCTTATTTAACCTTCTAGAGATATTTTATGCACCACACAAGAAAATATCGTCACATCACCTCGTCCCTTTTTGTTACACGGTGGCAGTATACTAGACGCATCATTTTGCCAATTGTTATGTTTTATTTTGGAGAATATTCTGTATTGATGCATAGCATGGTTCCAACGCCTATTTCTACATCTGGCTAGCCCTCCATTGTGTGATGTTCCACGGTGGATTTAACCAGTCCCCTTTTGATGGACATTTGTATTGTTTCTGCCTCTTCCTGTCCAAACAAGCCTGTAATAAATAACTTTGGATAAGTCAAATTTTGCTCAAATGCATGAAAATGAAGTGAAAGTGAAAGTTGCTCAGTTCCAGAATACTGGAGTGGGTAGCCTTTCCCTTCTCCAGGGGATCTTCCCAACCCAGGGATCGAACCCAGGTCTTCCTTATTGCTGGCAGATTCTTTACCAGCTGACCCACAATATATCTCTAAAACAAATTTCTAGAAGTGATATTGCAGGTCAGAGGAAACAAACTATCTTTGTTAGAGGAAAAAAAAACATTTGAGAGATGGAATGGATGAAACAGAAACTGCAGAATGTAAAAGTTGAAGCTTATGAGTACATGAGTTCATCATGCGGTTCTTTCTACTCTTATGCACGCTTGAAGATGTCCATAATAAAACTCTGTAAATAGATAGACTGTAGATATGGACCAAAGCCCCACAGCTTCAAGTAAGGAGCTTGGAAGTCATCTCTCCCATTCACACAATAAAAGCTGAACAAACTGAAAATAACAACTCTTCTTAAACCTGGCAAAGAACTGAGGTCACAGGGCAAATTTCTGTTCCTCAAATGACAGACAAACAGGCATATACAGAGGATTGCAACTTTTCAGAGCAGAAACCTATGGGCAGAAACTGCTGGGAGAACCAGCCTGAGGTAGGGAAACCCAGACTGTAATTGATGAATTGCTGACTGCAGACAAATTTCAGAGTTGAGAACTCCAGGGGGTTTCCCTGTGGCTCAGCGGTCAAAAATCCACCTGCCAATGCAGGAGACAAAGGTTCAATCCCTGGTCCAGGAAGATCTTAGATGCTGCAGAGCAACTAAGCCTGTGTGCCACAACTACTGAGCCTGTGCTTTAGAGCCCAGGAACCAAAACTGCTGAAGCCCACGCATCCCAGAGCCTGTGCTCCCCAACAAGAGAAGCCACTGCAATGAGAAGCTAGTGCACCGCAACTAGAGTAGTCCCCACTCACTGCAGCTAGAGAAAAGCCCGCACAGCAAGAAAGACCCAGCACAGGCAAAAATAAACAAAATGAAACAGAGCTCTGGGGAGGGCCCGGTGTCAGCAGGCCCTCCAGAGTTGTGAGTGCATTTCTGAATTGTGCAGGTCCACTTGTGTGTGTGTGTGAAAGCCGCGCAGTCGCTCAGTCTCTGACTCTTTGTGACCCCAAGGACTATAGAGTCCATGGAATTCTCCAGGCCAGAATACTGGAGTAGGTAGCCTTTCCCTTCTCCAGAGGATCTGCCCAACCCAGGGATCGAATCCAGGTCTCCGCATTGCAGGCAGATTCTTCACCAGCTGAGCCACGAGGGAAGCCCACAGGTCCACTTATATATGCAGGTTTTTTTCAGTACCATGTGTACTATGTTTAGGATCCAAGGTTGGTTGAGTCCAGGGATGCGGAACCAACTCTGGGACTTGACCGTCTGGGGATTTTGGTGTCTGCAGGGGGTCCTTTAACCCCTGGGTATACCAAGGGATGATATTACCTCCATGAGCTCCACTAGAATCTCAGAGAGAACATTAGAAGAATTCCTCTCTTGTCTCCAGCAGAAGGAGTGGGGAAGCAGGCATTTTGAAATAGATCAGAGCATTCTGTTCCTCCTAACAAAGACCTGTCTGCCTTCAGGAGAAACTGTTTAACCAGTTTCTTAACTGATCTGGTAGAAGAGAAATATCCAACTCCAGTTCCATTTAGCTTTCCGTGTTGGAGGAGAGAAATATCAATTGCAATCCCATCTAGCCTTTTTGTCCATCTAAAGTGGGAGGGTAGGAGAGAACTAAGAAAAACTCATGAGGGTCTCAGGCCAGGAGCACAGGCTCACAAAGAGACAGAACTAATCGTAGAGCTGAAACACTTCCCCTCCCCCCATACCTCACCACCAGATCACTAAAAGCCTAGGGATATGGTTCCTTTTATTCAGTACATCATGCAAGGCATATTAAAAGTCGAAGAACACATCTGAAGAGACAGAGCAAGCATCAGACCAGACTCAGATGGAGCAGAGATGTTGGAATAATCACACTGAGAATATAAAATAACTATGATTAATAGGCTAAAGGCTCTAGCGGGAAAAGTAGACAACATTCAAGAACGAGTCGGTGATGTAAGCAGAGAGATGGAAATTCTAAGAAATAATCAAAAAGAAACGCAAAATTCTGTAACAAAAATGAAGGGTGCCTTTGATGATGGGTTTTCACCAGACTGGACACAGCTGAGGGAAGAATCAGTGAACTACATATTAGTGAAGATTTATCTACAGAAACTTACAAAAACTGAAATGAAAAGAGAAAAAAGACCAAAAAATCCAGAACAGAAAAACTAAGAATTTGGGGATAAAAGATGTAATATGTAATGTGAATTCCAGGAGGAGAAAGAGAGGAGCAGAAGAACTATTTGAAGCAATAATGACTGAGAATGTCCTCAAATTAATGTCAGACACCAAGCCACAGATGCAGAGAACAACAAGTAGGATAAATGCCAAAAACAAATAAACCAAAATACCCCCAAAATGCCCAGTAGACATATTACATTAAAGATAAATATTGAAAGAAGCCAGAGGTAAAATGTGTCTTACCTATATCAGGGCAAAGATAAAAAGTACATCTAACTTCTCAGAAATCTTTCAAGCAAGAAGAGAGTGAAATAATTCCAGTGATGAGAGAGAGAAAAAAAACAAACAAACACCAACTTAAAAATTATGTACCATGTGAAATTATCCTTCAGAAGTGAAGGGGAAATAAGGATTTTTCAGACAAACAAAAATTGAAGAAAATGCCACCATTAAACCTACAATACCTTAGTAAGAAATGTTAAAAGAGTTCTTCAGAGGGAAGGAAAATGATATAGGTCAGAAACTTAAAACTACATGAAAAAAAAAGGGGGATGTGGAGGGGAACCATTTTAGAGAAGAGATAAATGAAGGTAAAATAAAAAATATTTTTGAAATTTATAATTGATCTAACAGATAAGTTTTTCAAAATAATAATAGTGGCAAAGTATTTGAAGATTACTGCTTATGGATAAATGAAATGAAGGACAGAAACGTGAGGAAGGATGGGAAAAAAGAATTTGGTATTTGCACTACCTGTCAAATGGTATAATGAGATTTGAAAGCAGACTTGGATTAGTTGTAAATGTGTATTGCAAACTCTAGGGCAACTACTGAAAAAAAAAAGTTAAAAAATAAAGCCAAAAAGTATAATTAATATGCTAAGAGTAGAGAGAAAATAGAGAAATGCTAATTGATATGCTAAGAGAGCAGAGAAATTGGAACTCAAACTTTCTGATTTCAAAAATTACTACAAAGCTACAATAACCAAAATAGTGTAGTCATGGCATAAAGACAGGCATATGGACCAATGGAATGAAAAGAGAGACCAGAAATAAACCATCACATATATAGCTAAATGATTTTTTGACGTGACACCCAGTCAGTGTCCTGAGAACTGAGAAATTGGTTGATGTGGGGGAAAAACACCCACACATTTGGTATCAAAAATATTGTGAACAGAGAAACAGTTTTCATTTGGACTTGAATAGACATTTCTCCAAAGAAAATATAAAAATATCCATAAATACATGAAACGATGCTCAACATTACTTATCATTAATGAAATGCAATCAAAGCCACAATGAGATATCACCTTATATCCATAAAGATGACTACTATTTAAAAAAAAAAAACAGAAAATAACAATTCTTGGTGAGGATGTGGAGAAATCAGAACCCTTGTGCACTGTTGGTAGAAACGTAAAATAGAAAACAGCATGGTAGTTCCTCAAACAATTAAAAATAAATTATCATATGATCGAGCAATATGTTCGGTCCCTGGGTTGGAAAGATCTGCTGGAGAAGGGAAAGGCTACCCACTCCAGTATTCTGGCCTGCAGAATTCCATGGACTGAATAGTCCATGGAGTCACAAAGAGTCGGACACGACTGAGTGACTTTCACTTTCAGAGCAATATGTAGATATATTCTCAATAAAATTGAAAATCGGGGACTCAAAGAGATATTTGTACACTGATGTTCATAGCAGCATTATTCACAATAACCCAAAAGTAAAAGCAACCAAAATGTTCACTGATAGACACAAAATGTAGAATTTACTGGTGATGCAATACTATTCAGTCTTAAAAGGGAAGGAAATTTTGACACATGATACAACGTGGATGAACCTTGATGACATAATGCTAAGTGAAATAAGCCAATCACAAAAGGTTAAATACTGTATGATTCCATTTAAAAGAGGTCCCTAGAATAGCCAAATTCATAGAGACAGAAAGTAGAATGGTGGCTGCAGGGGCTAGAGAGTGGGGAATGGGGGGTTATTCTTCACTGGCTAGAGTGTCAGTTTTGCAAGATGAAATGGATTCTGGAGAACGGTGATGATGGTGGTTGCACAACAATATGAATGTACCTAATGCCACTGAACTGTACATTTACAAATGGTTAAGATGGTAAATTTTATGTTGTTTGTGTATTTTGCCACAACTTAAAGATCAGTGGTTGCCAGAGTTTCCAGGGCCAGGGAGGGATGAATAGATGGAGTGCAAGCAGTTTTTAGAGCTGGGAAACTGTTCTGTATGATACTATAATGGTGGATATGTATCATTACACATTTGTCAAAATCCGTTGAATGAACAAGACAAGAGTGGACTCTCAGGTAAACTATGGACTTCGGTTCATGGTGATGCTGGATTCATTGACCAATGTACCACACTAATGAGGACTGCTGATGGTGGGGGAGTGTGAGGGGCGGGGTATGTACAAACCCTTTGTACTTTCTGCTACATATTGCTGTAAACCTAAAACTGCCTGAAAATTAAAGTCTGTTTTTTAAAAATATATGTGCAAACGTAAACTAGATACACTGTCAGATCATCCTCCACAGGAGTTGTACACACCTGCCGTGTAGGAGAGTGCCTGTTTACATTCACCAGCAGAGTGTACCATCAAACTCTTGGGACTCTGCCAGTTTTTGGTGTCTAGGTATAATACTTTCGGAATGAATTTTTTATTTAAGTCTGACATACCTACAGAAAAAAAGCACATATCATAAGTCTAAAGTCTGATGAGTTTTCAGAAAGTGAAACGTATTACTAACAACTCAAGTTTAAGATATAGAACATTATCAGTCCAGAAGCCCTCCTCCGTGTCCTGTCCCAGCCACTGTCTCCCCTTCACCATGGTAACCCTTACCTTGACTGCTGTCCCCATAGATTAGTTTGCCTATTTTTGCCATTTATATGAAGAAAATCTTACAGAATATACTCCTGTGTCAGGCTTCTTTCACTCAGCATCTCTGAGATTCATTCACATTGTGTGGAGCTGTAGTTCAATCATCTTCATTGCTGTGTAACATTCCACTTAATGGCTCTACTGCAATTTATTTCTTCGTTTTACTATTGAAGGTCATTTGCATTGTTTCCTATTTGGAGCTATTATAAATAGATTGAAGGCAGGAGGAGAAGGGGGTGGCAGAGGATGAGATGGTTGGATGGCATCACCAACTCGATGGACATGAGTTTGAGCAAGCTCCAGGAGCTGGTGATGGACAGGGGAGCCTGGTGTGTTACAGTCCATGGGGTTGCAAAGAGCTGGACACAACTGAGCAGATGAACTGAACCGATACATAGTGAAGCAGTGAACATTCTTTTACACATCACTTGGTCCAAAATGCATTCATGACTGTTGGACATATGTCTAGCAGTGGAATTTCTGGGTCATAAGATATGGATATTTCAGTTTTAGTAGATAACACCATACAGTTTTCCAAAGTGTATTTTCTAATTTGCACTCTTTCTGTGAATTCCAGCAGATCCTTATTCTTATGAACCTTGGTAATGTCAGTCCTTTAAATTCTTGTAATAGTTATCTCATGGTTTTAATTTGTATTTCCAAGATGACTAAAGGTGAACAAGCTTTCATGTGTTTCTAGACCAATCAGATGGCCCCCTCCTGTGACATGCCTGTTCAAGTCTTCCGCCCATTCTTGTATTGTCTTCTTTAGTTGATTTTTTGGAATTCTTCCCATGTACTAGGTAGAAGTCCTTTGCTAGTAATATGTCAGAAAATATCTTCTTCCCCTCTGTAACTTGACTTTCCACAGTTTTACCAGTGTCTTTTCATCCAAAGAAGTACTTGACTTTAGTCTGATTTTCAATATTTTCCTTAATGTTAGTGCCAATACTTCCTGTTCAACAAAATTTGCCTTCCCCAAAGCACAAGGGCTTCCCTTGTGGCTCAGCTGGTAAAGAATCTGCCTGTAATGTGGGAGACCTGGATTCAATCCCCGGGTTGGGAAAATCCTTTGGAGAAGGGAAAGGCTACCCACTCCAGTATTCTGCCTGGAGAATTCCATGGACTGTGTAGTCCAGGGGGTCACAAAGAGTCGGACACGACTGAGCGATGTCCACTCACTCACTTACTCAAAGGCACAAAGATATTCTCCAATGTTGTGTTCTGGAAGCTTTATTTTACTTTTCATATGGTGTGAGGTAAAAAGTCAGATCAATTTTTTCCGTATAGGTATCTGATTGCTACTGCATCATTTACTGAAAAGGCTCTATCTCACTGCTCTGTAATGACAACTTAAAAAAAAATCAAATCCCAATGTACATGTGTATATGTTTCTTGGCTTTATTCTGTCCCATTGTCCTATTTGTATACCTGTGTGCCTGTGTTACATTTTCTTAATGGCTGTAGCTTTAAATTCAATTTAAACATCTGATAGTGTAAGTCTTTCCTCTTTGTTTTTCTTCTGCAAGATTGTATTGACTGTTTTTCACCCTTTTATTCCTATACATAGATCTAGCTTATCAATTTCCACAAAAAAACCTACTGAGATTTAATTGAGATTCAATGAATCTATAGGTCAACTCTGGGGAAATCGACATCTTTATAATACTGAGTCTTTAGCTCTGTAGGCATGGTATCTCTCCATTTGCTTAGGTCTTTAATTTCAATAATATTAATAGATTTCATCATAGAAGTTTTATTCACCTGTTGTTAAATTTATCCTTAGACACTTAATATTTATGGTTTTATAAATGTCACTTTTAAAACTTTGATTTATTTAAAAATCCTTAGTGGTATGTGAAAATGTTGACCTTGCATCAAATGACCTTGCTAAATTCAATTATTCATTTCTATGGTTTATCTGTAGATTCTTGTGGATTTTCTACATACACAATCATGTTATCCATGAATAATGACAGATTTATTTCTTCCTTTCCAATCTTTATACTTTTTATTCATTTCCTGCCCTTGCTGCACTAAATAGACCTCCAGGATAATGTTGAAGAGAAATAGAGATGATGTCTCATCTATAATCTCAGGCAAAAAAACTTTAAAAATATTGATCAAGTATGATGGAGGAGCCTGGTAGTTCTCTCTGATTACATGGGTCAATATAAGAATCCTTTGGGAAGAAGAATTTTTCAGTGAAGACATACTGGGCAGGAGTTTTCTTTGCGGGAAATGTTTTAGTTATGGATACAATTTCTTTATTGAATATGGGAAAAGTGAAATTGAAAGTGAAGGCACTCAGTCGAGTCCGACTCTTTGTGACCCCGTGGACTATAGCCTACCAAGCTCCTCTGTCCATGGGATTCTCCAGGCAAGAATACTGAAGTGGGTTGCCATTTCCTTCTCCAGGGGATCTTTCCGACCCAGGGATCGAACCTGGGTTTCTGCGTTGGAGGCAGACGCTTTAACCTCTGAGCCGCCAGGGAAGTCAAGTTTTAGATTTTCTATCTCTTCTTGTGTCTTAGTGAAAGTGAAAGTGAAGTCGCTCAATCATGTCCGACTCTTTGCGACCCATGGACTGTAGCCTACCAGGTTCCACCATCCATGGGATTTTCCAGGCAAGAATACTGGAGTGGGTGTCATGTAGGCCACACAACTGAATAAGTTGTTTTATCTAGTAACTATTCCAATTCATCTAAATTTTCAAATCTATCATATTTAGTTATTTATAATATTCTCTTATCTTTTAACATGTATAGAATCTGTAACGATGACTCCCCTTTTCACTTCTGACATTAGTTCAGTTCAGTCGCTCAGTCGTCTCCGACTTTTTGCGACCCCATGAACCACAGCACACCAGGCCTCCCTGTCCATCACCAACTCCTGCAGTCCACCCAAACCCATGTCCATTGAGTCGATGATGCCATTGAACCATCTCATCCTCTGTCTTCCCCTTCTCCTCCTGCCTTTCAATCTTTCTCCTTGCAGTCCAAGGGACTCTCAAGAGTCTTCTCCAACACCACAGTTCAAAAGCATCAATACTTCAGCGCCCAGCTTTTTTTATAGTCCAACTCTCACATCCATATCTGGGGTTACTGATATTTCTCTTGGCAATCTTGATTCCAGCTTGTGCTTCATCCAGCCCAGCGTTTCTTATGATGTACTCTGCATATAAGTTAAATAAGCAGGGTGACAATATACAGCCTTGATGTACACCTTTTCCTATTTGGAACCAGTCTGTTGTTCCATGTCCAGTTCTAACTGTTGCTTCCTGACCTGCATACAGATTTCTCAAGAGGCAGGTCAGGTGGTCTGGTATTCCCATCTCTTTCAGAATTTTCCATGGTTTATTGTGATCCACACAGTCAAAGGCTTTGGCATAGTCAATAAAGCAGAAATAGATGTTTTTCTGGAACTCTCTTGCTCTTTCCATGATCCATTGGATGTTGGCAATTTGATCTCTGGTTCCTCTGCCTTTTCTAAAACCAGCTTGAACATCAGGGAGTTCACGGTTCACATATTGCTGAAGTCTGGCTTGGAGAATTTTGAGCATTACTTTACTAGCATGTGAGATGAGTGCAATTGTGTGGTAGTTTGAGCATTCTTTGGCATTGCCTTTCTTTGGGATGGGAATGAAAACTGACCTTTTCCAGTCCTGTGGCCACTGCTGAGTTTTCCATATTTGCTGGCCATATTGAGTGCAGCACTTTCATAGCGTCATTTTTCAGGATTTGAAATAGCTCAGCTGGAATTCCATCATCTCCATTAGCTTTGTTCGTAGTGATGCTTCCTAAGGCCCACTTGACTTCACATTCCAGGATGTCTGACTCTAGGTGAGTGATCACACCATCGTGATTATCTGGGTCGTGAAGATCTTTTTTGTACAGTTCTTCTGTGTATACTTGCCACCTCTTCTTAATATGTTCTGCTTGTGTTAGGGACATACCTTTTCTGTCCTTTATTGAGCCCATCTTTGCATGAAATGTTCCCTTGGTATCTCTAATTTTCTTGAGAAAATCTCTAGTCTTTCCCATTCTATTGTTTTCCTCTATTTTTCCCCATTGATCGCTGAGGAAGACTTTTTTTTATCTCTCCATGCTATTGTTTGGAACTCTGCATTAAAATGGGTATATCTTTCCTTTTCTCCTTTGCTTTTCGCTTCCCATCTTTTCACAGCTATTTGTAAGGCCTCCCCAGACAGCCATTGTGCTTTTTTGCATTTGTTTTTCTTGGGGATGGTCTTGGTTCCTGTCTCCTGTATAGTGTCATGCACTTCCATCCATAGTTCATCAGGCACTCTGTCTATCAGACCTAGACCCTTAAACCTATTTCTTACTTCCACTGTATAGTCATAAGGGATTTGATTTAGGTCATACCTGAATGGTCTAGTGGTTTTCTCCACTTTCTTTAATTTCAGTGTGAATTTGGCAATAAGGAGTTCATGATCTGAGCCACAGTCAGCTCCCAGTCTTGTTTTTGCTGACTGTATAGAGCTTCTACATCTTTGTCTGCAAAGAATATAATCAATCTGATTTTGGTGTCGACCATCTGATGATGTCCATGTGTAGAGTCTTCTCTTGCGTTGTTGGAAGAGGGTGTGTGCTATGACCAGTGTGTTCTCTTGGCAGAACTGTATTAGCCTTTGCCCTGCTTCATTCTGTGCTCCAAGGGCAAATTTGCCTGTTACTCCAGGTGTTTCTTGACTTCCTATTTTTGCATTCCAGTCCCCTATAATGAAAAGGACATTTTTTGGGTATTAGTTCTAGAAGGTCTTGTAGTTCTTCATAGAACTGTTCAACTTCAGCTTCTTTGGCGTTACTGGTCGGGGCATAGACTTGAATTACCATGATATTGAATGGTTTGCCTTGGAAATGAACAGAGATCATTCTGTCATTTTTGAGATTGCATCCAAGTACTGCATTTCAGACTCTTTTGTTGACTATGATGGATACTCCATTTCTTTGAAGGGATTCCTGCCCGCAGTAGTAGATATAATGGTCATCTGAGTTAAATTCACCCATCCCAGTCCATCTTAGTTCACTGATTCCTAGAATGTCAATGTTCACACTTGTCATCTCCTGTTTGACTACTTCCAATTTGCCTTGATTGATGGACCTAACATTCCAGGTTCCTATGCAGGTCAGGAAGCAACAGTTAGAACTGGACATGGAACAACAGACTGGTTCCAAATAGGAAATGGAGTACGTCAAGGCTGTATATTGTCACCCTGCTTATTTAACTTATATGCAGAGTACATCATGAGAAATGCTGGACTGGAAGAAACACAAGCTGGAATCAAGATTGCTGGGAGAAATATCAATAATCTCAGATATGCAGATGACACCACCCTTATGGCAGAAAGTAAGGAGGAGCTAAAAAGCCTCTTGTTGAAAGTGAAAGAGGAGAGTGGAAAAGTTGGCTTAAAGCTCAACATTCAGAAAACGAAGATCATGGCATCTGGCCCCATCACTTCATGAGAAATAGATGGGGAAACAGTAGAAACAGTGTCAGACTTTGTTTTTTTNATGGACCTGTGATGGGAAAGTAATGTCTCTGCTTTTTAATATGCTGTCTAGGTTGGTCATAACTTTTCTTCCAAGGAGCAAGTGTCTTTCATGGCTGCAGTCACTGTCTGAAGCCCCTCAAAATTTTTGGAGCCCCCCAAAATAAAGTCTGTCACTGTTTCCCCAACTATTTGCCATGAGGTGATGGGACCAGATGCCATGATCTTCATTTTCTGAATGTTGAATTTTAAGCCAACTTTTTCACTCTCCTCTTTCACTTTCATCAAGAGGCTCTTTAGTTCTTCTTTGCTTTCTGCCACTAGGGTGGTGTCATCTGCATATCTGAGGTTATTGATATTTCTCCAGGTTATCTTGATTCCAGCTTGTGCTTCATTAGTCTGGCATTTCTCATGATGTACTCTGCATAAGTTAAATAAGCACGCTGACAATATAGAGCCTTGACGTACTCCTTTCGGGATTTGGAACCAGTCTGTTGTTCCATATCCAGTTCTAACTGTTGCTTCTTGACCTGCATACAGATTTCTCAGGAGGCAGATCAGGTGGTCTGGTATTCTCATCTCTTGAAGAATTTTCCACAGTTTGTTGTGATCCACACAGTCAAAGGCTTTGGCATAGTCAATAAAGCAGAAATAGATGTTTTTCTGGAACTCTCTTGCTTTTTCCATGATCCATTGGATGTTCGCAATTTGATGTCTGCTTCCTCTGCCTTTTTTAAATCCAATTTGAACATTTGAAATTTCATGGTTCATGTCCTGTTGAAGCCTGGCTTGGAGAATTTTGAGCATTACTTTGCTAGCATGTGAGATGAGTGCAATTGTGCAGTAGTTTGAGCATTCTTTGACATTGCCTTTCTTTGGGATTGAAATGAAAGCTGACCTTTTCCAGTCCTGTGGCCACTGCTGAGTTTTCCAAATTTGCTGGCATATTGAGTGCAGCACTTTCACAGTATCATCTTTTAGGATTTGAAATAACTCAACTGGAATTCCATCACCTCCATTAGCTTTGTTCGTAATGATGCTTCCTATGGAGGCCCACTTGATTTGCATTCCAGGATGTCTGGCTCTAGGTGAGTGATCACACCATCGTGATTATCTGGGTCATGAAGATCTTTTTTGTATAGTTCTTCTGTGTGAATTTGCCACCTCTTCTAAATATCTTCTGCTTCTGTTAGGTCCATACCTTTTCTGTCCTTTATTGTGCCCATCTTTGCATGAAATGTTCCCTTGGTATCTCTAATTTTCTTGAAAAGATCTCTAATCTTTTCCATTCTATTGTTTTCCTCTATTTCTTTGCACTGATCACTGAGGAAGGCTTTCCCATCTCTCCTTGCTATTCTTTGGAACTCTGCATTCACATGGGTATATCTTTCCTTTTCTCCTTTGCCTTTCACTTTTCTTTGTTTCATAGCTATTTTAAAGGCTGCCTCAGACAACCATTTTGCTTTTTTGCATTTCTTTTTCTTGGGGATGGTCTTGATCTCTGTCTCCTGTACAATGTCATGAACCTCTGTCCATAGTTCTTCAGACATTCTATCAGATCTAATCCCTTGAATCTATTTCTCACTTCCACTGTATAATTGTAAGGGGTTTGATTTAGGTCATACCTGAATGGTCCAGTAAAATTATGGTTTTACCTAATTTCTTCAATTTAAGTCTGAATTTGGAAATGAGTTCATGATCTGAGGCACAGTCAGCTCCAAGTCTTGCTTTTGCTGACTCTATAGAGCTTCTCCATCTTTGGCTGCAAAGAATATAATCAGTCTGATTTGTTATTGACCATCTGGTGATGTCTATGTGTAGAGTCTTCTGTTGTGTTGTTGGAAGAGGGTGTTTGCTATGATCAGTGTGTTCTCTTGGCAGAACTCTATTAGCCTTTGCCCTGCTTCATTCTGTACTCCAAGGCAAAATTTCTTGACTTCCTACTTTTGCATTCCAGTCCCCTATAATGAAAAGGACATCTTTTTAGGGTGTTCTAGAAGGTCTTGTAGTTCTTCATAGGACAGTTCATCTTCAGCTTCTTTGGCATTACTGGTCGGAGCATAGACTTGAATTACTGTGATATGAATGGTTTGCCTTGGAAACGAACAGGGATCATTCTGTCGTTTTTGAGACTGCATCCAAGTACTGCATTTTGGACTCTTTCATTGACTATGATGGCTACTCCATTTCTTCTAAGGGACTCCTGCCCGCAGTAGTAGATATAGTGGTCATCTGAGTTAAATTCACCCATTCACATCATTTTTATTAGTCCTTTAAAAAATGGACTTTATTGATTGTTTCTAAATTATTTTCCATTTTCATTGATTCTGCTCTTATTTTTTATTTTTAAATTTCTTTTAAAATATGGTGATGCTGTTCTTTTTAATCTTCAGTTAATATAATCAGTCTTTCTTTTTTCTTAACTTTTCTTCAGTTAAGACTGTTTCCTCTAATTATGGCTATAGCTGTACCCACAAAAATTTTGATATATTGTGTCCTCTTTATCATTCTATATAGATGTTTTAAATTTTCATCATTTTAAAAATTTTGAGCTGAGGCTCTTTAGAACAATATTTTATGTTGTAATAATACTTCTTTCAAACACTTGGGAATTTTCTAGGTTTTTTAATTGGTTTTCAGCTTAATTCCAATATGGTCAGAAATTTCAGTCTTATGAAATTTGTTGAGTTTTGCTTTAAGGCACAACATATGGTTCATTTTGATGAATGTTCCATGTGCACATAAAAAACATGTATTCTGAAGTTGTAAGGTTCAGTATGTTGTATACGTCAGCTAAGTCAAATTTGTTAAATGTATTATTCAAATATTCTATATCCTCACTGATTTTTTTGGTCTGCTTGTTTTAAACCTTAATAAGGGGTATATCAAAATGTTGAAATGGCTCAATGATAATTGTGGATTCAGCTATTTCTCTATTTAGTTCTACTCATTTTTGTTTTATATATTTCATTGCTATATAATAATGTGCATTAAAACATAGGGAATTATTGTAGTTTTCTATTGGATTTAACCTTTATAATAAAGAAATATCTCTCATTATAGTTAAGTACCTTCTTCAAAGTCTATTTTTTCCGACACTAATGTATTACCTGAACTTTTTGTTGCTGTCACAACTTTCCTGGTATATACTTCCACTCTTCACCTTTTAATGTTTTTATATTTTCCAGGCAAGAGTACTGGAGTGGGGTGCCATTGCCTTCTCCAGTATTTAAAGTTTATCTCTTGTAAATAACACATAGTTTTAAAAAATTGAATCCAACAATATTTGTCATGTTTTAATTGAAATATTTAGTTCATTTACTTTTAATGCAATTACTTATTTAGTGGTAGTTTTGTCACTAAGTCGTGTCCAACTCTTTGTGGCCCCATGGACTGTAGCCTGCAAGGCTCCTCTGTCCACGAGATTTCCCAGGCCAGAATACTAGAGTGGGTTGCCATTTCCTTCTCCAGGGAATCTTCCTGACCCAGGGATTGAACCTGCACTGCAGGAGACCATCTGAGCCACCAGGGACCCTTACTTATTAAAATCTAGTATAAATAAATAATTGTATCATTTCTCAGAATTATGAACAACAGAACACTTCATTCAATTTACTCCTCTCTCATCTTTTAAGCTGTCATGTTCCTCTTTTAATTTTCTATGTTAAATCCTAAAAATACATTATTTTTTTAATGTAGTCAATAATAAATGAATTATTGCCTTCATATTTCCATTTTCTGTTATTCTTCTTTCCTTACAGTATCTCAGTGTTTTCACCTGGGTTTGTTTTCTTCTACCTAATAAAACCCCTTCAAGTTTTGCTTTAGCATGCACCTGCTGGTATTGAATTATCTCAGGTTTTGTCTGCTGGAAATGTCTTTTTATCATTTAAAGAATATTTTCAGTGGGGATTGAGGTTGGAAGTTATTTGCTTCCAGCACTTTCAAGTTATCGGTCCAATGTCTTCTGGATTTCGTTATTTCAGTTGAGAAGTCAGGTATCAGTCTTATTGCTGTCCCTTGAGAGTAATTGGCTTTTATCTCTGGCTGCTTTTGGGATTTTCTCTTTGTCTTTGATTTTCAGTTTTACAGTGATGTACCTTGGTGTGATTTTCCTAGCTCTGCTTAACCTATGACATATTGTCTTTCAATGTTTTTTTCAAAAAATACCTTTCAAATATTGCTTCTGCCTCTCCTTCTTTTCTTTTCTTTCTTCTTCCTGGATTCTTCTGCTTGGATTTCAAATACTTATTACATTGGCTCTTTCACCATGATCTGTATGTCTCTTATGTTCTTTTATGTATTTTCCATTCTGTGGGCTTGGTTTTTTTTTCATACTTCAGTTTGGGATATTTCATTCTAATCTTTGTTGTTGTTCAGGCAATAGAGAATGAGATGACTGGATGGCACCACCAACTCAACAGACATGAGTTAGAGCAAGGTCTGGAAAATGGTGAAGGACAGGGAAGCCTGGCGTGCCGTAGTCTGTGGGGTCACGAAGAGTCAGACACAAGTGAGTGACTCCACAACAATAATCTATCTTACAGTCCCACAATCTTCCTGCAGCAGTGTCTAAACTCAATTATTTAGTTCTTACTTTTACTTATTGTGTTTTTAAAATTCTTTTTTCCATCTTTAGAGCTTTACTGTGTCCCAACTGATGTATAAAGAATTGCACATGTTTAAAGTATGTACCTGGATCAAGTTTGACATATGTATGCACCTGCGAAACCATCACCATAATGAATATAGCGAGCATATCCATCATCCCAAAAGTTTCCTCATGTCCCAGATCAGTTCCTCTACAGCCCTTTTCCCTAAGCATTAGGTGATCTGCTCCCCATCACTATGGATTTATTTGCATTATGTAGAATTTTATATAAGTAGAATCATACAGTGTGAATTCATTTTTGGTATGGGTTGTTTTTAACTCAACACAGTTATTTTGAGATTCATCCATATTGTCGCATCAACATGTATCATCCACGTTGTATCAATAGTTCATTCTTTTTTAAAACTGAGAAATATCCTATTGTATGGATATGCTATAGTATATTAGTCCATTGACTCATTATGGGGCTTTGATGTTTACAGTTTCTGGCTATAATAAGTATTTATTTATACAAATAAATTTATTATGAAAATTCACATACATGTCTTTGGGCAGAGGCTTGTTTTCATTTTTCTCAAGAAATACTTTGTAGTAGAATGGCTGAATTTTATGGTAGTTGTATGTTTAAAGTTTTTAAGAAGAAAGTGACAGATCATTATCCAAAAATAAGTGTACCAATATATATATCCACCACCAGTGTCTCAAAGTCCCAGTCATTCTAATCCTCACCAACACTTGGTATGGTCAGTGTCTTTAATTTTTGTCATTCTGGTGGGTCTGAGGCAGAATTTCACTGTGGTTCTAACTTGCATTTCCCTAATGACTAATATTGTTGAGCATATTTCCATGTGCTTATTGGACAACCATGTATCTTCCATGATGAATTGTCTGAATAAATATTTTGCTTATTTTAAAACCTGGGTTGTTCTTATTACTGAGTGGTAATAGATTTTAATATACTCTAGCTACAAGTCTTTTGTGAGATAAGTATTTTAGAAATATTTTCTTCTGGTCTGTGGATTGCCTTTTAATGGTCTTAACAGTAGCCTTTCCTTCCACTTTTAACAACTTTATTAAAATGTAAACTACATATCATACAGTTCACCCATTAAAAGTGCACAGGCCAATGATTTTTGGTAAGTAGTATCGTTGCTAAACTAATACCACAGTCCAGTCTTAGAACACTGCCACCAGCCCCGAAAGTTCCCTTGTGCCTGTTTGTGCTCTTTCCTCACTCCTGACATGGGCCTCAGTCAGTCCCTGAAATGTTAACTATATCCACAGTTTTGACTTTTCTGTAAATTTCATATAAATAAAATCACTCAATATATATTCTTCTCCGTCAGGCTTCTTTTACTTGGTAAAATGTTTTGAGATTCATCTATACCATTGCATTTATTAGTAATGCATTTCTTTTTATTGCTGAGTAGTATTCCGTTTTATGAATTCCTCTTTTGATGGACACTTGGGTTGTTTCCAGGTTTTTGCTATTATGAATAATGTTGCTATGATTGTTCAAAATGAAAATCTTCATGCAGACATATGTCTTCTTTTAGGAGAGAGTTGCTGTGTCGTGTGGCAAGTGTATATTTAACTTTTTGAGATGTTGCCAAAAGAATAGTGTCTTTTGAAGACTAAACATGTTTAATCTTAAGAAATCCAATTTATTGATTTTTTTTATAGTTCATGATTTGGGGGACATATTAAGAAATCATCACCAAACCCAGATCACTAATATTTTCCTCTAGAATCTTTATAGTTTTAGATTTTACACTTAGATCTATGATCCATTTTAAGTTAATTTTAAAATATGGTATGAGGTAAGGGTCAAGGTTCTTTTTTTTTTTTTGCATATGATTACCTAAGTGCTCCAGCACCATTTGTTGAAAATAATATTCTTTCCTCATTAACTGAGGTGGTATCTTTGTCAAAATTAACTGGAATGTTCTACCCCTGGACTCACATTTTGCACCATTGGTCTATCTTTATACCAATACTATTGTGGTAAGCTGTTTTAATTACTGTGGCTTTACAATGTCTTGTATTTATTTATTTGTTTTTGATTGCATGGGTCTTTGTTGCTGTGCACAGGCTTTCTCTGGTTGCGGCGAGCAGGGGCTACTCTCTGTTGCAGTGCGAGGGCTTCTTATCGCGGTGGCTTCTCTTGAGCGTGGGCTCTGGGGGCACAGGCTTCAGTAGCTGCAGCAAATGCGCTCAGTAGCTATGGGTCACGGGCTTAGTTCTGTAGCATGTGGAATCTTCCTAGACCAGGGATCCAACTCAAGTCTCCTGCATTGGCAGGTGAATTCTTATCCACTGTACCACGAGGGAAGTCCTCTAATAAGTCTTAAAATAAGGAAGTATACATTGTCCAACTTACTTTTCTTTCTCAAATGTTTGGCTGTTCTAGATTCCTTGTGTTTCCATAAGAATTTTAGAATCAACTTTTCAAGTTCTACCAAAAAAACAAAAACAAAACAACCCCCAAACTCTTGCATTAAATTTATAGATGACTTTGGGAAGAACTGACATCTTAACTACACTGTGTCTTCTGATCCATGAATACAACGTATTTCTCTGTTATTTATATCTCTCAGCAATGTCTTGAGTTTTACATGTGCCAATCTTGCACATCTTTTGTCAAATTTATTATCCTCTTTTATCATTTTCAGAATTTCTATTTGATTATTTTGGATAGTTTCCAGTTCTTTACTGAAAATTTCCCTCCTATCATCTAATTTCTGGACTATATTACACTTTAAAAATTCCATCCTTGATACCTCAAATACCTGGATTTCTGTGGATATGTTTCTAAAGGTGTTATTTTTTTCTTGATTTTTATTCCATTCTTGTATTTCTCCATTTCTGTTTTTCATTGAATATCAGATGTAGCAGATGAACATGGAAAACATAATTTGAAGATCTGGATGTTATTATCTTCCTCCAAGGAGAATTTGCTTTTACTTCTGTCTAAGATAGGAGCACCAGCCATCTCAGTTTGCATTTATCCAATCAGGTTTGAAACAGACCTGCCACCCCCAAGAGAATTTAGTTCTGGATCACTTACTCCTAGCGTATAGCCCTCTGGGGTCTTAAGTGAAAGCCTCGGTTGCTTACCAGCGTCCTTAGTCCTTTAACAAAAATTGTGGCAAAATACATATAACATAATTTACCATCTAAATTATTTTTAAATTTATAGCTCAGTGGCATTAAGCTTGTTCACTTTGTTATATAATCATATCCTCCATCCATCTCCAGAATTTCCAACTTGCAAAACTGAAACTCTGTCCCTATTAAATGATAACTCCCTCATTTTCCCCACTCCCAGCCTGTGGCAACCACCATTCCACTTTCTGTCTCTATGAATTTGCTTACTCTGGGCACCTAGGCAGAGCACCGAAGAACTGATGCTTTCAAACTGTGGTGCTGGAGAAGACTCTTGAGAGTCCCTTGGACAGCAAGGAGATCAAACCAGTCAATCTTAAAGGAAATCAACTCTGAATATTTATTGGAAGGACTGATGTTGAAGCTGAAGCTCCAATACTTTGGCCAACATTGACCTAATGCGAAGAACTGACGCACTGAAAATGACCCTGATCCTGGAAAGGTTGAGGGCAGAAGATGGTGACAGAGGATGAGATGGTTGGATGGCATCACCGATTCAATGGACATGAAGTTGGACAGAGTCCAGATGGTGAGGGACGAGGAAGCCTGGCGTACTGCAGTCCATGGGCTGGCAAAGAGTCGGACACGACTTGGCCACTGAACAGCAACAGGTACCTCATATAAGTGGAATCATGGAGTATTCATCTTTTGTGACTGACTTATTTCACTTAGTATAATGTCCTCAAGGTCACCCATGTGTCAAAACAGCCTTTCTTTTTAAGTCTGAGTGATACTTCATTGTATGTCTACACCACGTTTCCTTTGTGCATTCATCTGTTGATGGACACTTGGGTTGGTTCCACCTTTGATCTACTGTGAATAATGCTACTCTGAAGATGAGTGTGCAAATAGGATCCATAGTTCTCAAGGGACCCTGAGCTCCAGTTTTTTTCCTCCTCAGCCTCATGAAATTGCCAAACCCTCTTCTCAGCCTCTCTGTCTCTGTTTTAGAACTAGAATATGCTTCCAGAGGTAGGACACAGACAGAGAGATGTCAGCCTCCACTCTCTGAACCTCCCTTCTCTCTGAAATCTGGGAGCCTTGGCAGCTCTCCAGTATCTTCAAACAGTTGTTTTTGTAAAATTCCATCCAGTTTTCCTAATTATTCCCAGTACAAGCCAGTCCATCACAGCCAGAAGCCAATGTGTCAATATACTTTTAATGTACATCTCTCTTATTATGCATGAGGTTGAGCATCTTTTCTAATATTTAAATGTTGTTCATGTTTTCCTTGAAATCCTTTCACATCTTCCTACTGGTGTTTCTCCTTGTTGATTTATAGGCATTTGTTGCGTGTCAGAGAATTTGGGCTTTTGCCTTTGAGCCAAAGTTTTCTAAGGCCAGTTCTAACTTACGTGTCATCAAGTCACTTTCTCCTCTGGGATTTGGCTTCTTCATCTGTGAAATGGGTGAGAGGGCTGGACTTTCACCATATGGTCTCAGCTTCCTTTTGATCCAGCTGCCTGGCTTGATTACCTCCTTCTGTGTAGATGAGACAAAAATTGAGGGGGAGGGGGAGGTATTAAGACAAAAAAGTCCTTCCTAAGTCCTAACTCTTCATTCTACTGTGTGTATGGTATGCTGCTCTGTGGTTTCAGAAACACCCATTACTGTAACAAGAGGTGGGAATGTTCGTGCTTTTATACATAAGACAATGGAAACGAAGCACAAAGCCACACTTTCCTAACTCTGCGGCTGCTGCTAACTCGCTTCAGTCGTGTCCGACTCTGTGCGACCCCCTAGACGGCAGCCCAGCAGGCTCCTCCATCCCTGGGATTTCCCAGGCAAGAGCACTGGAATGGGTTGCCATTTCCTTCTCCAATGCATGAAAGTGAAAAGTGAAAGTGAAGCTATTCAGTTGTGTCCCACTCTTAGCGACCCCATGGACTGCAGCCCACCAGGCTCATTCATCTATGGGATTTTCCAGGCAAGAGGACTGGAGTGGGGTGCCATTGCCTTCTCCATTCCTAACTCTAGTCATTCTCATTTTTGCTATATCCATGTACTATATGCACTATTATTTACATATATGTTTCCAGTACATCGATTCACTTGTGTTTTAACTTATTTATTGTATTTTTGGCTGCACTGGGCCTTTGTTGCTGCAGGAGGGCTCTCTCTAGTTGCAGTGCACAGGCATCTCACCACGGTGGCTTCTCTTGCTGCAGAACACTGCTCTAGGGTGTGCAGGCTCAGTAGGTGTGGTGCACACGCTCAGTTGCCTCACGTCATGTGGAACCTTCCTGGACTAGGGATTGGATCCGTGTCCCCTGCATTGACAGGCGGATTCTTAACCATTGGACCACCAGGGAAGCCCTTCAATTCACTTGTTTTTAATCTAAAGATCTTTAGCCTTCCTTGTCTTGAAAATGATGTGTGTGAAATCACAAGTTTGCTGTACAAGGATAATTTTTTGATATAGATTAACACAAATAAATAACAATGATAATTTTAAGTGTTTTGGGCATTTCCCCTAGATTATCTCAAGCTTCCCCCAGGCTAGAGTCTCTGGTCTGGTGGTTAAGCATGCGTTGTGCCGCCAGAACACCCAAAGCCTCCACCCACTATCTGGGTAGCTTTACCCAGGCATCATTCAAACGTTGCTCATCATCACCAGGGTATTGCCAACTGATCCCCGCACACAGAAGCAGAGCCCTTCCTGCTTTGTGGCTGAGGGTTGTTTTTGTACTCAAGTGTTTGCAGCCTGTGATGAAAGGTGGCCTAAGACGGTCCCCTAGACAGAAGGCAACTTACCACAGCTACCACCTGAGGTCTCCAGAAAATTTTTTTCCTTTCAGAGGCTGTGCTCTTGCAACGCAGAGCCTTTCTCTTTCTTCTTCTGAGGTCTGTTATTGCTTTTAGCCCAGAGCCATCGCAAGACTCTGAGAGCAAAGATACAGCAGGAGCCCTAAAATAAATTATAAAGTCCAAAATGGAATGCACTGCAAGTGAGCTCTGAGTGAAAAATAGGTAACGTTTTAGAGCCGTTTTCATAAAAGAAACTGCCAGACCAATATATCATTGGGTCTTTTTAACTGTGGCATCTGAATAGATTTAATTCTGATTTTTGACATGACCAGTGCAACTCATACATTTGAGCAGCCGTACCATCTCTGGGCCAACGGTAATTAACTGACCGTTTCTTGTCTATTTGGGAGCAGATATCTACTTCTTTGGCAAATATTAACAAAGACCTACAGAAGTTTGGTTTTCTATCAGGCACTGGGTTCCTGGTGGTGAGCCCCACTGTCGTCCACAGGGAGGTCAGGGCCTGGTGAACAAGGTGAAGTCATCCCGGGAGGTTTCTGGGAGAAACTTTGAGATACTATGGGGTGCAGATTTGAAGACTTCTGGCCTGGAGTTTCCCGGAAATTTCTGATGGACCACAGGGCTCTGTGCTCTGTGCTGAACTTTTCAGAAGTTTTTTCTCCCCTGGTGAGCATCCTGGCCGTGCAGTCGGTGGAGCTCCAGCCCCCTCAGGGGATGGACAGGCACAGCCCTACCCCAGGAACTTCTGATCCATGTGAAGGTGAATTCACTGAGTTCTCTGCATGCCTGCACCATCCCTCCTTTTCTGGATGTGTAATTCTGGCGCACGTGTGCATGCTCAGTTGCTCGTTTGTGTCTGACTCTTTGTGACCCCATGGACTGCAACCCTCCAGGCTCCTCTGACTGTGAGATTCTTCAGGCAAGAATACTGGAGTGGGTTGTCATTTCCTCCTGCAAGGTACAAACTAAAGTTCAGAGCACTGGTCCCAAAGGGAGCCCACTTGTTTCCCTAGATGCATGGGGCAGGCTTTCAATCCCTGACAGCGTGCCACATCTTACAGAGGCAGGTCGGCTCTGTGGGTGACTGCAGACATGTTCCCATGTGGCCTGGGACAGGAGAGGTCTTTCTGCCTCTGTTCCCCCTCAGTGTGTCCCACACTCCATTTTGAGGGGATGACCACAGTCACAGAATGGGTTATAACACCTGGGGCTCAGACAAGCGTCATTCCTACCCAGAGCACTGGTGGGAGATGAACTGACCACTGGCCATGCATGACCATCGGCAACTACAAGACCACTCGGGGTGATTCAGCTGCCATTTGGCCACCAGGTAGTCCTCCTGGAGGAAAACAGAAAAGGAGGGGATGCCAGGGTGAGAGGAACACACATGTGGCTCCTGCAGGATGGGATCTCAACCACTCCCATCTCCCATCTCCCCCAGCCTCCACCAACACGAACCTCTATATCCAGCAACATCTTCCTCCACCATACCTGAGCCAGTGGCTTTGAGCCTCTGCAGCCTGCATGTCTGGTTCTGCAGCAAGTGACTCATGCTTGGCTGTGGAGGCTGAGAGAGGAAAGACACCCTCAGGGCAAGGAGAAGAGATCCGGGTAGTGCAGAGGTGGGTGAGTGGGAGGTAAACACACTGATCAAAACTTTAATGTGTGTGAGCTTATTCACTGAGCAATGTGCCAGGGTCCCACCAATGACTCAGGGATGAGTGCACCGCTCCAAGGAGAACCAAGGTCTACCAGGAGTTCCGAAGAGGGGAAGCCCCTTGGCAGGGGCTCTTCCAACCCTGGCTATGAAGGCCACCTCCACAGGAGTCTGGCTGGGATCCAGAGCCAGTGACTGAGCAAGTCATTTGTGAAATCCTCTCCCATCTGGGGCTGGAGGTGGTCTCCCCTTAGATCAGGCCTGGTGCCCTGGCTCAACAGAAACTTGAAACCTGGGACTGCATCAGGAGGGTGCTGAGGCCCATGCACGTCAAAGGGAATTGTTGGATGGCTGTCAGGGCCTCCCCAAGTCAGGAGGAGGCAGGGGGGACCAGGCCTGGGGGTGAGCAAAGGGTGAGATGAGAGGCAGGAAACCCAGCAGACAACTTGAAATCTTGTCAGGGCTATGTCTTGGCTGCCAAAAGTGCCAGAGCCACAAAAGAGGCAAGACAGGCCCTCCTGTTGTCCTCACGATCCCCGAGACACCTGATCCAGAGTCAGGGTCCCAGGAGCAGGAGTCTGATGGGAAATCTGCATCTGGAATTGAGGAGGGGACCCTGGTACCTTTGCTTCTGCCATGAGAAGAGAGTGCCTGAGTTACCCAGACACAGAGGGGAATCTGGGATGATATCCATGAAGAGGGTGGATTCTGAGCCTCCAAGAAGTGACAAATGGTCCCCACAGGCAGAAGGCTGCTTTCCCATCTCTTGTGTTTTCTTTGCTCTGCTCCCAGTTTCCCTTTAGTGCATGTGGGTTGTAGCACGCAAACTGGGTTCCCAAAAGCCCCACCTAATTTTCCAGCTGCAGTGGAGAGGAGAGAAGAGGATGAAGAGAGAGGCTACATGCCCTGGGCTGTGGGACGGTGGCCCTTCCCATGTCCAGCACCCTGGGATGACCATAGAGGACTTGTGAGGTTTGACTGGGCAGTGACGGTTCATTCCTCTCGCATGAGCCTCAAAGGTGAGCAGTGTCAGGACCCCAGCCAATCATTTCATTCCATATACCAGGCATGGTGGTTGGCCTGCAGAAGGATACCTCATCCTTAAAAAGGTGGGGGGCGGGGGGGGGCGCGAATATTTGGTCTAGTCCTAGCCAATGACATTTAAGACCAACTAGATCTTCCTTCTGAAATGTCCCCAAAAGTATGAGAACATGAGGTACAACAGCCATCTTGCTGCCACAGAGGGAAGTCCGGGTCTCCTGAGGACCCCAGGCAGAGCAGGAGATTGAAGCCAGATCCTGAGTAGAGAGAGAGAGAAACTAGGTCCTCAAAGCCCTATTGAGTCCTTGATCCAGCCATACCTGAAGCCCGAAGCCCAACAGTACAGTTATGAGAGCCAAAATGTTTCCTTTTTTGCATAAACCAGATTGGGTTGGGTTTTCTACCCATCACAAGCAACAACTGACCTCAGCAAGAAAGGCAGAGGAGTGGAATGAATCAGGGAGATATGCCCTCGGTGCTCCTGAAGCCTCAAGCGAGAGGCAGGAGTGTGCATGTGCACACAAAAAAATTTTTTTTATTTCTGCCTTGCTCATCTGTGCTAAAGTAACCTAGGGTAGGATTTTGTTCTGCATAAGCCAGGGGTTTAGAGCAAGAAGTCTTATCTCAGGAGATCCCCATGATCGTAGGGACAGAATTGCTAACTACTTTTCAAGGGGGATGTGAAATTTGGGAAGAGGGGTCCCAGCCAGAGTTTTGTCCCTGGCTGCGCATCCCCTACTTGGAGACCTTCCTTCTGCAGCTTTTCTATTTTCTTTTAATAAGGGACCTGATTCTTTCCTCCAGTGTGTAATCTCATATTTTAAATGCAGCTTGACTCAGCTTTCAAAATCAACAGATAATACTATAAATACCTGGTATTTGTGCAGCTCTGTCGCTGCAGATCCTCGCCCTCCCTCCACCCCGCCCCTTCCCGAGTCCCACCCGCCTCCTCAGCAGCAGGGCAGAGCCATCATCTTCTTTCTGGGCTAGCAACCTGCTCTCCCTCCGCGGCCTCCGGTCACTGTCCACTCACCCTGATGGGTCGGAACCATGGCAAGGGCGACTCAACACTGCTCTCTGAATCGCTTGAGCTGGGTCGTCTGTCTGGTGTCCACACAGCCCTCTGCTCTCCACCTTCTACTTCCTTGCCCACCTCTGGAGCCAGTTCACACCCCAAATACCAGCTTCTTGTTTCTGCAGACGATGTGCTGCCATCCTCCCTGCATACCTCGTCATGGCCTGATGGTCCAGCCTTCCACCTCCTCATGTCTCCAGCTCTTGGTCCTGCAGTTTCTCTCTTTAAACCACACCATGGAGAACCGCAGCATGTCTGCATGAGCTTGCTTCCACTCATGGTACTTGATGAGTACCAGGCACGCTCAGGTGGGAGGGCTCCTGGTTCACGGTAGGTGTTGGAAGAATTAGTTTTACTGAATGTTGCCTTCCTTCCAGGTCATTGCCCCTTCCACAAGCCCCATTCCTATGCACACATGCGCTGTTCATTCACAATTCTGCACACCCACACCCACAGGTGTCTCCTTGCAAACCTTGTGCTCTCTACCTGCCTCGACACACACACACTCCCGCTCTTTCCCTTCTTGCAGATGTGCCCTAACACCGGGCTTGAGAAGACTTCATCTTCATTAAGAGCAGATAGTTCTTACCCTTAGGTGGGTGAACTGGGGTGATCAAGTGCAGGCTACTCAGAAGTGCGAAAGAACTTACTTTGGTATATCCTACCAGCAACGTTCAATTCCAGAGAGAGGCAGGAAATAGAGAAGGGAAAGAACCAGGAGAGTAACAAGAGAGGTTCACGACCATGGATGAGCCATTGATCCACCTCACCGTTCACCCAGCTCCTGGTCCCAGGGTCTGCAGAGCCCCTGACAATTTAATTCCCTTCCCAGGCACTTTGTAAACACACTTGCAATGTTGGGAAACTGTTGATCAATGTTTATTTCCCTACCTCCACACTTTATTTCCTGAGTTTGAATGAGAAAATTATTATATGTAACAATGTTTATTATTTAGTTATTAGGTATATGCCCTTGTTGGATATTGCACTGAAACGCCACAGGCAGCATTCATTTAAATCGGCACAACTGTCTGGGTGGATGTTATGTCAGCACCATAACCCCCTAGTCCACAGATGAGGATACTGAGGCTAGGATTTGCCAAAGGTCATGGTGAAGGTCGCAGAATGGCAGCTTGAGCTCAAGTCTGCTGACAATTCAGATCTAACCTCAACCACCAAGGTATAATACCTGATACTTCGGAACTTCCTGTCAGATCTGAAAATCTCCAATTATTTTGCCAGAGCAGGTGGCTACAAAATTACTTAGCTGTTCTCTGAGTGAATAAAATTATCTCTTATGTATGTGTTAATACTCTGTTGTTCTGAGTCTTTCTTTTAGCCCACTAAATGTGAGCTTCCTGTGGCTAGAAATATATCTGATTCATCCTTCCATCTAGGGATCCTTCCATCCATAACATCACTTGGCACATAGGAGTTGCCCAGTCGATGTCCAAAGGAAATGGAATAAAATCAAATTCAGGTTTTTGCTCTAGATGTTGTCCCAAAGAAGCTCTCCCTTGAGTCTCTGTTTCTCGCATCTATCTTACACCAACACACATGCGCTTCCTACTCACTGAAGTGAATAAACCATCCCTGGCACACTTGACAATATGATGTAAAGGGGAAGAGAGTGCAGTCTGGACACGAACCTGGGTTTGAGTCATGGCACATTTTCTTCTCTGTAAACTGGGCTCCCCCTCAGTAGCAGCGCTGCCGAGAGCACTGGGCACGATATACGTAAACCACTTGACATGGATCCTGGCACTCAGCGGGCACTGGGGAACAGTGGTTGGTCAGAATCCCTCTCTTGCATATTTCTGCCAGGGCTGCTGGTCCCTTCGGTAGAACAGAGGCATGCTCCAAGTGCCTAGGACCTGTGAAGATGTTTTCATCTTTTCAACCTGGTTCTACTCAAGTCTTGGCTTTTTGTAATTTCCCAGAGAGGGTGCCCCACACAGGAGACTGCAGCCTTCTGATCCCGGAAGTGAATTCCTAAACCCACCCCTTCTATCCCTCCATGTGCCCATTTCCAATTTGCTCCTGTGCTGGTCCTCACCCACCCCATCCCTGCCCCTAGACCTGTGAGATAGAGCCAGACCGTGGAAAACAGAATTCAGTCATACACATGGGAAAAAAAGGTTATGAAAATGAAAAGTAAATAAATATGGATGTTGAGGACCTAATTCTGATAAGCGGATTTTCAAAATTAGCCATTTGCAAAGAGTAGATTAAACGCATTTAATGTGGTGGGTGGAAGGAAGTCGATTAAGAAGCACAGCAAACCCCGTTTCAGCAGATTCCAGGGAGAAGGCATCACAGGCCCCTTTTGCAGTGAGCTTGTTTGCCGGGATAAACGCTGAATGCCTTTTAAAAGCACTAATTTGCCATTGTCGTGCTGGTAAACAGGCCTCCTAGAAAGGGCCACTCTGCCTTCTGTACACAAGGCGGAAAGGCAGGACAGAGAGGGGACTGCTGGGGGCCAGCTCTGGGGGTGTGAGGGGACCTCTCCATCTGTGGGGATGCAGGAACATGCCAAGGACAAAGGAAAGACACTGGCTTCCCCATCACCTTCCCCAACCCTCCCCCCAACAAGTCCTCTGCACTGAGAATTTTGATCCCAGAATACCTTGCAGCTCCTTCCATGGCAACAGTCGCCCTCCCTCCCCGTGCTGCCTCTGCCTTCCTTCCTGCTCCTTCTCCCCGCAGCCTACTCCCGTCCCCAGAGCCAGGCCCCCAGAGGGGGGTTGGCACACCCCTCAGGCAGATGGCCAGTCCATCCATCCTTGAAGGAGGGGTGACCAGGCTTCCACCAGCACAGACACCAAGCCGTACCGAGGCCAGAACCCCAAAATGACCAGGCTCTGTTCTTCCCCGGGGCACCACGTGGATTCAAGGATCTCTGAAAAGAGCTGCTCTTAAAAGCTCTGGCCGGATGTAAGGTTTGAGAAAACAGAGGAGAGGAGGGATATTCTCTACTGTCAGTCCATGGCAGGAAAGCAGGGAGAAGCCAGTGCTCCAAACAAACACATCCTGATGTCTCCTAATGGGATCCCACTGCCCGGACTTGGGAACAGTTTTAACTCCCTTATAGGATTGAGGCCACAAGCTGCCATATGGGCTGTCACAGAGTAAGGGCACAGAGAGCACCCCTCTAGCACCATGCTGGCTGGAGCGTGCCCTTACCTCATTCACGCCTCCTGGCGGGGATGAGCTTCCCACAGCACTTGGAATAAACTCCTTGACCCTGCAAGGTCTGCCTGCTGCAGCCCTCTCTAACCCCTCCCCTGCTGCCCCTCCCTCAGATGCTCCTGCCCCATCAGCCATCTTTGTTGCCTTGGCTCCCCATGCCCATTCCTGCCCTCCGGCCTTTGCAATTGCTGTGCTCTCTGCCTGGAAGGCTCAGCCACCATTTATACCAGGCCAGTAACTTGGCATTCAGGTCTCCACACAAATGTTGGGCTTCCAGGGAGGCAACCCCCAACCTCCAGACTGTCCCTCTTTATCAGCATCCCATTTTTCTTGCCTTCACGATGGTTATCGGTATTTTCAGTCACTTAGTTTCATTGATTTATTTGTAAGCGGATCACCTTCATCCTTACTGTGTGCAAACAGGGGCTTGCCTGTCTGGGAGAGCTCTGAGCCCGCACTGAGAATGGACTTGCCCGGGATCACACAGCCGGAAGTGCTGACAAGGGGACTGGAAGGTTCGTGTGTGTCTGGCTCAGAACCATTCCCACTCCTGACAAATCCCACCCCCAGGACCTGGGGATGGGGACAAGCCAGGGCCAGGCTCTCATCTGTGATGGCTCCCATCTGAGTTGCTCTCGGGAAGCCACAAGGCAAGATGCCGTCCATCCCTTTGGAAGCAGGGCTTGGGGAGGCTGAAGAAAAGGTGGGTTCTACTTCGCTGACATTTCACGGATGGGGCAACTGGAGCAGGGGTGTGAAATGCTTTGCCAAATCCCCACGGCTTGTAAGCGGCAAAGACGAGGCTCAAACTCAGGCGGTCTAGGGTGGGGAGGAGGGAGTTAAGAGGGGATCCTGAACCCAGAAGCATGACATTGCGGTCTAGGGTAGTGCGTGACTCTCAAATATTTTGAATCAAGACAATCTCTGAGCTGTCGCTTGAAAGGTCAGCTTGGTAGCACTGCCCCAGTGATTCTCACTTGGCAAGACTGAGGTGGAGCCCTGGAAGCTGCATGTTGAACAAGCACCCCCAGGTAACTGATACAGGCAGCACAGGGACTTCCACCCTTTGATGGGAGAGTGTCCTGGCCAGAGACCAGAGGAACCACCACTGTGATGATCCCTGCAAAGCTACCATCTCCTCCCCTCTCCCCTGCCTGGTCCCTACCCGCACCCCCGCATCCTCTCCAAAGTGAGACTATGAGGCCTGATCAATGGCAGGGCAGCCTTGCTGCTGTCAGCTGATGGATCTGAAAGTCAGGCATGTAGCTAGCTTCCCGTGAGATGCTGGAGGAGTTGGCCAGAGGAAGGGAAAGGAAGGCTGTTGATCCAATCCTTCTTCTTCTTTCCTGTGCCTGGCCTGACCCCAAGTCCACCTGGGTGACGTGGGCTCCATCAACAGGGACACGCCCAGGGACAAAAGGGCAACCTGGCATTAAGGGACAGGGCTGTTTCCCTTGGGCTGGGCTCAAGGGAGAGGGGCCCCTCAGGAGACAGTGTGCTGACCCCAAGGACCCCTGAGGTCTCTGTGAGGAAGGCAACCTCTGGCCCTTTTGCCGTCATGCCCTGTTCCAGCCAACGTGGTGCGAGGTGGGCCCAGCAGGTGAATGAGCCAGGCAGTTCCATCTTTGCTGTCATGATCCCAGGAGAGAATGCTGTGTTCTCTGTGGTCCCAAGGCTGTTTCTAGAGAGGGGCCTGCGCTGGGGAGGGCAGCTGTGGATGCAGCCCCCCTGCTCTGTCCAGAAGTATAGACACTTGTCTACATGGTACTGTATAACTCATCTTACTGCCCGGGGGTCACGTTTCTTGCAAGACTCAAGCTGGGATGTTTGGAACTGAGAAGCAGTAGCCTCGGGCCAGGCTCTAGGTCAAGTGCTGGACAAGGCTTGTCTGCTCTGCCCAAAGTTCTAGAGCAACCGTTTCTAGAACTGTCCCCAACTCACAGATGCAGAACAGAGAGGCCAGCAAGCTGAATGACCTAGAGCCCGAGTCACTCCTTCCCACCTCCCAGGCTGGTGAGAGTAAGGACAGGAAGCTGCACACTGCAGGCTTGGGTTCTATGGAAGAACTACGTGCCGGGTCCCCATCGGGTGCTGGTTGGAGCAGCGCTGAGGGTCCGCTGGGACACCTGGGGGTGTGAGCCGCTTGCTTCCGCCCCAGACGGTGTGTAGCTTCTGCCTCTGGCTCCCTGAGGCCCTGGCTCCCCTGTCCTGGCTGCTATGGCCTCCTTGGGCCTCCGGGACCCCCTGGACCTGCTCTGGCCACAGCTCTGAAGCATTGATGCCTGGTCTTTGGGGTTATTAATTATCTTGGCTGTCACCCTGGGTCTGAGAGAGGATTTGTCACAAATCTGACCTGAAGTCTTCTGTAAGCTAAGGAAATCTCTGTCTCCTCATGGGGGGAGGCCCGCCTAGTTCAGCAGAAAGACCCAGATGGGAGCCCAAGCCCATCCCAGACAGAACCAATCCCCTCTCTCAGCCTCAGTTTCTTTCTTTATTAGAAATGACAACAAAGGATGGTGCTTTCTGCCTGCCTCGCAGAGGATCCTCGAGGTAACTTAGCTGGGGAGTGGGGGCTTTGCACATGGGAGCGCTCAGAGCCTCCCAGGCCACGAAGTTCTCCACCTCCTATAGAGGTGGACTCAGCTCTCGCCCCCTCTTGAACCCTTTCTCTCCTAATGACTGATATTTCAAAATTAGTCTGTGGTTCTGAACAGGAACAAAAATTATTCGAATTTATCATCAGGGACTTGCTTTCATCTATATTTGCCAATTCCCGGCCTCAGGTCTCCACAGTTCATTATTTGTGTTTTTCCTTTGCTGCTGACGAGCTGTTTCCTGAATCCAGTTGCCTGTGTTCGAAGGAAGCTTGGGCCTCCCACACGGTGCTCAAACTGGCCTTCTCTGGCTCACAAGTGAGGGGGGAGGGGAGCTGAGATTCCAGATGGCTTCAGGAGCCACTGGTGGGATGGAGAGACAGGGGGAGTGGCGAGAGAGAGACTGGAGGGGAGAGGGAGCGTTTGAGAACTGAGGTAAACAAATTCGAGGCCAATTACCCGTGGCAACCTTGCCTCCCAAGGAGGGGAGATGGCTGGAAAAATAAGAAGATAATATTGACCCAAACACAAGATGGTGAAAGCTGGTACCCAGCTGGGAACTTGCTGCCACCCCTCCCCCAACTCTGGGGGAACTGGGGCAAGGGTTAAGAGAAAATTCCACAATTCAACAGGACAGGGAGGTTGGCAGGAGAGACTGTGAAGCTAACAAAAGTACAAAAAAAAACAAAACAAAAAAAAAAAACAAAAAAAAACAGTCAGCAGGGAGGAAGTCTGTGAGGAGGCAAGAGGAGAGAGAGACGGAAAGTAAGAGCCACCGCCTCGAGCAGAGATGCTGTCCACCCCTCGCTGGCCACCCCTTGCCCCTACCTGCAGCACCTGCTGGGTAATGAGGGCCCAGGTCTGTTCCAGACGCAGGGCGCTCCCTTCCTGTGAGAACATCTTTTTGTCCTTGAGCGGGTGGTGATAGATGGAGAAACCGGCTCCGAGTAGGGAGGTAAGCAGCCAAGGGTCACCTGGAGAATTAATGTCATAATTGAGAATAACAAGTAGGCCTCCTATTTACTAGATAAAATAGTGCTGGGGGATGTGCTGAGAGAGACAGGAAAATAGAATGTGAAGTCATTTTCTTATTTCTCGGCAAATGTCGTTGATGCTGGCATTTTCCCCCTCCCCTCCCCCCAAGAGGCTGGAGCTGCCCCTGTCTTTTTCTCATCCACGCACGGATGCTGAGACCCTGTCCCCTGAGTTTCATGTCCTCCCACCTGCTTGGGGAGTTTCTCAGAGCAGGATCCAGGGATAAGCAGAGAATCACCTGGTGGTGGGGGTGAGGGGCGGCATAACCACTGAATTCCCTCTGGGGCCACCCAAAAAGGTCAGAAGGGTACCTGGGAGTCAGGGCTCACTGCTAGCACTCCCTGTGAGAGTCCAGGAGCTCAGGCAGAAGAGGAGGTTCAAACCCCAGCTCTGCCCACACTGGGGCTCTGTGCTGTGCTTAGTCGCTCAGTATCCAACTCTTAGCGACCCCATAGACTGTGGCCCACAGGCTTCTCCGTCCATAGGATTCTCCAGGCAAGAATACTGGAGTAGGTTGCCATTCCCTTCTCTTGGGATCTTCCCAACCCAGGGATCGAACCCAGGTCGCCCTCATTGCAGGCAGATTCTTTACCGTCTGAGCCACTTTTACAGGGAAGCTTCTCTGTAAAATGCGACTACTCTCAAAAGGCTATTATGAACATTAAATGTGACAAACACACCCAAGCGCCTTGGATGTGGTACAAGTGATTGGATGACCAGGCTGCGTGCGGGAAACATCGTTATCATACCCAACGGCTAAACTGTGAGGGTTCTCAGGGCATCTTATGTGAGAACTTTTAAGAGCTATGAAATTAATTGGAGGGTGTTAACTGTAAAAATAAAGTAACAGAGGAAAATTATCTCTAAAGTATCAGAACAAAGCAATTAGCTGGAAAGAAAACGGTACATAAGGAAAGGAAGATGCATGCTCATGGGACCCAGGAGAGCACAGCCCACTGGTCGAGATACCCGAGCCTCTGGGGCCTGGGGACCTGTATGAGGCAATCGGGAAGTGAGAACATGAGGCCGGTGAGCAAAGGAGGGCCACACAGTTGAGACCAGATCACAAGCAGCGGGGCAAAGGGGAGGTAAGTGACTAGATAAGATTCTAGAGACAGAACTGAACTGACTGATCCATGCTACATTCACTGGCTGCACGGCCTTGACTATGTCACTGAAGGAGACTGGATGAACGCTGATATTCTTTCCGGGTCCCTAGGAGTCTTGCTTCCTGGGAGGCTAAGTGCTCTGGGATATCAAGAGTCGGGGGAAGAAGACAGGCTGGACGAGGAGAGGTGGGAATTGGGAATAAAATAGAACAAGGCTGGAACCCCTCTCTGCGTATGTGACCTTTGGCAAGTTCTTCTACCTTAGTGTCCTCATCCACAAATTGGAAGAAGAATTTCTGCAGAAACTGTTGAGAAGGGTAAGTCGGATGAAGCATGTGAATGCAGGCTAGGCTGTCAGTATGAGCTAGTGTTCTGCTTGCTTCCTAGCCAGATCAGCCCTGCTCTGGGCTCCCTGCTCTCTGTGAGACTGGCATACGATTGACACCTTCCCCACCTCCCTTGTCCCTTGGGGTGGGCCAAGACAATCAGCATGTCCCATCCTTCTAGTCACAGTGATTGGTTTAGGGAGAGGGCAGGTGACCTAAGCCAGGCCAGTCAAAGAATCTCAGCACTTTTATGGGAATAAGTGTGAGTTGCTCGGTCCTTTCTGACTCTCTGTGATCCCATAGACTGGAACCCACCAGGCTCCTCTGTCCATGGGATTCTCCAGGCAAGAATACTGGAGTAGATTGCCATTCCCTTCTCTGGGGGGATCTTCCTGACCCAGCGATTTAATCCACGTCTCCTGAATTGCAGGCAGATTCTTTACCATCTCAGCCAAATGCCTGGCCACAAACAAGCTTTCCCCCCACCCCATATTCAAAACAGGAAGCTTGTGGTCTCAGGAACTACTGAATGTTCTCACAGAGAGTCCTGGATCCGCCTATTCCTGAAGATAGACTGCCACATGAGCCAACATATTCATTTGTTTGCTCTAGCTTTTCTCAGTTGCTACGAAATAAAGCCTCTTCCATCCCACCCAATCACCAGCTCACCTAAAATTGAGAGTCCCTTCTCATAAGTGCCCCTGCCTGGCTCCAGGGTGGGAATTTCCATCTCTAGCAAGCTCCATCACCCCAGCAGCAGCAGGCACTGGGTTGTCACGTGTGGCCACTGCTGCCCGGCTCTGCTGCTCCATCTACCAAGAAGCCGCACACATTCACCTTGCTATTAAGTATTGCCAGGAGCCAGCCTCCTCTTAGCTCTGGGCCCCGATGCAGCCGGGCTCAGAGCTGCATTAAATAAAGACTGCAGCCCTGAAACTGTTCAAATGGATCTACATCAACAAGGACAGCGAGGCATGCCTTTAAATAGATTATCACCAACAGTCAGCCAGGGCAGGCCAAGTTTGCCTTCAGCATCATCCTCCCCTCGCTCCCGCATCCCTCCTCTGTCTACTTTTAGCGGGCTTTGCCCCATATCCCGTCAGAAATTAATTCACACTGTAGTGGCTTAATGTGTTACTCCTCTGGATTTCAGAGGGGAACAGCACACAGGAGTGGGCAGTGTTTAACCTAAAGGATGGGTTCGGTGATGATGGTGTTGTAGACACCTTAAAGTCACAACTGAACCATGACTGGGGATGGAGGATTTTCTATAGCCCCTCGATCCCCACCACCCAGCCCCCACTGTCCCCATGATTTCTTTCTCTGACCATGAACCCTACTTCCTTTCCCTTCTCCTGGGAGGCTGTGCCTCAGAGTTCATTCCGTGCAGAGTCCAGGTCAGGTTTGTATGCGCCCTTCTCAGGAAGGACAGAAGCAGGAAGAGGGAAGCTTGGATCTTGGGGGCAGGGGTGCCTTGGTGCCTGTGATCAGATTTTCTGCTTGGCCACAGGTGGCATTCATCATTGGCTGCCGGACTTGGAAGGAAGACCTCCGGGGGGAGAGGCTGGCTCCCAGAAAGTTGGGGCTTTCCTGGATGAGGTTTCTACAACCCTTTTGTGTGGTCAGGTTCCTCGCCACCATCACCATCCCAGTCTCCACCTGAGACCCAGCCTCCCCACCCAGTGGGCACCCAACGCTTAGTTTACCATCCTTGCTGAGTGCTAGGCACTCCCTAATGGTCTCAGGTGCATTATATCTTTTAATTCTCAAAACAAGCCTATGAAATTGGTACTATTTTAATCTCCATTTTACAGACAGGTAAAGTGAAGACCAGAGAGGTCAAATAGCCTGGCCAAGGTCACCCAGCCAGAGAGACATATAGCCAGGATTCAAACCCAGGGAGGCTGGCTCCAGACCCCAAAGCCTTGACCCCCACACCATACTCCTTCCGGTTAAATCCTGTATTTACATCTTGCAGCATCTGTCAGCTGTTGTAATTGCCTCCCATATGCCAGGCATGGTGTGAGGCAGGTTACAGTCCATTTTATTTTCCCTTCATAACCGCCCTACAAGTTAGGCCCATGGGTCCCATTTCATAGACGAGGACACTGGAGTGAGAGAAGAGCTGTTACTGACCTCAGATTGTTCAGCTCATCAATGGCCATGCTGGGATTCCAACTTGGGTCCATCTGATTCGAATATCCACGAGCTCTGCTATTTCAGGCCTAAGAACTCCCAGATTGTGACAGCCTACAAAAAAAACTTTTAAACTTTTTATTTGGGAATTATTACAGATTCACAGGAAGTTGCAGAAATAACACAGAGGTCTCATGTGCCTTTCCTCGTTCCCCCAGTGGTAACATCCCACATAACTCCAGTGCAACACCAAGACGAGGAAACTGGCATTGGTACAATGTGCGCATATCATTCTGTCATTTTATCACCTGTGGAGATTCAAGAAATCACAGTAATCAACCTCCACAACTGCTCCATCACCACAAAGATGCCCCTTGTGCTACCCTTTAGTGTCACATCCACCTCTACCACCCCCAGCTCTTGGCAACCACGTGTCTGTTTGCCATCTCCACGACTGCCACATCAAGAATGTTATGTAAATGAAATCATAGGCTATGCTGGCTCTTGAGAATAGCTTTCTTCACTCACAAGGGCCTGATTTTAAAATAAGTATTTATTGAGTACCTACTACATAGCAGGCAGGTGTTAGCCCCTTTAGGAATATACATCACATGAGAGTCTTCTGGTTGAAAGCCACAGAAGCCACCTCAAATTGCAAAAGAGAATGTACTGGTATCAGTAATGGAAAAGCCCAGAGGTAGGGCTGGCGTCGGGTCCAGCTGGATCCAGAAGCTTGTCAGGACTTCTTTCATTCTCCATCCTTGACTCTGCTCCCCTTGGTGCTGTTTTCCCTAGAAGGCTGGCTCTTACCACTTGGCAGCTGCCCATCACTCACTCCCACATCCTGCTCAATCGCAGAACCAGGAGAAAAGTTCTAGCAATGTTCTGACCCTGATTGGCCCAGCTTGGTGCCCACAGGATGCTGAAACCTATCACTGGTATGAGAAGGCAGAGGCTGTTTGCAGTGCTCTGATGGGCTAATTTTTGATCATGTGGCCTCTCCTGGGGCCAAGCCTGATGTCAACCCAGCCCAAATCCAAGGAACTGTGGCCAGGGCTTTAAGGAGAATTTGGGGTGCCATAGCTGGAGGAAAGGGGGACTAGGTGCTGAGACTATGGGATACCTGATGGTATTATGCTGCCTCAGCTCAACTTGTTTGTTTTTCAAAAAATAGGAAGAAAGTTAGACTTGGAAAGTCCTGCTCACATTCAGAGCTCCAGGTCCTGGGAATAGCCCTGCTGGGATCTGAATTGCAGATGGCGATGCCCACCCTCCCCTCACGTCTAAGCTCAGATGCAGAAATGGAAGGGCTCTGGCGTGGAGCACAGCTGGGCTCACACAGGCCTTTTAGTTCCTGCTGGGTCTGGCTGTGGCCCACCCTCTCGGGGACTCAGTATGTGGACCACATGACCCTGGGGAGATCCTCCCGGGGAGGCTGGCCCTGAAGTGGGGCCTCCGCTTCCAGCATGCAGGCAAGCATGGAGCTGTTCATGGCCCCATTCCCACGCATGCATACCCTGGCACCTGCCACATGCGTGGGCTGCCACGTGGCACAGGGAGAGCCAGGAAGAGCCGACCGCGTCCCACAGCGAGGACAGGCAGATGGAGCGGATGACTTAGCACGGAGGCCAGATGCAGCCAGATGAGAAGAATAAACACGAATGCTGGAGGCCAAACCCGGCACAGCCCCCTTGCAGAGCCGGGCGGGAATAGTGTGGACCCGGGTGGTAACAGACAGATGAGGATGGGGACCGGGGAGATGGATGGCCCCATCAGCTCAGCAGAGTGAGGAAAGTCAGACAGATGGTCTTGTTAAAGAAACCAGCTCGCATGAGGGAACAGGGCTCCGCGCTGGAGCGGGGGCACCCAAGGCAGACTCTTTGCTGGTGAGGGCTGCTCGTGGCTGGGTCGTTTGACTCAGAAGCACTGACCACAACAGGTGGGCTGTGAAACCCTTGACCTGGTGTCCCATCCAAGGAAAGCCCCCACCTCTCCAACTCCTACTTGCTGGCCACACTGTTGAGCACATGCTACTCAGACACCATACTGGGCAGTCTAGGTGCATCACCTCTATGCTGCCTTTCTGTCCACTCAACTCTTTCTCCCAGGGTCCCCACACTCTGACTCTTCCTCAGCGGTCACCTCCTCCCAGAGGCCCTCCCTGACCAGCCTATCTTAAGTGGCCCCATCACACTCTCACCTGGGACACTGTTTTAGCTTCGTCATAGCCTCAGTGCTATCTGAACTCATTCCCTCCATGTACTCCCTGGCTTGTCCTCCACTGAAACAGGAAGTCCTCCAGGACGGGGGCCAAGGCTGTCTTGCTCTTGGCCGGGTCCCAGATGGTAGAATGGCGCCTGGCACATAATAGATGCCTGATCAGGGCATGTGGACTACAACTTCCCTGCCCAGAGCAAGGCCTGCTCCACCCTCCTCTCCTCCCTGCTTCCTTTTCTTCCTTAGCGCTGCCCCCTGCCTCTCGTTTCCTGTGCTTGTCTTCATTCTCCATGTCTCCCTGCCTAGAACAGCATCTTCGTGTGAGAGGCAGTTTTTTGTCTGTGTCCCAGTGCTCTGTTGTTTCAATGAGTAGTCCTGAGGGAGCTAAGAGTGGGAGGAAGGAGACTGCCATGGTCTCAGAGAGGGTGAGGGCCAGGGCAGGGCCAGAACTGGGCTGTCCCCAAGTCTGGCTGCACCGCACCTCCATCTCCAGCAATTTCCCAAACTCTGCTCCTCCTGGCCACTGGTGGGAGGAGCCCAGGCCCCAAATTACCACCTGCCCAGTGTGGTAGCTGAACAGTGGCCACCAAAGATAGCCAAGTCCTAATTCCTGGAACCTGTGAAAATATGACCTTACATGGCAAATGGTATTGTGCAAGTATGGTTAAGTTCTGGACCTTGAGATGGGGAGGGTGTCTTGGATTGTCCGGTGGACCTTGAATGCAATCACAAGTGACCTCATAAGAGGGAGGAAGAGGGAGATGTAACAACAGAAGTAGTTGGAGTGATGGGAGGAAGGGGCCATAAGCCAAGGAGGCAGGCACCCCAGAAGCTGGAAGAGGCAAGCCAATGGATTCTCCCCTGAAGCCTCCACAGGAGTCAGCCCTGCCCACTCCTTTCCTTAACTTTGAGGCTGATTTCAGACTTCTCACCTCCAGAATTATGTGAGAATAAACTTATGTCATTTTAAAAGTCACTAAGATACAGAGTTTCAGCTTACCAAGATGAATGACTTCTTGGGATCAGTTTCACAACAATGTGAATATACTTTTCACAACCAAACTGTACATTTTATAATGGTTAAAATGATCAATTTCATATTATATATATATTTTTAAAGTTACCAAGTTTGTGGTGATTTGTGACAGCAGCTACGGGAAATGAATTCAGCCAGCCTGCAGCTGGGCAGTCCCAGGGACACGGAGCTGGCATGTGTCTCAGGAAGGCCAGTCCTGCCCACGCCCCAGGGAGGGCCTCCAGCAGGGACAGCTTGGTGCCACTGGCTAGGTTGCCAGAAAGAGAATGAGAGCCAGCAGAGTTGGTGTTTACCGAGCCCTTCATGTGAGCTGAGTGCCGTATGCACCCCTTACTTCCTCCCATCAACATCCCTGTGAAGGAGTTTGCACATAATCCCCAACTGCTCCACCAGGAAGCAGAGGCTCAGAGAGGTGAGATGACTTGCCCAAGGTCACACACCAATCAAACACCATTTCCTGCCTCACTCCAGGCTGATTCAGCCAGAGTCTCATAGCTGCTATCACAGCCATTCAAACAGCCCGATGCTATTCTCCAGCAGCTTTTAAAAGAGCCTTAGTATTGCCTTCTTCCTCTGTCTGTAACCAGACATTCTCTTCAAGTTAATCACAGACCCGAGAGTCACTCTGTCCCAGTACACCCACGAGGATATGAGATTGCCCAGGAAAGTGCAAAAAAAAAAAAAAAATGAGTTACTCATGTCTTATGCACAGTTCCCTAAGACCCCATAGCATAGCCAGAGATTGTGGGTTGCAAATCAGTGGCCAGTGCATGCCTGACCTGCAGAGAAACCCTGCCTGGCCTGCGCTATATCAGGTATTAATTTTAATAGATGCCCAACATTTAACACGGAGAAGGCAATGGCAACCCACTCCAGTACTCTTGCCTGGAAAATCCCATGGGCAGAGGAGCCTGGTGGGCTGCAGTCCATGGGGTCACTAAGGTCGGACAGGACTGAGCAACTTCACTTTCACTTTTCACTTTCATGCATTGGAGAAGGAAATGGCAATCTACTCCAGTGTTCTTGCCTGGAGAATCCCAGGGATGGGAGAGCCTGGTGGGCTGCCATCTATGGAGTCACACAGAGTCGGACACGACTGAAGTGACTTAGCAGCAGCAGCAGCAGCAGCAACATTTAACACCAGAATATTTCTCTTCTGAATCAGAAGTCAGGACAACATTCACTCCAGCTCTTTGCAGTCAGGAAAGGCTGGGCTCTGCTGCAGTAACAAGCATCTTCAAGTCTCAGGAGCTTACCACACAGATGTCTATTTCTTTCTCACATGGAATGTCCAGCTCAAGTGTTCCAGGGGCTTTGCCCCGTGCAATCAGTTAGGGACCCAGGCTGAGAGAGGCACCACCATAGTTTAGTGGCATCTGAGAAGCATAGCCTTGTCACTTGCTGCTTCAGGGGGCAAAGAGACAGGAGGAGGGTACCTGGATGTGGCACAGCCTCAGCATGCCACCCATGTCTGACTTTTGCCCACTTGTCGTTGACTGGATGTAGTCATGTTGCCCATCCACACTCCAAGGAGGCTGAGATGTACAGTCTTCTGTGAACACTGGTTTCACTGATACTGGTCAACATTATTCAACCACAATTTCTCATATGGTAGCAATCCACTGGAGCTGAGTGAGCATTCCCCTCTCAGGGCTGTCCTGGGCAGGAGCTCAGGATGTGCAATGCACAGTTCCAGGAGGCGCCATTCATGTGGTATTTTGGGGATTGGTGCTCCCTGCGGATGTGCAATCTGTACCAGCCTTTCCCTCCTTACAAGGACACAGGTGTTCCAGTCCGGCACCAGGCCAATCTCTTTAGTGAAGTCCCTATAGCATTCCAGTTGCATGCCTTGTCTTAGAGTCAATAAGTGGATACAAATTAAATGCAAATTGCACATCAGTATCAGTTTCCTGTAGGATAAAGTCCAAACTCCTTTGCAAGTCATTCAGAGAATTAACAAATGGCCCTCAGCTTCACTTACTCCAGCATCCCTTTCCCTTCTGCCTCACCCCTACCTCAGACTCCTCTCCAGCTGCAAAGTGTCCCTATGCTCTTGTCAGTAATTCCTGGGGGTAAGTTAGATGGGTCTTCTTGGGTGGCTCCATGAAGCAAATGGGGCATGCTATAGCCTATCTTGGAGAGCCACAGTGGACACTGTGCATTAAAGACTCTGACAAATCCTGTACGTCAAGTTTCACTTTGTTTAACCCAGTGTTGCCAGTCTGTGCCCTTTTCTCGCACAGAACCCCTGATGTCCCGTAAGGAAGACTATTTGCCCAATACACTCTGCCCATATATTTGCGCCTGCACCATCCTCATATAACCTTTCCTTCAGTCGGCTTAGCGGCTCCTACTCATCCTGCAAATGCCCTTTCTGAGGATGCCCCTCATGGTCTGTGAATAATTAGTTCTGAGTTGGGATCCTCAGGACTGGAATTTATATAAAACAGAGCTCTGACCCCCAGGGAAACAGACCGAGCCGCCTCCTCAGTGTGGCTCAAGGGGCCTCCACTCCCTCATCCCTGGAAGGGGGACATTCTTGGCCCCTGGGACTCACCACAGCCCAGTCTTTCCCCTTCCTGAGGGTGAGCAGGAGCCCTGCCTTAACCACTCACAGCCGTGCTCATCCCCGGAGGCTTTCAGAGGGCAGAAAGAGAAGTCTCAATAAACGCTCTTTTCAAGTAAACACTTTTTTCTGAATCCTTGTATGTTAAAAATCCAAAAAATGCTCCCAAAGGTTACAGAAACTGGGATAATTTCAATACTTACTTTTCATTATTCCTTCATTTATACTCATTTATCCAGCACATGTTTGCAGAGCTCCTACTATGTGTCAGGTACTGTTCTAAGAGCTGTGGAGACTTCAGGGAACAAAACTAAAGATTCTGTTTCCATAGCCACCTACCTTCAAGGTGCAGTAGAGAAAGAAAAAGCATATAAAGGGTCAAGTGGCGACAAGGGCCCAGGGGGTGCTGAGACAGGGAGGAGGACCTCCGCTTTCCTATGCCCGGGAGAAGGAAGGGAGGGAGTTCAAGGAGGCGTCTTTGATGACTTTTGAGGAGAGATCCAGGAAGAGAGGGAGTGAGGTACAGGGAGGTCTATGGGGAGAACCTTCCAGATAAACAGAACAGAAACTCCAGAGGTCTGGAAGTGGGCGCTTGCCTGAAAGGGAGATGGAAGCTGGAGCAGAGCAGTGGAGGGAAGGGAGCAGCTGAGACTTGGTGCTTGGTGGGGGAGGGGGGTCATAGAGGAGG
>SJXQ01001040.1:485490-541201 GCA_006408695.1 Aepyceros melampus
GTGTATAATGGACAGATCCTGAGCTGACAGTGCATCCCCAGGGAGCGCGAGAGAAAGAGCACTCAAAGATGACAAGAGCGCTGAGTGGGGAGTGTCTTTTCTTCCCCATCCTGTCAGAGTGTCTCTCCATCTGTGTATCACCTGTCTGGAGGCTGAACCTGAGGCTTGTTAACTTGGGGTCCAGGCCACTGCCTCCTGGGACCTCCTTCCTTCCCTGTCAGAGAAGATGCTGATCCCTAGGGCACCCTCACGTATGGATTGTGGCCCATTTTACAGGCTAAGAAATGGCTTAGATGAGGTCCCCAGGCCCTGAGAGCATGTCTCCCACTTTGGGAATCCTGGCGAGGCCCCTGCCAGGGGTGCCCTGTGGGGAGGGCAAGAGGAAAAAGCAGTCAGACACCTAGGGAATGATTACAGGAGAGAGGAAAGACCCAGAGGGCCAGGAAGCCTTGCCCTGACGGAGACCTGAGGCTGGCGCATTGAGGAAGGCAGGCTTGGGGTGGGCTGGCCACGTCTGGGGTTCGCTCCCTCCATTCCATCCTGCCCTCCTTGGCAGAGAGGAGGCCAGAACTGGACGGGAGTGTCTTGCAGAAGGATCCAGCATGTGGAGGTGAGGTGGGGACACCTCAGTACTCTTTCTCCAGCAGCGGTGGTTTCAGGAAACAAGCCAGGACTCCCTTAACCCCCCAGGCGTCACTTTGGGGCGGTCTCTAGGGAATCTTCTGACTCTGAAAGTCTCCATCTCCTTATAGAACAAGTACCTTTATACTCACAGGGGTGTTTATACACAGCCCCACATCATGACCCTGTGGGAGGCCTGACTGGGAAGAGACGGGCCCTCTGGATAGTGTTCAAGCCCTGGCTGGCACATTTCGTGAGAGCCACACATTCTCCCCTTATTATGGTGATGCTGCAGGTAAGGAGCTGAGACCAGAGGAGCCAGGGGCTCCGGAGGTGAAAGTCTCCCTGGAGTAGTTCTGCGGGTGACCCTAGTCACTCAGTGAGCGACTGGCAGAACTATCTCCCACAGGGCTTCCATGTCCCCGCTTCCCACCAGGATCAGCCTCTCCCCTCCCCGATCCTGGCCCCAAGCTCTGGTTCTAATAAGCCACGTTTGGGGCTGCCCAGTGGTCCCTGGTGCTACTGCCTCCCCAGGAGCTGGGCTGGTCATCCCCATGTCCCATCTGCTGCAAGGCATTATCCACCACCCCAGCCTCCTGTCCCCAAGCCCTTGCTTCATTTCAGGGAGTAGGCTAGCTTCAGACCAGGTGGACCCCAACTCCAGGGGTGCGGGGGGGGGGCTACCCTGAGGATGCCCCCTATGGGGCTGAGTGGGTTCTGATGGGTTCTAAGCCCTAATGTCCATTTGGAAGAGGCTCAGACCTCCCTTCTGAGGCCATTGCTCTGAGTGGGTCGGGGAGAAAGAGACTGGGACCCTCTCTATGCTGTGGGTGTCCTTCTTGACTGCCCTGGGTCCCAGGGGAAGCCCTCCAACTCCCCCTCAGAGCACACTGCAGCCTGTGGGTAACCCTCTCGGGGACCCTGAGAAAGGCTGGGTGCGTCATTTCGGGGCCGTCTTTCTTCCCAGCTCTGAATGTCTCCTGTTCATTATGCCTGAGGGCAGTTTTAGGAAAAAGGTTTTACAGCTGCTGAGAAAAGAGTAAGTAATACAAGATGGGGAGGAAAAAGCAAATTCACAGAGTCCTTTCTGCAAACGCTTGCTGAGCAGGCGTGTGCTGACAGAGGCAGATAGATGACCCACAATTACCCGCCCGGATCCCCCCAGCCTCGTCCAGGCTCCCTCCCGCCTAGTCTCCAAGCAATTTCAGACTTTTTGTACATCTAAAGCAGAGATTGTATACGGTCTTTCTTCCCTTTCTTCCCGGCAGAGGCTGCGGCTTTCAGGTGGGGTGGCGATGGGGTGTTTATTCTCGAACAAAGGCTGTTGGAGACAAACCAGGCACAGGGCCCTCCCTTCGCAGCCTGCTCTGGCTGTCTCCCCAAAGCCGAACTGTCATTCGCGCTGCAGAGGGGAGACCTGCAGTGTGTATCCAGCTCAGCTTCTGCAAAGGCCTGGGATCCGGGGACAAGGTGTGGGCTGCCCTGCTGGGTTCCCACGCACAGGTCAGCTCGTAAAACTGCACTGCGGGGAACGAGTGACATCTACGTGAGTATGGGAACCAGCCAACGTGGCCTGTCATCAGACAGGCCTCACCTAGCAGGCCCCTCTGGAGTCTTCTCTCTTGGGGAGGAAGGCATTGATGGTGTCCAGTTTCAGGAAGAGGTTCCCTCATCAACCCCCAAAACAAGTTAACCAGAAACAGGATGCTCTGGGCTGTTGTGCGAGCTGCAGGCAGTCACGTGCACACAGTGGGGCAGGGGTCTGCCTCTGTAGGTGCCGCCTCTCTTTTCTCCTCGGCTCCCTGTTGATTCCTGTGGGTGGAGGAGTAGTCTGGGTATCGGAGATGCCCCAAAGCTACAGTATGGAGCAGTCCCCAAATTCAACCACCAATGGCCATCTTCAGGATTTAGGTAATGTCTGTGTACCACTTCCACACTCATTTATGTTTTTCAGTTAAAAAAATAAAACAAAAACAGGTAATACATTTCCCCCTGGTTCCAAACACAAAGCCAGGCTAAAGGTGGAGGGAAGTCTCTCTCCCACCTCTGGCCCTGCCACCCAGTTCCCCACTTCCTCCACCAACCACAAAAGACAGTATGTTTACCATTAGCATTTTTCTATCCTTTCAGAGTATCTTCATGGAAGCATAACCCATATGAAGATATATTCTTATTTCCCTCTTTCTTGTACAAAACATAACACATCCTATAGACTGTTCTGCTTTTTGTTTTCTCACTTGATACATTGCACAGATGTTCCACTTTATACACATGAGACAGCATATGTATAAGGGTATTTGCTGCACTATAAGCAGCCAAAGATGGAAAGCAGCTCAGGGTCCACCAAAAGGGGTTAGGCTCAATGAGCTACAGCTTGTCTACAGTGGAACACTCTTCTGTAAAAAAAAATTTAAAGGAGGTGGGGGAAGATGAGGAAGATGTTCTATTAGGAAAGACCTCTAATCTCTAGGCTATATTAATTGAATAAGATAGGAGTAGGGTAAATTCCCAAAAGTAGGATTGGTGGGTCAAAGGATATATGCATTTGTAATTATATTATTATTTGTTGTTGTTTAGTTGCTCAGCCATGTCCGACTCTGCGACCTCATGGACTGCAGCATACCAGGCTTCCCTGTCCTTCACCAACTCCCAGAGTTTGCTCAAACTCGTCCACTGAGTCAGTGATGCCATCCAACCATCTCGTCCTCTACTGTCCCCTTCTCCTGGCTTCAATCTTTCCCAGCATCAGGGTGTTTTCTAATGAATCAGTTCTTCAAATCAGGTGGCCAACATATTGGAGCTTCACCCTCAGCATCAGTCCCTCCAGTGCATATTCAGGATTGTAATCATGATATCATCAAAACTTTTGTGGCTTATGGATTTCTAAGTCTTAATTTGAAAGACCTTTTCATTTACTTAATATCTTGTTTTACATCGATTTATTTTTTAAACTTAATTAGTTTTTATTTTTAATAGTTTCTTTATTCTACATTTTTGGCTGCACTTTGCAGTATGCAGGGTCTTACTTCCCTAACAAGGGATCGAATCCACACACCCCCTGCAGTGGAAGCTCTGAGTCTTAACCACAGAACTGCCAGAGAAGTCCCAATAAATATGTATTTTTTAAGGGATATTAGAATAAAGAAAAAGAAAAAAACTAGAAATTGAAAAAAGTGATGGACAAGTCAGGGTCTTTTAATACAAACGGAGTGTGATTCAAGATAATAGCAACATAGCCTGATGTAGACAGAAAGCATTCTTATTAAAGGATATTTGGACCCCAGAGATCCTCGAGGAGGCCCCAGCATCATGCTAAGAGGCTGGTCATTCAGGAAGAAGTCACAAGGACACCATTGCCCTTGTCCTTGTCTTTGACATCACAACCTGCCCAGCTGGGCCCTGAGTCCTGTCCCTGCTGTCTCTGGAAGCCAGATGAGGCTGCTCCTGCAGCCAGCGCTGCCACTTCCCTTCACAGACAGATTCTGGGATGCTGGGTGGTCCTTGATGCTTTGTGACCCCAACTAGCTGGAGCGCATTTGACTGATGGGCAATCTTCCCGTTACAGAAGGCCTAGAGGGTGAATGTCTGGCATCTCAGCTTAGAGGAAGGGAAGATCACTCTATCGTCAGAGAGTTCTGGTACAGGGTGGCCGAAAAGAATGATGAGCGTGTATTCACAGAAGGACAGACTGTGTCCCCAGAGGCACAGTGCTGAATGGGGCAAAACCAAGGGACAAGATGTGTCAGAGCTGCACAGAGGGAAGTATCTGAGGCCAACGCAGAGGTCTGCAAGCTCCAGGAGAGGGGAGAGTGGGGGAAGAGGGCCTGGATCAGGTGGTGTGATGGGGAGGCTGGAAGGACCTTGAGGAGGGTAGATTGAGTCTCAGGATTGGGCTTGAAAGTAGGGCAAGATTGCTGAGAGAGAGGGGGCTTCCCAGCCAGTGCTAGTGGTAAAGAACCCGCTTGCCAATGCAGGATACATATGAGATGCCGGTTCAATCCTCAGGTGGGGAAGAGCCCCTGGAGGAGGGCATGGCAACCCACTCCAGTATTCTTGCCTGGAGAATCGCATGGACAGATGAGCCTACAGTCCATAGGGTTGCAAAGAGGTGGACACACAGCGAAGTGACTTAGCACACAGTATGCGTAGAGAGAGGCACTGAGCTTGGCCTGAAGCATTAATGGGAATAAGCAGAGGGTGATGGAGCACAGAGTAGGTCCCCAGACAGGCAGACTCAGGAGGAGGGCCACAGAAGGCACACTCCCAGAGGAGGTTGCAGGTGCCTTCCAGAATCTGACAGAAGAGGCGCACCTACTCGTAGGGTCCAGCAGGAGAGTTCTCTGTCCTCCACACATCCCCCAAGCCCCCAGGGATACCTGGCCCCCACGGGGAACACGGGACTGTGCTTTCCTATGCCTGAGCTCCCATCACACACAGGCTGCCAGGCAGCGACACTCTACCCCTGCAGCTGCAGGTGCTTCAGCTCTCAGCGCCCCTGGACTCCATCATCCTTCTCTCTGCTTTGCTTTTCATTTGTGCTGACCCTACCTGGAGGGCTGTGCCTGGCCTGACTTCTTCCTAGCAAAATGTCTTCAGCCAGGTAGGGGGGATCCCCGTCTCCTCTCACACCACCAACAGCCACGCACTCCAGGCTGTGTGTGGATACTCCATTATTCACAGCTCTCAGATCTGGGCTGGAACCGGCACCGTTTTCATCTGTGACTCCCAGCCCTCTCCTCTCACGATGCTTTTGCATTTGATCTTCAGCAAATTTGCCTCTTTGTTCTTCAGACGGAATCATATTGCCAGAGGCTCCCGACGGCCCTTGGTGGCACAGACTGCCATGGAAATTCTCTTTAAATAAAAAAATAAAAACGTCCCAAGAGCAATAAGCAAGACACCTCCAGGTGGAAATGTCACAACCTGCCATCAGAGCAGAGAACAAAGCGGGCCTCAGCCCAGCTGTGCGTGGATGAGTACTGAGAACTTGCAGGAAGAGAGGCAAGGCTGATCCCAGTTCTCTCTCTCCTGGAATTCGTTGTTCCCTCCCTGTGTCTCATATTCTAGACTTGAAAGTTGTTGATGATAATACCTGGCACCGACGAAGCTGCCAGAGACCAGGGCTGCTGATGGGTTGCTAGGGGTAACGTATGTTTCTGAAGACTTCTGGCTTCTATTCATTTGCTTATGTATTTGCTCACTCAACAACACTGGTTGTACTGGGTCTCTGGGAGCCAGTGGCAGAGAATCCAGCTCAAACTTGGTCTAGATGGGACAACTATTATTGCACGACTGAAAAGTCAGGGAGTAATGATGTAATGACTTCAGTTACTGCTGAATCCAGAGGTTCAAAAATGTCTTCTAAAGCCGTGCCTTTACTCAACTGTTCACATTAAAATGGTTAAGGTGGTAAATTTTATGTTATACGTGAATGTGTGTGTGCTAAGTTGTTCAGTTGTATCCAACTCTTTGCCACCCTATGGACTATACCCTGCCAGGCTCTTCTGTTCAGGGGATTCTCCAGGCAAGAATACTGGAGTGGGTTGCCATGCCTTTCTCCAGGTATGTTATGTATATTTTGCCACAATTACAAAAAGATTATTTTTAACAAAACAGAATACTTGTGCCCTATGCCCTGTCCCACCTTTTGCGGGGCCTTCAGGTGGCTACTTCCACCTGGAATGCAATCTCCTTACATCATTCAGGTCCCTGCTCCAGTGTCAGCTCCCCAGAGAGACACCCTGCAGGCCAGTAAAAGCAGCTATCCTCCTTCAGCCACTCACTCTCACCCTTTGAAGCACTTGCCGTTTCCAGAACTATCCTGTTTATTCACCTGCTTACTTATATGCTTATTTGTTGTAGAGATTGCTGCTCCCACTAAAACACACATGAGCTCCATGAGAATAGGGACCCTGTCTCGTCCACGGTTCTTTCCCTAGAGCCAGGACCAGGCCTGGCACACAGCGAGGATTAACAAATAGATGTAGAAGGAAAGAGTAAAGAAACGCTCCCTCTGAATGACATTGAAACATGTATAATATCATATGTGAAATGAATCGCCAGTCCAGGTTTGATGCATGATACAGGATGCTTGGGGAGGGAGGTGGGAGGGGGGTTCAGGATGGGGAACACGTGTACACCCATGGTGGATTCAAAAGCGTCTGTGTACAATATGGGAGACCCGGGTTCGATCCCTGGGTCAGGAAGATCCCTTGGAGAAGGAAATGGCAGTCCACTCCAGTACTATTGCCTGGAAAACCCCATGGACAGAGGAGCCTGATAGGCTACAGTCCATGGGGTCGCAAAGAGTCAGATACGACTGAATGACTCCACTTTCACTTTCATGGCAAAACCAATAAAATATCGTAAAGTAATTAGCCTCCAATTAAAATAAATAAATTTATATTAAAACAATTTTTAAAAAAGAAATGCTCCCTCTGCTTCTCTTAGTCTTACTCTCCTTGCGTAGGTGGGTCTTCCTTGTACAATGGTAAAATGGCTGCAGGCAGCTCCCTGTGCCCCTATCAATATCACTCATGGTCTACTCTGTATCAACGATATGACATCATCAACACATCCTACAGAAGTGCCAAGGTCAGCCAGAGAAAAGGGCTTCTCCCCAAATTCCCAGGGTTGCAATTCACTGGCTCTAAGTCATGAGACTTTCCCTGAGCCAATCAGTGAAAGCAGATATACAGTGCTTTGATTGGTCAGGCCTGAAGCCCAGGCCAATCCTTGGGACCAGAAACAGCATCCGTACCACTGAAAATACACTGAAAGAGGGATGGAGGAAAAAAGAAAACAACCTAAGGCATCCCAGGTTGTGTACAAGGCTCCAGAGAGCTAAGATAAGTAGTAGTTTGATAAACATTTGAAAAGAAGGGCAACTCAATCCACGATCTCTCAGCAAAGCAAGGAAGACAGGTTCACAGGATCATAGGGAGTTTTTAAGCTGAAGGCAGGCAAGATTATGAGGGCACCTGTGTCCCCATCATGAGATGGGACCAGGTGAGTCAGTTGTTGCCAGGCTGAAATGGGCTTAGTAAGCTGGAGATCTGCTTGATCCAAGGATTCTGTAAATTTTCTCAAAAGAAGAAATAAAGTATATTGCACAAGAACAGTGGTTGCGGCATTATTTGTGATAGAAAAAGAAATGGAAACAACCCAAATGTTCCCCAGTAGGGGACTGGTTAACTAAATTATGAAACATCCACTTGATGAAATATTCTGGAGCCGTTAAAAATGATCGTTATGAAAACTACTGAGCGACAGGGGACAAGGCGTCTGCTCCAATGCACAGTGACAGCACAGAATGCGAAAGCGAGACCAGGAGAAGCGTCTGGCACGCGCCCTGCCCTGTGCTTGGGCCACAGAGACTCAGAGGATGCAACTCCTGCCCCCAGAAAGTTTGGTCCCTGGCGATGATGTGAAAACAAGTCATGACACTCAGGGGGTGAGAAATGCAGCGACACAGTGGGAGGGAGTTTCTTGGGGTCCAAGGAAGCTGCCCTGGGAAGTGGTCTTTGAGCTGGAATTTTAAGGGCAGTGAGCACCAGATTGGAGCTATGTAAACATGTGGACACTTAAAGGAAAAGGCTTTAAGGCAATGCATTTGCAAAAAACAAAAACAGTTACACCAAGGAGAATTGTGGGTGATTTTTCTCCCTCTTTTTTTTCCCAAAGTCTCTTTCATGTTATATTGTTTTTACAATAAAAGCTAGTAGAAAACTAAGCTCAGATAAGGGAGAATAATTTTCGCTGCCAACATTCGTGTCTGTAAATCATATATGAGTTCATAAGTACTTTATTTCCTCAATAGAGTGGGGAAGTAGGGAAATATTTATTGAACATTTTGCACGTTGCCTGGCCCTGTGTTCTGCAGTGAAGGGATGAATTCTTCTTTCTAGTGAGAAGGATAAGTTATAAACACATGAACTAGTAAATGGTTTGGTTTTTTTTAATATTTAAGTAATGATGGCAGCCCACTCCAGTGTTCTTGCCTGGAGAATCTCAGGGACGGGGGAGCCTGGTGGGCTTCCGTCCATGGGGTCGCACAGAGTTGGACACAACTGAAGCGACTTAGCAACAGCAGCAGCAGTGATGCCCAGAGCTGGAGCACTGCTCTATAGGTGTCAGGGAGCAAGGACTTGGCTGAAACAGGGGAGGGCAAACACAGGCAGAGCAGATGAAGATATGCAGTCAGACAGTGTGAATTTGGCTGAGAAGATTGCTGACAGCCACAGAGCGGGGCCTGCATTTGGATGAGAGACAGGAGGTCAAGGGTCAAGGATTGGGAAGGGGAGAAGAGGTCGGAGAAGCAGAGCCATACCAAGGCTGTAAAAAGTTTGCAGGTGGGGGAAGCCCACTTTGGGGAGGTTCCAGATACAGCTTCAAAGGGCTGAGTGGCACCTGATGGCACGGGGAGGACGTGGTGTCACATTAGACACTTCTGCCCTGACCCCAAGCTTACCAATACCCGGCCGAGTGCATCACTCCAGTTCTTTGCTGATTGTGCTTGAAATCCTGCCAAGAATCTGGCCAGTGATGACACTGTTGCCAGCACCCTGACCATGGCCAACAGCTGGTAGGGACACAGCACAGCCCCTCCTGCTCCCTCATCCAGAAGTTTCTCCCCTGATCTTACTTCTTGGTTCTTACCTCCTGACCCAGGTCTCCAGTGAGAAGCATCTTACTGGTAGGTTTGGGGCATAGACTCATAGCCTACCCACCTGCCAGAGACGACAGAGAGGTGTGTGTCTGACATTTTCAGTTTCTACAATGCAAGGTTAACCTCATAAAGTGAGGATCTCCATCAACACAGGACGACGTTCAGACCTGCAGCTAGGAAGCCCTGAACTCTCACCCAAAACCCCTCATTTGTAGGACTAGGGGACAAGATGAAAGGCTGAACACTCACACTAGTCATGCTCTTTTCCAGCCCCCATTAAAAGACAACAACTTCATAGGAAGGATAACGGGGGAGATGATGCGACAAGAGTCTGGAAGCTGGAAACAGGGAGGCGTAATCCTGACCTCGAGGCCCCAGGTAGACAGAGCAGGCTGTTGGGTTCTCTAGAGGACACTCAAATCTGTTCTCATCCCAGAGCCATCAAAGCCTCGGGAGCATGCAGCCCCAGGAGAGGGGATGTTGTTGTTTTTTGGGTCACTCAGTCGTGTCTGACTCTTTGCAACCCCAGCTCACCAGGCTTCCCTGTCATTCACCATCTCCTAGAGTTGGCTCAGACTCATATCCATTCAGTCAATGATGCCATCCAACCATCTCATCCTCTCAGCCTCTTCTCCTCCTGCCCTTGACCTTTCCCAGAATCAAGGTCTTTTCCAATGAGTTGGATGTTTGCATCAGGTGGCCAAAGTATTGGAGCTTCAGCTTCAGCATCAGTCCTTCCAATGAATATTCAGGGTCAATTTCATTTAGGACTGACTACTTTGATCTCTTTGCAGTCCAGGGGACTCTCAAGAGTCTTCTCCAACACCACAGTTCAAAAGCATCAGTTCTTCGGTACTCAGCCTTCTTTATGGTCCAACTCTCACATCCATATATGACTACTGGAAAAACCATAGCTTTGACTATAAGGACCTTGTCAGCAAAGTATGTCTTTGCTTTTTAATACACTGTCTTGGTTTGTCATAGCTTTTCTTCCAAGGAGCAAGGGTCTTTTAATTTCGTGCCTGCAGTTAGTCACTGTCTACAGTGATTTTGGAGCCCAAGAAAATAAAATCAGCCACTGTTTCCACTTTTTCCCCATCTATTTGCCACGGAGTGACGGGACTAAATGCCATATCTTAGTTTTTTGAATATTGAGTTTTAAGCCAGCTTTTTCACTCTCTTCTTTCACCAAGAGGCTCTTTAGTTCCTCTTCATTTTCTGCCATTAGGGTGGTATCTTCTGCCTATCTGAGATTATTGATATTTCTCCCAGCAATCTTGATGCCTACTTGTGATTCATCCAGCCCAGCGTTTCTCATGATGTACTCTGCATATAAGTTAAATAAGCAGGGTGACAATATACAGCCTTGATATACTCCTTTCCCAATTTTGAACCAGTCAGTTATTCCATGTCCAGTTCTAACTGTTGATTTTTGACCTACATATAGGTTTCTCAGGAGACAGGTAAGGTGGTCTGGTATTACCAACTCTAAGAATTTTCCAGTTTGTTGTGATCCACTCAATCAAAGACTTTAGCATACTCAATGAAGCAGATTTTTAAAAAATTCTCTTGCTTTTTCTGTGACCCAATAGAGTGAGAGTTAAAACAAGAGTGAGCAAAGCAACAGCTTTTGCATATTTGTGGGAATGTGGATCCTCAGCTCAGTCCAAGCTGTTGGGTAACCATCCCTCGTCTCCCTAGCAAAAGCCCAGGTTTATTCTCTGGCCTGGAGGAAGCAAGGCACAGCTAAGAGCTTAGATACTATACTGAAAACGGGATACAGAATGCTGCCACCTCCACCTGGCTCTCTTTCCTTAGCTCCAGAAGCCATGAAGCCAGACCCCCTCCTCCAGGCAGGAGACTGGAAGGGTTTCTCTAAGAAATCTGACTGGCCCCCAGTAAAAGATCTCAAATTACTGACACTGCCAAACTCCAGGCTATTTTATGTGAGAAATGAACTCTTGAGAGTGCAGGCTGCTATCTTGCAGCTCACCTTGATTCCTAAGAATCCTTTTTTGCACAGGACCCTTGGAATCACTGATGGTTTGGAGGTGTTGGCCTCTTGCCTGCCCATGCCTCCCATTCACACTTGGGCAGCAGACCCCTCAAAGATTGCTGCTGTGCGGCGTGTCTGACTCTGTGCAGCCCTATGGACTGCAGCCTGCCAAGCTCCTCTGTCCATGGGATTCTCCAGGCAAGAATACTGGAGTGGGTTGCCATACCTTCCTCCAGGGGATCTTCCTGACCCAGAGATTGAACCGGTATCTCATGTCTCCTGCATTGGCAGGCAGGTTCTTTATCACTAGCGCCACCTGGGAAGCAAGATTCCTACTACCTCTGAATCTCAGAATGTAAGAAGAGAAGTATCCTTTGGGGAGAAAAGGGCTCCTCATAAAGGGCACCCCTATTCTTGCTGAGGGAGGGGACTCAGGGGTCCATGGCTTCAGGGGAAGAGTGCAGTAATGAGTGAACTGACGAATGATTTTCTCTTTAAGCTTTTGTATCCTGATCCCTTACTAAGCAACCGACTCTCACCCCCACCAGGCTATGTTTTTTATACACACAGAATTCAGCCTCTGGAGTTGGTATTTGAGAGCCCAGAGCTACATCAGCATCACTTGGGGGTCAGCTTGTTAAAAGTCCCCTCCCCTGAATCAGGAGTCCAGCAGAGCTCCCCGCCTTCCCTCCAGTGTATCTCCTGGCCCCGGGACTGGATCAGATTCCATATCCACCCTTCTCCGTAACCCCCTCCCCCACGCAATCCCTCAGCAGATGCTGCTGGCTCCACCCCCACTTCGATCCCAGATCCGCCCAAGGCAACTCCCTCCACGTTCAGCCCCGTCCTCTCTCACTATAGCCTCCAGAATTTTTGGTCACTTCCTACCCATTCTCTCCATTCCCAAAAGCATCCTGGGAGGTTTTTTTTAATCATGTAAATCAGAACTCGGAACTCTCCATCTGAAGCTCTCTGGTGACACCCCGCACACTTGGAATGGAACGCAAACTCCTTTCCAGGGCAGCAGTATCCTTTCCCTCACACCCTTGCTCCCTCCCAGCTTCAGTCATTTCCCTTCTTTCCATCCCTCCCCTCCCCAACCAATGTTCTACACTGGTTCCCACCTTGGGGGCCTTTGTCCCTGCCATTCCTTCTAGGGCTTGGTCACAGCTGAAGTGTCACCTACTTCTGCAGCCCGGGGCATTCTCCATCACATCTCTCTCTCTGTTTTATATTGTAGACTGCGGTTACCTGATGCTATCACGCATTTGCTTACCTACTGTTGTCTTCCTCCTTCCCCACTGAAACCTGAGCAGGGACCACAGCCGATGTGTCCACCAGCGCCCAAGTGACACCTGGCACGTAGTAGGTGCTCCATAGATACCTGAATGGATGAACAGATGCGTGCAGCATTGCCTGCCTGTTGTCCCTTTTAGTCCTTGCAGCCGAGGGAGATGGTGAGGCCGGGAGGGGAGTGTCCCGCTGGCTAGGTGGCTGGGCCTGACCCACAGGCTGAGTTATTGGATCCGCCATGCCAGGCGGGCCTCAAGCTCACCCGCTGTTAGGGGGGTTGGATACCCAGTGCTTTGTGCTTCCCTCCCTTTTTTAGCTCTTGACACTGGGCTGGTATCTGCCTCCCCGCCTTCCTTCCAAAGGAGGCAGCAACTAAAGTTCTCACTCCCTCCCTGTGCAGAGGGTTCCTCCCTGTGTAGACAGATCCAAAAGCCCTTGCTGGAGAAGGGTTCCCGGAGCATCTGCCTGGGGGCGGGGGTGGGGGGGTCTGCCTGCTCTCCCTATTCAGAAGATGTTTTCCCAGGCTCCTCCTGGTGCTAAACCCTTCCTCCAAATTAACAAGAATGCTCATTACCACCCAACCAGTACCTATTAGGCAGCAAATGTGTCTTTCCTGCCAAAGCTCCCCCAGCCCCCAGGCCACTCCCCATCTCTCCTGGGTGGAGGTGGGGAGAGGTGGCTCTCTGCTGGGTGAGAGGATGGGGCACCTGCTGAGCTGCAGGTTTCTGCTCTGAACCCTCACACCTCCCCACCCCAACCCCACCACTCCCAGCTGGAAAGCACACAGGTGCCCTGGCTTCCAGCATGGCTTGTGGTCCCACCGCTGTCAACAGGTCTTGGGGGGGGACTTGTTTTTGTTGTTGTTCAGTCACTCAGTCGTGTCCGACTCTTTGCGACCCCATGGACTACAGCACATCAGGCTTCCCTGTCCTTCACTATCTCTCAGAGCTTGCTCAAACTTATAGCCACTGAGTTGGTGATGCCATCCAACCATCTCATCCTCTGTCGTCCCTTTCCCCTCCTGCCTTCAATCTTTCCCAGCATCAGGGTCTTTTCCAACATCAGGTGGCCAAAGTATTTGAGCTTCAGCTTCGGCATCATTCCAATGAAAATTTTGGGTTGATTTCCTTTAGGATTGACTGCTGGGAGGTTTTAAAGAGGGATTTGCTGCTGGGTTTTAAAGAAGACATTAGAGCAGAGGCATTTGTAAAACAGGGAGAGTTGGAAATCACTTACTTAGGAAATGCTCTTAAAGTTCAATCCTTCCACACTTTAACATTTGATGAGAGCTTTTAAAACAGCCCATGGGTGCTCTCAGCCTCCACACCATTCCCAGGCCTTCAAGGGCTCTCCACTGCTCAACCGGGGCCTGGAAACCACCTTGAATCTCAGCCTCCCAACAGTTGTGCTGGAAGGCTCCAGCTCACTGTGGGTTTTTACAGGCTGCTCACAAGACTTTCTTCAGGGAACAGGAAACTGATTAGAAATCAGGGGTGAAATGGCTCATCCTACACAATGTGTATAATAAATATTAGATAACAACAACAATAATAATAATAATTTGGCCTACATCTTCTGTGTTGTCTAAGGAGGTGTCAGAAGCACAATTATAGACTGGCTGGTGGAAAAAGCAACATTTGGCTGCTTGAAAACAGCCTCCTTTGGCTCATTAGTGGGGCATGTGCCTGAGGGCAGGGAACGTTCATTCAACTCTAGAATTTTTATCACCGAACCACTCCACAGTCGTTTTGAATTCAGGCAGATTTCCTGAGACATTTCTCCAAAGGATGAGGGGAGCCCTTGAGAGCTCAGAAAGCTCACTGTTCATTTATCATCATGGATTGCTCAAGCTCCTACTATGTGCCCAACACTGTTCTCAGTGCTGCAAGTTCTCAGGAGATGGAAGACAACACATCCCTGACTTTTTGGAGTTTCTCCTGCTACTACAGTGGAGAGACACAACAAGCAAACAAACAAAAACCCAAAGAAAATTACAGATAACTGCTGTGGAAAAAAAAAGAAAGCTCAGCAGAGGGTTGTCATGGAGAAAGTCAGGGAGGCAGGCATCAGGTGACTTTAACAGGCAGGGTCAGAGCAGGCCTCACTGAGTCAAAGGCCATCTGGACCAGGAGCTTCTACATCCCTGAGAATTTGCTGTGTACTGTGCTTAGTTGCTCAGTGGTGTTTGGCTCTTTGTGACCCATGAACTGTCGCCTGTCATGCTCCTCTGTCCATGGGGATTCTCTAAACAAGAATACTGGAGTGGGTTGCCATGCTTGCCTCCAGGGAATCTTCCCAACCCAGGGATCGAACCCAGGTCTCCTGCATTGCAGGAAGATTCTTTACCATCTGAGCCACCAGGAAGGCCCAAGAATACTGGAATGGGTAGCCTATACCTTCTCGAGGGGAACTTCCTGACCCAGATATTGAACTGGGGTCTCCTGTATTGCAAGCAAATTCTTCACCAACTGAGCTACCAATGCAAATTCCTGCACCCGCTCCCCAAAACCTGCTGGATCAGGACCTCTTGGGGCACATCAGTGATGTGGGCTCAACGGCTTTCCCGTCATCTGATGCACACTTGAGTGGAATGTGAGCTAAGAGCTGAGTGATGAGAAGCGTGAGCCTGGGATGCCAGGAAGAGGCCTATCTGAGGGAGAGCAGAGCCATGAGGCCAGTGAGCTAGAGCTCAAGACGCCAGAGGTGACACTGGAGAGTGGCTGGCAGTGGCTTCGAGGGGCTTCCTAAGACATGCCAACCTCTCCCCTTTCTCCTGGCCTCTCCCCCGTACTACCTGGTCTGATGTAAATGCTCTGGATCTACCTCTCTGGGGAAAGGCCAGGGACTGGGCCACCTCTCGGGAGTTTTCAGGTTTGGTCCTGTGTCTAGAAGAGTTGCCTGGTCATTCCTTTCCTCCAGTTTAGATGGCAGACAGGGATGGAGGAGAGAGTCTGCTATTCCTAAAAAATGATGACAAAATGGTGATAGCTGAAAGAAAGTCTGGGAGGGCCCAAGAAGAGCAGCAGTGGCAGGAGTGGGGACACAGGCGGGGGCTGAGGAGTAAGTAATGAGAGATCCAGTGCCTTCATTTTCTCCCTTTGAGAGTCCCCAGAGCCAGGATGAATGGTGATATGGGTGCCAAGCACCCCACCCCACCCCACCCCCTTCTGCTGTAGCGACCACATGGAGGGCAGCAAGTGTGTGGCCATACCAAATCCATCAGAGGCCACCTCACAGGCTACATGAGCCTTGTGCAACCCAGGGAGGGACACCCAGTGACCTCTTAGGGACCCACTGGGGCATTTCTCCCACAAGTCAGTACACAAGGCCTCCCTCAGCATGCAGTCAGCACTGTTTGTAAAAAAAAAAAAAGCCTCCTACCTGGTTGGTATTCCAACAGGTCAGCTCACAGGCTGGTGGGCACTGGGCTGGCAGGCTGGTGGGCACTGGGCTGGTACCTGCCTCCCTGCCTCCTTGCATGATCAGACAAGTTAGATCACCAAGCAGAGGTCCCAGCCCAGAAGGCAGACCCATGAGAGAAGGGCTTGATGAACTCAGAAATCAAACTGGAACTCTGTGAGGCCATTCTCTTTTCATTGTCCAAGTATTTCCTGAACACCTGCTATGTGCTGGAGACTGTTCTAGGCCCTGGGGTAGGGGGAAGGGAGGGCGGGGAGGGCGGTCCTGCATACCAGAACAAGATGGACAAGGTGCCTAACTGCCCTGGACCTTACCACTTTCGTGGGATGAGACAAAAATATTAAGCTAGTGAATCATAGGAATATTTTGGATTGTGAGTATAGTGCTGTAACAGTGATATTTATCGTGGGAGCTACTTAAGAAATCCCTCTCAGAGAAGCTGAGACCTGCAGGAAGAGCGTTCCAGGCAAAGGGAATAGCAAGTGTGAAGATCCTGACAGCAAGGAAACCGCGCCCTCTTTGTAGCACTGGGGGTGGGGTGGGGGTTGGTACACGACAGAGGAGGGGGCACAGACTCTGTCCCTTTTCCCCAGAACAAGCCAAAGTGCCAACTGGGGTTTATTCCATACACTAAGGAAAGCGGGTGAGGAAAGAGACCATACCCAAGGGAAGGAGCCTGATATTTGCAGGCCTCTTGAGCTCCCCTGTGCAGTAGGATGGGGAGGGGCTGCAGGGAGAGAGGTAAAGCCAGACAGGGACAAGGATCCCAGCTGTGTGACCTGGGAAAATCGCCCCACATCTCTGGGCTTCCATCGCCTCACTCCATCTTGCTGTTTAAATGTAATTCCTGAAAATGATATTTGTGAAGCAATGACATAGGCAGCTGTTCCAGCCACAGCAGCTCTGATCGCAACATCAAAATTTCAAGCTGCACTCCGTGTTTGTTCTATAGGGTTTATTAAGCACCTACTACCGCAGAGGGGAAGATGTGCTTTCTATCCTGGAGTTCTCCAGGCGAAGACGTGGGTATTTCTGGAAAACAATGCAAAGTAATGCAGTGCCGGCAAAGACACTGCAGGGTCGCTGCAGGCTATTGTCTTGTCTACCCTGCTTCCCAAGACTTCTGAAAACAGCACTCTGACTTTCCAGCAGGCCCTGCGGCTCAGGTGAGCCTTCCCTACCCAAGCTGCAGGGAACCCAGGGAACCTGGCCTGGCCAGTAGACGCGGGCCCGCACCGCCCCACCTCAGTGATTGGTCAGGGATAGACCAATGAGAATCGCCTTGGGACTTTGGCGAACACCGGCGAGCCAATGGGATGAGGGCCTGGATTGTTGAGTCCATTCTGCCACACCCGCGGTAATAGGGGTTACAGAAGGGCAGTTCTCCGAAGAAATTGCAGAGAAAGAGCTGAAAGATGGAGAGACCAAATACCGATGACAGAGTCCGGGAACCTCCTGGGCCTAATGCCAACAGCACTATCTGTACACTTTACAATTATGTGAGACAATTCCCTTTTGGTTCCTGCCAATTTTAATTGGGTTTCTGTCACTTGCGACGAGTCCTGACTGATACAGGTTTTACATGGAGAGATAGAGCTGGAGCTAGCATGAATAGTTTTGGATCAATAACTAGGGAGAGACGGGGGTGTGTATGGGCTTCCCAGGTGGCTGAGTGGTAAAGAACTCACACGACAATGCAGGAGACATAAGAGATGCCGGTTTGATCCCTGGGTTGGGAAGATACCCTGGAGGGCATGGCAACCCACTCCAGTATTCTTGCCTGGAGAATCCCATGGACAGAGAAGCCTGACAAGCTACAGTCCACAGGGTCACAAAGAGTCGGACACAACTGAGGCAACTTAGCACACACATGAGGATATATATTGAAGAATGGTAAGAAATGAGATCAAGTGGTGATGTGGCATGTCTGTTGCTTCTGGAGCATTCACTTCCTCCCTTCTGCCTTCCTCAGAGAATCCCAAATTTCCCAGCCATGCATTTAGGTAGACTTGCCCCACATTCAGCTTCAAGGATAAGCCCAGGTTAACTTAGCCAACCAGCATTTCTCATTGCACTATGACAGGTTAATAAATAAAGGAGCACATGACCCCAGGGCCAATGAGATTCAACTCTGGGACTCTCTCCCACTAAAATAAGCAAGCAGATGGCCTTGGAAACTTCTGGATGGTCATCTTACAACCATGAGGGGAGAGCCTGCTTGAGAGAATCGAGCCTATTTCAAGGCAGATCCAAAATACAGGCGTACACTGTTGGGCTCCTGGATCAAACCACACCTGAAGAGGGAACTACCCATGAACTATTCAACTACATAAGCCAATGAAGTCCCTTCAGGCTTAAGCCAGTTTAGGTCAGTTTTCTGTCATGAGTAAAAGGAATCTGTCTACCTTCAACAGGACTCCAGGTGGGGCTCCCAGTTCATGTTATCCCACCCCACCCCCACCCCCAAGACCTGTGCTAGCATGCAGAGCTCCATTCTCCCAGTTTGCGCCTTGTAGCCTCCAGGAAAGTATCTGGTTTCTCCCAATTTCTCAGACCACCAGAAGGCAGGAGTCTCTCTCTGGGTGCTTGAAACTGAGATTCCTGAAGGGGCCAGGGGTCAGTGGAAGCCTGATGCCATGCGGGCTGGAGCCAGCCTGAGCCCCAGACTCTCTGGCAAAGGTAATAACTCACCCTGGCTCCTCTTCTACCTTTCCCCCAGCCCAGGCTAGGCAAGGACAGCCATCCATCCCACTTATCAGGCCCCTTATTTCATCCTTTATCCAGCTGTCTCAGGTGTCACTTCGCATCCTTAACACAGAGTTATGAGAAATTGAGCGCTCAGACCTGGGCTGGCTGAAGGATTCATGGATCTGAGCTGCCCATTCATCAGGGATATATCTCAATGGCTTTGGGAGTGGGGTGGGATATGATTGACTGGGCCTGGGGGTGAGGGCTTTGCTATCAGCAACCAGAAATATCAAAGGCATGGAGAGGAGGGCAGTGGCAACAGTGGTGAGACTGGGTGAGAAGACCCCCAGGTACCTGGGAAGACAGTCTGAGCCTACAGGGGTAAGAGGAAGACCAGCTCCAGGAAGCTGTAGTTATGTTTCTCAGCCAAACTCGGTTTGCTCAGTAACTGTGGGGCTTCCTAGGCAGGGGAACTCTAGAAAGTAAGGAGCCCAAGGTAATCCAAAGTATCTTTATAAACTTGCATCAGATCTTGTCTCTACCCAGCTTAAAACCCTGCAAATGGTTGCCCATTAAAGTTAAAATAAAATCCCAACTCCTGACCCCAGCTCACAAAGCCATCCTCGACAAAGCCCCCTACCCACCTTGCCCACCACACTCCAGTGCCTTCAGCCTCTACCTGCTCAAACACTCAAGCTCACTCCTGCCTTAGGACCTTTGCACTCACTGCCTGACACACTCCCCCCAGGGTCTTGTGGTTGCTGGGTTACCCTCTGCATTCAGGGCTTAGCACAGACACCATCTCCTGAAGGGCCTTTCCCGCCACCCTCCTCAATCTCTCTGCCATATGGCCCTGTTTCATTCCCTTCATAGCACTTAACACTGGCTGAAATTGTCTTGCTCTTTCTCCTTTTTCTTACATAGGTGACAACTAGAATTCTAGTCCCTGAGGGCAGGATTCTGTCTTCTCCATTGCTGTGTCTCCAGCCACACTTGGTGCAATCCTGGATATTGGAGGCGCTCTGTATCCACAGGTTCTGCATCCTTGGATTCAAGCAATCATGAATCCGATGGGTTGGATCCATGGATGCGGTACCCAGGATAGACAGGACGGACTGCACAGCGCCCTTTTATATAAGGAACTTGAGCTCTGCAGATTTTGGTATACACTGGGGTTCTTGAACCAAACCCCACGGATATTTAGGGATGACTGTATGTCAGAATCCTCCAGCCGCATCCTCCAGAGGCAACCCGAGGACTAAGTGAGTTAAGAGAGGGGGCTGCTGGCCAAACTGCAGTCTTCTGTCCAGGGTGCTGACAGCTCTGGTGCACCACTGCTGTGGCTTCTCTGGGAGACGAGGAAGAAGGCTACCCATTCTGGGAGGAAGAGCTGCTTTGTGTCACCAGGAGGTTGCCATGGGAACGCCTCACTGTGCAGCAGACTCCCCTGAAAGTTAGAGATATGGAGATATGAAGCGATTGCAGAGTCGATGAAGTATTGACCGGCAGCTGCGGGGCCCTGGCTGTGGGCAGGGAAGGACTTTGGGTCACCCCCAACTGTCCTCAGCTCTCTTGTGAACTCCTCTTCTATCCTTCCACTGCCAGTTTCACCGCTCCGCAGCCTGCTCCCGTCTAGGGCCAAAGCACTCACTCAGGAGTTGTGAGACAGAAGTGAGGAGCAGGAGGAGGCCAGGGGTCATGGCGAGGTCATCCCAGGCTTCTGTGCCAACAGGGTGGCAATGGCAGAAGTGGTAATGTCGTATGACGATACACATGCATGGAGCACTCACCGTAGGCATGCCGAACACGGGACTTCAATGGAAACATACTATGGCTCATCAGACCCGTGAAGTAACAGACTGAATCCTCACATAGCCCTTGTCATTCTGATCTTCATTTCACAGAAGAAAAAACTAAGGCTCAGAGAGGTTACATGACATTTGGGGGAACTGACCCCTAGTAAAATGTAGTTCTAGGATTTTAACCCAGGGACTCCAAATCCAGAGTTCAAAGTCTTAACCACACTGTCTTCTTCGCAAGTGTGAACAGAAACAAATGAAGTAACTCCTCCCTGTTGAATGGTTACTGTGGGCCAGGCATCCTGCTCAGTGTGTACATCTGTTATTTCAAACTGGGTAATTGAGGATTGCAGGGACAAGTCACTCACCCAAGTGGAAGAGTTTGGATGTGCATTCTTGTTCAGAGTCCAGGTTCATTTTCCAACATCAATGAAGGCCTGGACCTGACCTCCAGGGCCAGAGAAGCCCCTCCAGTCTGGCCAACCTGGACTGCAGGAGGGGCTGCTGATATCTGTACCATCTTGGTCAATCCCAAGGCTCAAGGAAAGGCAATGACTCCCTTTTTCAAAGCCTATCATGCCCTGGTCCTGAGGAGGACACTGAGGATGCCAGACAACCTGCCCACAGCTGATGTCCTGCTAGGCTGCAGGGTGCCGTGGTAGCACAGCCTGGGGGAAGAAGCACCTATCACTGCTTACCAGGGCAAGGCTCTTACCTTCTCTGAGCCCAGCTTTCCTTGTCAGATCTATGGAATAACTCCCCTCCTTCCACTCAGACTCATCAAAGCTGGATGTGACAGTGCTTCACCTGTCAGGGTGAAGATGGCTGCTACGGCATAGGTGAGCCCACTGTTAGGAAATCAGATACACTAGAGCCAATACTTACACTGTGAAGCTTCCTCTCTTCCTTACCCTCCAACTGGATGCTCTAAAAGGCATTTCCAATGGAGATTAAACTATAAAACTTTAACCTACATGTGTTTTCTAGGAACGTGCCAACTGCACCCAGAGGCTTAGAGCCAAGCAGCTGTGTTAGGGCCAAAACCAGCCCAGACCGGGGGCTGCCCCAGGCTAGCTGTGAGGACATGCTCCCAGGACATCTCCTTGGCTCTTCTGCTCTCTGTTTCCTGGTTCTGCCTTCATCCATCACCAGAGAACAGGCAGCAGAGCTCAGCTGGTGTGGGCGGGACTTGGGGACTCATTGTTCTCCTGGGTCATATTCTGGTATCTTCCCCCCTCCAAAGAAACCTCTTTTTTCCCAGGTCCCCTGGCAAGAAAAGGCATGAAACATCCCTACAGGAAGGATGGTCAGACATCCTTCTAAATTCCAGAGAGCAAAAGGGGCTTTGGGGTGGGGTGGAATCCACCAATATCCTCTCTGAAATTGACACTCTCAGTATGCACAACAGAATGTCAAAGCTCTAATTAATCTAGCATCTTCTTTGTATTGACATTAGTCAGCTATTGCTGCAATAATGCTGTGTAACAAACAACCCTAAAATCTCAGTGGCTTAAATCCACAATTTTTCTTGTCCATAGTCTGAGAGTCAGCTAAATTGTTCTATTTTGGGCCACAGGTTGGGTTCCGCTCTGCTCCACATGTCTCAAGTTCTGAGACCAGTGGCTGGGCATGTTCTTTTCATGGTGGCAAGAGGCCAATCTAAACAACACAAACAGATTTAAAGCCTCTGCTCACATCTCATCCCCTAACTAGTTCCACTGGCCAACGTGGTCACATGGCCAAGCCCAACATCAAAGAGGTGAGTGGAATGCTAAGTCACAAAGCATCCCCAAATCTCAGCCTCTATGTTAAATAAACAGCAAAGCAATAATTAAAATAATAAACCACATGACAGAGGGTACAGCTATACAATTACATCCCAGGGAGGGGATGGTTACAAAGAGGATGAAGTGGGTTTACATTGGTCACTGCCCTCAAGATCACTTTCCTGAGGGGGATTCATCCCACCCTGTTTGGTACAGACTTGCCTGTGGTTAAATGAGACCGACCCCCACTACCAGCTCTAGAGGTGGACCTGGACTCAGTTCAAGACAACCTGACAGCCTATCCCATGCCCACAGTCACTGAGTCAAGGATGGTCATGTGACTTACTTCAGGCCATCGAGCAATGCTGAATCCCAGAAAAGGATCCAGAAAGTGCCTCCTTCCCTCTCTGGAAAGAGCAAAGAAACATGGAATCAGAAGAACTTCTGGCAGCCACCCTGTAAGCCTGAGGGGACCCAGGCTTAGAATGAAGCTGTGGAGAAGAGTGCAGAGATCCAGGAAGAAATCAGATTTTAGGGGGAATATAATTCAGCTGGATCAAGCATTACCTGAAACCTGACTTACCACTTGACTTTTCACTTAGAGGAGCAAATACCTTCCCATTTTTGTTTAAGCCAGTTCGAGTTTTATCTTCGATCATTTCCAACCCAAAGATTCCTGAGTGATTAGAGATGGTATTAGAGAGGAAATAGGAAATGAATTGGAAATAGGAAATCTCTAGCTATTGTCAGGCCCCTATGGCACAAGCCTGAAACACTGGGCCTAAGAACATCACAGGATTTGGTCAGCTCTCCTTGGACTGTTCAGAACCCCTTTGTCCCCAGGTACCTCACTGCATCCACCATGGGCTTTCAGTGCCCCTCAAATCACCCTCCTCATCCAGACATGCTCACTTTCTTGATGTGACCTCGAGTCTCTGGCTGGCCCCAAAGCCCTGGGAGTCTGGAGCTGCTGCCTCATATATCAAAGATGCTTTTGCATGGAGGGAAAAATGTAGGTCATTTTTCAATGCATGTGGCTATCTTCAGGCAACCCTGAATGCCAGAAGTGGGGCTGTGAGGCAGGGCTAGATAAATGGGATTTGTCTCAGAAGGAGCCGCCTACACCTGCCTGCTCTCCCACACAGGTGGGTGGGGGTGGGGGCATCTGGGAAAGGAGCTTTGAGGTTCGTCCCTGCCCCTTACCCACTCCCAGCCGGAGCTCCTGTCTCTCTCAACCTTAACACATTGTCCCCAGCCTTAGCCACTGAAGGAAGAAAGAACTTTCTTTGTTATTGTTGTTCTTTTTCAATCTTGTTTTGTGAACGAGAGGAAGAAAAACGGCAAGTCCATTAAGCCATTTATTCCTAACACTCCAGCCAGAACAGGTTTCTGGTGCTTGAAGAAAAACCAAGAAAATTCGTGCTTGTGAAAGGGAAAGAGAGACAGCCCTGGACTGGGGCAGCCATAGCTGGGGATCCTCAGGCTCCCCCACCCCACTCAGCCGCTGCCTGAAGCTGGTTCTCTGCTCACCCTAAACGATCAGCGCTCCTTCTTCTCCTAGTCCTCCCCCCAATTCCCCGCCCAAGCCCAACTCTTCCCTGCCGGCCTCTGCACAGCCCACCCCTCCCAGAGCCAGGACAGCCCTCTCCCGACCTGCCCTCCCTTGCCTTCTTCTCCCCGCTTCACATTGGTGCTCCGCCCGCTGAGCCGCTCCCCAGCCTGGACAGACAGTGCCCCCCTCAGGCCACACTCAGCGCTGGGCTGCAGCAACCCGCGTGACAAAGACAAACACCCGTGGGGGCTTGGGGGAGGATAGAGGCAAACCTCACTGGTGACCCCAATTCCAGATTCGAACCCAGGTCTCCAGAGGTGAGTAGGAAGAAAATGCCTAAATTAAAATGCTAATTACTGTCTTCAGCAGTTCGTTACCAGACAGTCAGTTCCTGCCACAGCCCTGGCTCGCCAAGAGACACGGATGATTTAAAGAGTCAGGTGTAAGAGAAAATAACAGAAAGCCCAGTGAGTGCTGTGAAGCTCGGCCTGCAAAGGTGTCACCCCCACTTTGCCCACCCCGCAGAGAGAAGCCCCCTGAGGGCCGCAGGACGGCTTGGCTCCTGGGGGGCCCTGGGGGCTCCTCCAGGTGGGAACTTGGGAAGTGGTTAAATCAGCTGACTTATAGGATATCTTTAAACCTTCGTGTCTAAAGCTATCTGCAGAACTCTTTGAGGCTCACAAAGTACCCCCACATTGCCTTAATTAAGTAGTAGAGTTTGGTGAGGCAGAAGTCTGAGCCCTGATGCCCAAGTAAAATGCCACCCTTGAGCATTAAAGCCAACCCTGCATGCTTCTGGAATCTGGGAGGGTTTGGTGCTGGGGAACAGCTGGCCCAGGAGCTGGAAGTCCCCAGGAGAAGCATATGATGGCTCCTGGAGAGCCCCAGTGCCCTTGCCTTGACCCTTCTGTCACACTGAACACCAGGAATAAGACAGAGCAGGGCTTATTATTCCCTCCAAGGGAAACTCTGGGACCTTGGCAGTGGTCATGAAGGGTCTGCCCAGGTGGAGGGCTCAGGTGACTGGGAGAGAAGAGGCAAGGGATAAAAGAGGAACATGTGATACGGAGTAGAGAGTTGCAGAATGACAGAAACAGTCAAGCCCAAGCATTCTCTCTCCTCTTTGTTCACTCCAGGCAGAAAGGGACGGAGCTGCCCAAGGTCACGAGGAGATGCCCAGGCAGGGCAGAGGCGGGTTCAGGTATCCTTCCTAGACTCACAGTCCAGTCACCAGAGAGACGACTACAGAGGCCTGGAGGCCACGTCCCCCACCTTCCAACCCTGTTACGTTGCTGTCACAGTCACTCCATTCCTCTCTGAGATGCTCGGGTCCTGTGCCTGTGTTCTCTCAGAAGCGGCACTGGGTCAGCCTGGTGTTTCCAGAACATGGCTCCAGACACAGAGAGGGTACCATATGATTTCTTATGAACAATGAATAAATAAATTCAATCCTGTACGTGAACAGCTTAATACACAGGGCATTCTAGGGCTGTCTCCTACCGGCTCTTAGGAACCAATTGTTAAATATTCAAGATTCCTGAGCTGGTTATTTAAAAACTAGTAGCTTGAAATCAGCCTCAGTGAGAGTATTTACACCACAGCAACCACCTAATATTATAAACCAGAGTTGTTTTCCATATTCCACCCCTACCCCCAGCAAAACACCTATAACCAAGCTTCTTAAGCTGGGTTAATCTTAACCTTCAGATCTTCCAAATAAAGGAAAAGTTGACACGCCTCCTGCATTTATTCCCTCATTCCGTTTCCCCTGGTGCATGAGCTCTCTACACTCTGAGCCATCCGCTGGCAAGCCCCAGCACCTCTTCCTTATGGCAGCACCCGTCACAAGGCCAGGCTCCCTTCTGCAGACAGTGTTAGACGAGTTAATTCCCCATCACCTCCTACCCCCTCTCAGTGCATCACCTGTTCTGCCCAGTTCAGTCCCAGGCGGAGTATAAACACACCCCGTGATGAATGGTCCCATGTGTCGCAGGCTGGAGCCCCCTGCTCCCTCCACCACCTGTTCTGTCCCAGCTAGAGGGAGACAAGAGGAGGAGGGGGCTCCCATCTGAGTTAGAATCATCCATCCTAGGTAATTAATTGCCAAAGAAAATGCAAACCCGCTGAAGGGGAATGGAAGTTCCCCCACCAGCTTCTCCAAACTCCTCCTGCCCCAGGCTTGCCTCTGTGGCTGCTGGGAGAACCAGAAATGTGAGGGGGCCAGGGAACCATCTGCCAGGGAACAGAGTCTCCTCCCGGATCAACAGCTAAGACACTCTTTTCAAGACCTCGCTGTCAGTTCCTACCAAAGCCCAGTCCCCGAAGCTGGTGCTGTGGCCTCTCAACAACCCTCTCCTAGTCTGAAAATAGAAAGTGTGTTAAGCAGACACCATTGGTCATCTGCCAGTGTCCATTTCCTTCTTACCTGATAGTGTTCAGGTTGACTGTTGACGATTCCATATCCCAAGGCTCTGACTTGTTTAGAGGGAAAGGGAGTGGAGTTCAGTTACAGTCAACGACACGTAAAGGGGGGTCGGAGATTTCTTTAATCCTGTGAGAGAATCACCACAGGAAAAGATATTCTCTTTCATCTCCAAGCATTATGGCATCTGGAAGTGAATCTTGGAGCTTCAGCAGCCATACTGTGACCCTGAGAGGTGACAGACTGTGGCTGGGGCTGACATACTAACAAAGGCAATGAAGAGGAAGGGAAAGAGCTGAGCTCCCTGTGATGTCACTGGGTCTCTAAATCCCCTGCCTGGAGCCACTCTTCTCTAGACCTCTTGCAACCTGAGATAAGAAAGGGCCTTATCCATTCTGAGTTGGATGGTTACCTGCAGCTAAAGGCACCCCGACTCAGGAAAAGCAAAGCTGGGACCATCTCAGTCGCCAAGGTAGGAGATGCTGGCACCTGAAGCTCCCCGTGTTCTCTGTAGGTGAATCTCCCATTTGCAAACCTGTCTTTCTCCTCTCTCTGCCTAGGACCAGACTCTGGCCTGAATATGTCATTCCCCTGTCCCTTCACCAGGCTGGAGGTGACCTCTAGCCTAAGACCAGTGCCTGAACCCTTGTTGCCCCTGGACACCCCATCTGCAAGGGGACATTCTTGCTCTCTGTGCTTGAGCTTCTCAGGAGCCTCCTAGCCCTACCCCCAGTTCCTCCTGGCCCCTAAGTGAGCAGGCATCACTCCAGACCACAGCACCACCCCCACTCCCCCCGAGACTGAAGGGTCAATGTGAAGGGCTTACCCTGCTGGGACTGAAACCCCTGCTCAGAGCCCAAGGCAATTATCATTTAGTGGCACTGAGGGCTCAGGCTGTAGCGTTCCCTGAGTTTCTCAGGACACATTACCCACCTTATTTTCCACTCAATACCCATCAAGAAACCCTTGAGAGAGCTGAAGGACATCACTTAGTCCTAGTTTACAGATGGGCTGTACAAACAGAAAGGGATACACATTTTTCAGGAGCCCAGAGTGACAGAGCCCATGACTGTTGGAGCCTAAACTAGCACCAAAAACGAATGGGCACAGTTAGGGGAAGACTTGCAAGCCTCACATGGAGGCAAGTGTGCAGGTTTGGACCGCACTGTTCCCTCTGCTGGGAACAGGTACCGCAGACCCAAGGTAGCCCAGATTGCTGGTGAGCAAACACATGGATCAGTCAGAAAAGGCCCTGCTCCTTGAAAATAATCAAGAGAAACTGAGAGCTATGTTCCAGTCCAGGGCAGAAGCAAGGTAGTTAACAAAGGATGGAAAGAAAGAGAATACAAAGCATGCTGGGCAAATCTTTCATCTCTTTCTGCCTCAACCTCCTCATCTGGATAACATGAGAAATACAAGTTCCCTCTCCCAAGGTGGTTGGTGAAACCATGAACACATTCACGGAGTCCAAACCACAGACTATTAGTTATCCTTCAATATCCGTGGTCCCCTCCCTCTGATCTTTAGCTGGGCCCATGGCTAACTGACATGTAGGGCTTCCCTGGTGGCTCACATGGTGAAGGATCTGCCTGCAATGCAGAAGACCTGGGCTCGATCCCTGGGTCGGGAAGATACCTTGGAGAAGGGAATGGCAACCCACTCCAGTATTCTTGCCTGGAGAAGTCCATGAACAGAGGAGCCTGGTGGGATACACAGTCCATGAGTTTGCAAAGAATTGGACACAACTGAGTGACTAACACTTTCACGGCTACCTGGAATGAAGACTCTCTTCTCAACCTCCCTTGCCACCATCTTGCCCATCTGACTATTAATAAATTCTGATTCTAACACTGTAAACACACGTAGGGTGTGCAGTTCTGGAGAGTGTCCATAAAGGGAGGACCTGCGCTTCTTTGTCCCTTTCTCCTTCTGGGATCCCAGCAGCCATCTTGGACCATGAAGTGGAAGTCACTGGAAGAAGACTGAATGTAAAAAATGATTGATGCCGACTTTGAGAAACCTCTCTTCCAGACTCTAGGCTCTTGATTAAGAGACAAATGTATTTCTATCATTTTGGCCTTATTTTTCTCTTTGGGATGGTGTTCGTCACTCACAGTTGAACCTACTCTAGCCCCTACAGTCTAGAACCTAGACCAATCTGTCCCCCAAGGCTAGGGGACCACCCGCCACAGGACCCACCACTCCATCATAAATCCTATGGAAGGCTATAGTGCTCACACTGGGTGAGTACTGCTCAGCATGTGTCAATAAGCGACCCACTAGAAGGTGGGCCCTGGCTCCAGCTCACTCTCCAATACTGAATTCCAGCTCGAACTTGCCGGTGGCCAGCCCAGTCTTTCCAGAATGGTTGGAGAGTCGGTTTTTGAGAAGGCAGGAAAACAGCTTGAAGAATAGGGATGCTGAGGACAGAAGGGCAAATTACTTGCTGGTTGGCTTAGATTCAGAATCTGGGGAAAAAGAAAGTGTGTTTTTAACCAGCCTGCAAATGGTAAAGTGACAGCCTCAGATGCCAGACCCCCTCTCTCCCCACCCCTAGAGTAGCTGGTGAGCCAGTCCCTGTGCCCAGCACGCAGAAAAGACCCTGTGGTTCCCCTCTGCATCTCCTGGGAGGACAGAGGGCCACAAACCACCGGTGGTTGCATAGTGGCCATCTATGACCCAGCAGCCTGGCACCTGTTCATTGTTTTCAGTGCTAACAGCAGCCAGTTTTCCCTTAGCAGTCCCTACTTTTCTCTTTCAGTCCACAGGCTTCAAATAGAGCTGACGCCACTCTGGGTATCATGTGACTCAGGCCTGGCCAATCAGAATGCCTGTATTCCCCCAACCACCCTGATTGGTCAGGGATGAGCATGTGACCCAGAAAGACAGAAATTTACTAAGAGTGTTGACCGAAGAGTAAGCCCTTTTCCCCCTGGGTTTTATTCTGGGAGGTTGTACCCTCGGGCTGCTGGCAGCACCCTTGCTATCACATGGAGCCTCCGAATACAGCAGGAATTGGCAGAGCCAAGAAGCAGAGAGGCATCCAGGTCCTAGTTGGATCCCAGCCTGATGTTCACCACCCCTCACATTTGTAGTTATCAATACGTTTCTTCCCCCATCACCACCCAGAACCACTTGCCTGTGCAAATTCTGGTCCAGTTGAAACACCATTTCTTCTCGTGCTAGCAAACTCCCCCTCCTGCATCTCAAAGACCAGCGAAAGCTGCCTGTTCCCCGAGGAGGCCAGCTCTCAGGCCCCTCGATAGGTGAGCATGGATCATACTGAATGAACATTTCCACGTTAGCTCCGCCACCAGCATGGGGGTGTCTCCAGGACAGGACCTGCATGTCCTCTCACTCTGTATCCAGTGCCCAGCATCCAGTAGGTGCTTACTAAATGCTGGTTGAATAAAAAATGAATGACTGCAGAGAAGCAAGCTAATCGTTCATCAAGTTTATGGATGACATGAAATTGGGAGCAGTTTCTAGCCAGAGGTTAGAATCGTAAAGCAGATTGGCTTTCGCAAATGAGAGTATGGCAGGCTGAAACGGAATTGGATGACGTTCATTAAGTAACTAGTTGGAAGAAGTCGTTGCCGGGAGTCTGTGAGAGCTAGGAATGTAATGATTTCTGTGCACATTCCAAGACAAGCTGTGGGTGGCAGGCTGAATGCGGAGTGAAAGAAGCCGGCTATTGAGAGCTGGTCCCCCTACGGAGGTCAGTTCATGGGTTTGTGACAAGCAAGACCTAGGCAGGTCCTTCTGCCTTCAGGAAGGCACTCCTAGCTCTGTATTTTGGGGGACATAGAAGATTCAAGGAAGCAAATAAAAGAACATTTAAAATAGTGAAAGGGAAGACAAATTGGATTTCTCCAGCCAGGTTAAAGAGGCTTGGGTTGCTGCATTTGGAAAGAGAATCGGCTTTAATGAGGGGCCTCACCTCCCAGCGGTGGAGAAAGAGCCCCAAAAGGACAGTGATGGGCAGGGAGGCAGTGGCAGCCTGCCCTGCCCCCACTGCAGCCTCCGGAGCTGCTGCCACCCCTGCTGTTTACACTTTTATCGTTTGCAATGAAAGACGATGATGTGTGTGTGAGCTGTATTGATTGTGCCTCTTAGATTTTTATGTCATTGTGGAAAGTGGCAATTATGCTCGCCCGCTCTGGAGGGAGCAAACGGCCCCGGGGGAGGACAACACAGGGCTGGGATAACTCAGAAGGTAGCCAGAGGGGGTCCAGCTCAGGAGCTGGGGGTATGAGACAGGCAGCCTGGGGATGGGGCTGGTTGAGCCTGAGAAGGGACAGGAATCCCAACAAGTGATGCACCTACTGTAGGCCGTAGACATTTCTTAAGCACCTACAGAGTGCAAGGTGGTCAAATCATTGTCCCGCACTTGTCTGAAAGCCCTCTGAAAATAAATCCATTCTACCTATTGGAGATATGTCATCAGACCCCCACCTACCTCTCTGGTCTCACTTCCATTCCTTGCCTTTGTCATTCACGACTGCCTAGTCATCTAGCCTTCCTCCTGGTCTGCCCACACAACAAGCGTGGCCCTGCCTCCAGGTCTTTGCCCTTTGCTCTTGCAGTTCCCTCTTCTGGAATGCTGTTCCCTGTGCTCTGTCCTGCCACTATCTTCTCATTCAGGTCTCAGCTTAAGTATCACCTTCTCACATATTGCCGTGTTATGTCCACACCAGTCTCTCTGACACATCATGTTCTTTTCCTCATAGCACTTCTCACTCTCAAATATTCTTGCCTACTTATGGTTTCATTATCTGTCTTGCCTGCCAAAATGTACATGCAAGAAGAATAGGAACCTTATCTCTTGTTCCCTGCTTTGCCACCAGCACCTAGAGGAGTTCCTGGCACATGACTTAAGTGTAATGAATATTGACAACTATTGTTCCTTCTAGTTAATAGTAGAGGAAATGGAGGCTTCAAGGATGTATTAATTAGGACTATGTTTGACCAAAAGTAATAGAATATCCAACTAAGACACAGAGGTGGATGATGATTGATACGGATCCAATTGCTCGGTGATGACCTGATAAGCTGAGGAACTTTCCATTATTCTGCCCAGTTTTTCTTAGGCCATTACTTTTAGCTTGCTCTTCATGGTCACAAAGTGGCTGCTCCTGCTCCTGATACAACTTGACGTTCAAAGCAGGAAGGAGAGGAGAAGGCAAAATTCTGATCTAGTTGAATATGTTTTCCTTTTTATTGGACCTTTTCCATTTCCAGAAAACCCCTTACCGGGATTCTGCTTAAGCATTGGCTGGATCTGTGTCACTCACTGCAAGAGATACTGGGAAACTCTCTGGGCTCCAAATAGCGGAGGGCAGAAGAGAAGTGGGTTGTACAGGAGTGCCGAGTGAACCATCTTCAGTGATGACCGTGAAGAGGCGGCCTATGAACAGTGGAACTGGGATCTGAGCCCACATGGGTCTGACCCCAGAGCCATGCCCTATTTGCCACACCCCGGTGCTTCTCTCCTGGCCTCTGGGTGAGAGAGCAAAGATGCTGGAGCAGGTCCCAGAAGTGCCATCAGGTCTGTAGCCTAGCACATGTTGTTCTGTGTTACCTGGCGCTTTTCCATCCCAACTCCTCCCCTCCCTCCCACAACACTCCCCAGTGCCCCACCTACAATGATCCATTCTGGGCTCCTGAACTCACCTGACCTTCCCTCCTCTGTCCCTTTGCAAAGATGCTCAGAGCCCCAGCTACCCTTACACCACTCTGCTCATCCTTCACAGCCCAGCTGGTGTGTCACCTCCTCTAATTCTTCTGCTTTCTTGCTTAGTCACATGCTAAGGACTCACAGCAGAGAGAAAGGCAGACAATAAGCAAACAAACAAAATAAACTAGACTGTTTTATAGAAGGATAGGTGCAATGAGGAAAACAAAACAGGGTGACATGTTAGAGAGCAACTGGGAAGCTGTGGTAGATGGAATAGTGGCCCCAAAGGTGTTTATGTCCTAGTTCTTGGAACCTGTGAATATGATAGTTTACATGGCAAAGGGAAATTAAGGTTGTGGATGAAATTAAGGTTGTGTGCAATAAAGACTTGGCTGATCTCAGTCCCTGGTTCCTGGGGGCCTCTATGTCCTATATACCTCTATCCTCTGTAACCTCTATATCCTCAGAAATCCTGGAGGGATAGGACTGTATTTGTTATTCATGGCAGCGCCTTAGACCACGCCTGATAGTTTATGCTCATGAGGTGACTCACAACGGAGGCTGATGGTGCCAGAAAGACCAGCCATGTGATGAGAAGAGTTGGAACTTTGAGCCCCACAAGGAGAAGGGAGCTGGACACTGAGTTCAGTCACATGACAGATGATTCCGTCAAGTCGGTCAGCCATGCCTATGCAATGAGACCTCAATAAAAACTGCACGCTGGAGCCCCAGGGAGCTTCCTGGGCGGCGATACTCTCTGCTGTTGCATGTTGTTGTGCTGGGAGGGTAAAGCATTCCTGACACATGGGGAGAGAACACAGAAGTTTAACGTTTGGGGTCCCTAAACCTCACCCTCTGCATCTCTCCCCTTGATTTGCTCTAAATCATATCCTTTTGTAATCAGAAATATGGTACTTTCCTGAGTTCTCTTAGCCATTCGAGCCAATTGTAGCCACTAAGGGGGTAGAGAGAATCCCTGACTTGGTTAGACGTGAGGGCAACCTGGGGGCCCCTGAACTTGTGTCTGGTGTCTGTGGAGATCTGCAACCTTAACTTGTGAAGTTGGCCTAATTCCAGGTGGCTGGTGTCACTGGAGGTTGCTCATCAGCTGACCCTGAGTTGGGAAATGACAGGTGTACCTTGGAGATATTGCAGTTTCCATTCCAAACCACCACATAAAGCCAACATTGCAATAAAGTGAGTCCCATGAATGTTTTGGTTTCCTAGTATACATGAAAGTTACATTTACACTATGCTGTAGTCCGTTAAGTGTGCAATGGCATTATATCTTTGAAAATGTACATGAGAAGTATAAGTGTTAGTTGCGCGGTTGTGTCTGACTCTTTACGACCCCATGGACTGTAGTCCACCAGGCTTCTCTGTCCATAGGTTTTCCCAGGCAAGAATATTGGAGTGGGTACCCATTCCCTTCTCCAGGGAATATTCCCAACCCAGGGATTGAACCTGGGTCACCTGCATTGCAGGCAGAATCTTTACTGTCTGAGCCACCAGAGAAGCCCCAGAAATTAACTTAATTTAAAAATAATATACTGCTGAAAAATGCTAACCATCATCTGAGCCTTCAGTGAGTCATAATTTCTCTGCTGGTGGAGCGTCTTGCCTTGATGTTGATGGTTGCTCACTGGTTGAGGAAGTGATTGCTAAAGGTTGGGGTGGTTGTGGCAGTAGCTTAAAATAAGATACCAGTGAAGTTTGCAGCATCTATTGACTTTTTTCACGAATAATTTATAGCATACAGTGCTTTCTGATGTCCTTTTACCCATGGTGGAACTTCCTTCAAAATTGGAGTCAATCCTCTCAAGCTCCTAAATCCTGCCACTGCTTTATCAATTAAATTTATGTAATATTCTCAATACTCTTTTGTCATTTCAACAATTAAGTTTGCCATCTTATATGGCATGGTTCATGATGCTCCAAAGCTATTACAATAGTAACATCAAAGATCACTAATCACAGATCACCATAATAAATATAATAATGAAAGAGTTTGAAGTATTTTGAGAATTACCAAAACATGATGCAAAGATATGAAGTGAGCAAATGCTGTTGGAACAATGGTGCCTATAGATTTGCTCGATCAAGGGTTGCAACAAATCTTTGATTTGTAAGATATACAATATTTGAGAAGCCAAATAAAACTTAGTATGCTCATATCCTGAATTATCCAGAGGGCCTGATAACAAGGGCCCTTAGAAGGGAAGAGGGAGGCAGAAGAGAGAGAACTAGAGATAGCATCATGAGAGTGACTCAATGCAGCATCGCTGGCTTTGTGGAAGGAGGAAGGGGCTGAGAGGGTGGAGGAAAGAGGGCAGCCTCTAGAATGTGGAAAAGGCAAGAAAACAGATTACCTGCTACAGCCTGCAGAAGGTATGCTGTCCTGCTGACACCTGGTTTTAGCTCAGTAAGACCTAGTTTGGACTTCTGATCTCTGGGACAGTAGAATAACAAAGCAATGTTGTTTTAAGTCTCTCAGTTTGTGGTCATTTGTTTCGGCAGCAGTGGTGAATTAATACAAGGGTATTGCTGCTGCTAAGTCGCTTCAGTTGTGTCTGACTCTGTGCGATCCCAGATTACTTTGTACCTATTGAGGGTTGAGGGTAGTCAGGGAAGGCCTCTCTGAGAAGGAAACAATTAAGTTGAAATCTTTTGTCACACTGTTACTGGCTTTGTTTCTAAGAACCTCAAAAATGTGCACTTTACCTGATTCTGCTTTGTATACCCACCACTTGCTGGAGACCCAGCAGGGCCAAATTCCTCAGGAATTTTTTCTTTCACAGCATTTTCATTTTGTTCTGTTTAACAGCTCAGTAAAGTCGTCTTTGTGTTGTGTGTGTGTGTGTGTATGATCTACGGATTTTAACACATTTATAGATTCATGCAACTACCTCAGTAGGATTGAGGCCCATCACCCCCATGAAACTCCTGTACACACTCCTTTATCATCACGCACGTTCCACACCCCTGCCCCATAACAAGCACTAGCCTGTTCTCCAACACTATCACTTTGTTTTTTTGAGCAGTTTGCATAAAAGGAATGACACAGTATGTAACCTTTGAGACTGGCTTTTTCACTCAGCATAATGCCTCTGAGATTCCTTTAAGTCATTGCCTGAATCAATAATTAATTCCTTTTTATCACAGAGTATTATTCCATTGAATGGATGTACTGAAGTTTCTCCATTCACCTACTGGGGGACATTTGAATTGCTTCCAGTTTGGACAATTGCCAACTGCTATGATCATTTGTGTTCCAGTTTTCACGTGAGCAGAAGTTTTCATTTCTCTAGGGTAAACACTCTGGAGTGGGATTGCTGGGTCATATGGTAATTACATGTTTACCTTGATAAGAAACTGCCAAGCTATACCATTTTGCATTCCCACCAGCAGTCCATGAGAGTTCCAGTTGCTCGGCATCCTCACCAGCACTTGGTTTTGTCAGTTTGTTTTGTGTTTTGTCCATTTGTAAAAGTGTAATTATAACATTGCCGTACTGGCTGATAATGTTGAACATCTTCAGGTATGCTTATTGGCCATCTTTATGTCCCTGAATAAAATTTCTGTTGAAATCTTTTGTCCATCTTTTAATTGGGTTGCTTGTTGTCTTTTTGTTGAATTTTGATGGTTCTTCATATACTTTGAATAGAAATCTTTTGCCAGACATGTGGTTTGCAAACATTCTCTCCAAGTTTGTAGCTTGCTTTTTCATTCTCTTAACAGTGTCCTTCACAAGAGCAGAAAGGTTGATTTTGATGATACTCAATTTATTCTTTTATGGATTGTGCTTTTAATGTGATAACTCTGCCTACTCCCAGGTCATGAAGACTTTCTCTTATGTTATCTTCCAAAATTTTATCTATAATCTATTTAGAATTAAATTTTGGATAAAGTATAAGACTTAAGATTTTTTAAAATAGTATCTTTAGTAATAGACATATCTAACTTTTCCAGTCCACTTAGAATTAATATTTTACCACTTCATGTGGAATGAAGAAACCTCACAACTGTGTATGTCATTTTACCCCCTTCCTTTTATGTTGTATTTGTCTTCTGTATGACATGTACATTCATTGAAATCCCATCAGGCAATGTTATATTTCGTTTTTAACCATCAGACACATTTTAAAGCGCTCAACAGGAAAGTCAACAGAAGAAAAATAGTGTATAATACATATCCAAATTCTTGCCATTTCTGCTACTCTTCCTTACTCCTGTTCCAGGCTTCTGCTGTTAAACCCCTTCTGTTGAAGAGTTCTTTAGCAATCTTTTAGTCCAGGTCTCCTGGCAACCAATTCTCCTAGCTTTCCTTCATCTGGAAATGTCTTTGTTTTACCTACATTCCTAAAGCACATTTCCTGTGAGGAATTCTGAGCTGAGAGTTCTTTTCTTGAAGAATTTTAAAAGTGTTGTTCACTTTCTTCTGGCCTTTGTGGTTTCCACTGAGAAATCCACAGTCATGTGAATCATTGATCCTCTATAAGTTTTCTCTGGTTGTTTTCAAGATGTTTTTTCTTTGTCTTAAGTTTTCAAAAGTTTAATTATGATGTGTCTGGGCATAGATTTCTATGTATTTATTCTATTTTGGATTCACTGAGCTTAAATTTGTGTGTTTATATATTTCATCAGATTTGGAAGATTTGCACCACTATTTCTTCAAAATTTCCCCCTGGATCTCCCTTTGTCTTCTCCTTCCAAGACTCCAGTGACATGAATGTTAGACCTTTTGGTATTGTCCCACAGGTCTCTGAGGCTCTCTTCATTTTTGCCCCATTCTTCTTTCTCTGTGTTATTCATATTAGATAACTTCTATTAGTCTATCTTCAAGTTTACTGTTTTCTCCATCATCTCCATTTTGCTATTGAGCCCATGCAAGAGTTTTTAAATTTTTGGTTATTATATTTTCCACTTCTAAACATCCATTTGATTCTTCTAGGTATTTTTTGCCTTTAGGCTGATGCTTTTTTGTCTTTCCATTAATTTCAAGAGTGTTTGCCCTTATATATTGGACTATTTTTATAATAGCTGCTACTGTGTCAGTAAAGTCATCTCAGCATTGGCTACTATTGATTGTCTTTTCCCAAGTAAGTTGAGATTTCCCTGGTTCTTCCCACGCAGAGTAGTTTTCTATTTTTCCTTTAGCAGACAGTTGACCCAGTTGAGTTCAGATCACAAGTTCCCACCAGCTTCCTGTGGATTGTGGTTCCAATGTCAGTGCAATCTTAAAAGCGTCTGCAGTGCTGTTTGGATCTGTCCCCTGTCTGCACCTCCCCATAGCCAATCTGGGATTGAGACAGTGGTCCGTCCTCAGGTGTTCTGCTCTCTACTCTCTTCATGCTGTTTAAGGTCAGGCCATGCAGTTCAATTTCATAAACAACTTTAAGGGACTGTTTTTCCCAGCTCTTCCCTTTCTGTGATCTCCCCTGGACTTTCCAGTTTACTGAGGTTTCTCTTTGCCAGTCCCCAGGCCAGAGGCTGGGGCTCTGCTTACTTTGCATACCATGTCTTTCCTGTGACTGCTAGTGTGGAACCCAAGGGGCTTGCCCACCCTGGTGGGCCGTGGCTCCTCCCACTGGAGCTCTGGGTTGCCCCCAGCCCACACTGCTATTGCTGCTATCACATGATTTATTGGAGGCTGGGGTGCAAGAGAACAACAAAAAAAAAAAAGGCAGAGAAAGAAAAACAGATGCCTTCTCTTTTGTCTCTCACCCTTTTCTTGATCCTCAAGACAGAATCAGAGGGCTTTTCCTGGAACTCTCTTTGTAGATGCCAATACCCTCCTCAAGATTTTGCACTGCGTTAGATTCAACCCAGGAGATATTGGAGGGGGTAAAAATAATAAATTTACTACTGATTTGTGTTACTTTGATATCTGGTCTTCTCTGAGGCACCATAATCCTGTAAGCCCTTTTTTGTGGGACCCAGCACTTAGTAAGTGCTCAAAAATGGCAGCTATTGTTGATTTTATTATTACCACATACTTGGTTGCAGGCAGAAGAGACTTCAAATCCACGCTCTGTCAAGGTTTTATGCTGTATTCAGAGGGAGAGACAGGATGAGTGTGTTTGCCTCATCTTATATGGAACTGGAAACTCGCAGTCAATTTTTTAAAGCACTTAAAGCATGCAAGCATACAGAGGTGGTGTGGTCTAAAGCCACTGTTTAGTGAGCACATGACACAGCTCTATGTGCGTGCAACTTGGGGTTTGAACCAGCTGTCCTTCTTTCTAGCTGTGTAATGCTGGGCGAGAACTAGGTGTATATGATCCTCGGGTTCCTCACGTGCAAAATATAGACAGTCATGGGGTGTGTGAGAATGATGCAATAATGTCTATAAAGCTCTTTATTTCAGGATTCAGGATATAGTAAGTACCCAAGACACTGATGGCAACTCTTGGTGTTACTACCACCTGGGATTGCAAGTTACAGAGAGGGACTGCCTATATTAAGCAAAAGGGAAGGTATATTTGGGGCTCCCAGAATCCACAGGAGGTAATGGGAATCAGGTCTAGGAGCACCAGCGGCTGCAGGCTGGGTTGAGGTTCACAGCTGAGTTTACTCCTGGCCCCACAGCATGGGACACACAGCCCTCGGGCTCCCACTGTGGGAGGCAGGTGCCATCACTGCCCTCCCTGTGAAGACGGTGCTCATTGAGGACCCTTCCAGAGGGAAACAGGAACTCACAAGCAAGAAGAGTAGACTCTGGAAAGCTCTTCTTAACTTCCCACACCCCCACAACCTCTTCCCTTTTACTAGAAATGAGACCACAGACAATCAACCTAACCTCTCTATACCTATTTTCTCAGCTGTGAAATGAGGCTAGAAATCATATAAACTGAAGATTTCATTCAATAATGTCAGAAAATATTAAGTCAGGATTAGGCACTGTGCTAGTGCGCAGCTATTAAATATTATTATTCTACTACCCGTGGCTGCTCCTTCAATCCTCACAACAGCCTCTGTGTGTTACTGGCCTGACTCTCCAGGTGGAGAAACTGAGAGGTGCAGTGGTTTGGCCGAGGATGCAGGTGGCCTTCTAAACTGGTTTGAATCGTACCTGTTGTGAAGGCGGGGTTGATGCCACCAAAGGTGGGACCGGCCCCAAGGGAATGGGTGGCAGCCAAAAGGGAGCACCATTCAGGGAAGGGGGTCTTGAACTGGGGGTAGAGAAGCCCCCTCCATCTGTGTACCTTGGAGGCAAGGTACTGCCTGCTGTATGGGTTCCCTTGTGTGTGCAAAGTGTGTCTCCTCTCAGCACACACATGTCCTGCTCTGTGCTTTTCTCATGAAAAACATCAATGAGGCGTCATGATGAGAAATCTAAGAACCTCCTCATGGGCTGGGGGACAGAACAGGGTCCCCACAGGGCCTGAGGGGTGTGGGGATTGGCAGGAGAAGCCCTAAGTTGACCAGGCACGCTGGTCTCATCTGGAGAGCCCAGCTGGAGTGGGTGGGCAGGCCAGCACTGGACTGACAGCTAGACTAGAAGGCCAGGGTGGAAAACCAGCGGGACCCATCATGGGGCAGGAGGTGATGGGGGTGCAGATGGTACCTCCTTTTCTTTCCATGTTATTTTCCTCCACTTAAGCAAAAGCTGTAACGAGGCAGCCTATGGAATGGCAAGATTGATTGTGTCATTCTGGCCTTTGAGGGAAGAAGGGGGAAAAAATCAAATTATCGGACAGGGTCCTTTTAAGGAGCTGCTGCTTTAACTTATTTTTTTTATATTTTGTCAATAGCTGTTGTTTTTTTTCTTAAACAAGTGCTGCACTTTATAAATGGATTTTTCTTGGGCAAAACAAACACAGTCATTTCATACCTCCTTCTACAACTTACCAAAAATGTGGTAAGTGGCTATGACGGACACAGGTCCAGATCACCACTTGGAAAAGGGCAGCTTTAGAGACTCCCCCAGCCCTGGGAGGGGGCGGGTGGAGTTGACATAGCAGCAGACTATGGCGCAGATCACCATCCCCCGGTCACATGGCCGAGGTCCCAGGCCTGTTGAGGCTCCGTGACCCCTCAGTGGAAGAAAACATTTTTTAAAACAGAGGTTGTGTCCCACCTTCAAAAGTCTGATTCACTGGGTCTGCAGTGGTCCCTGAATGGTAGATTTTTAAGCTCAGGTGATTGGACAATAAATCCCAGCTCTTCAGCATGGCCTTCCAGCCACCCCTGGGAGACTGCCTTGCCTCATCCCCACCTCACCCCAGGTGCCCCAGAGTCCTCTGGGTGCCCCCACCTCTGTTCCTCTGCTTCCTTAGCCTACAGTTCAGACTCACCTTTTCAAATGGCATTCAACCTCCTAACACTGGGCAGGGGTCACCCCCATTTGTTCACTCATTTATTCAGCTGCTCATTGGAAATGTATCTATTCAGTCCCTCTATATGCCAGGCACTGGGCCAGGCATTGCAATGAGTAATGTACAGGGAAACTGGGAGAAGAGAGTTCTTGTTCTCTAGAAACACACAATACAGCTGAGAGGGAGGGAGGGAGCTGACACTAAGCAGGGGTCTCAAAGCCAGACTCCCCAAGGGTGGGAGACTCCAGGAGAGCAGAGGCAGGACTATGGCTAAGGCCCACGCAGGCACTTTCCAAACCTTGCTGCAACCACACTGTGGAGAGCAGCTCAGAGCTGACCAGTTTTGCAGGAGAAGCTAAATCCAGGTGTGTTTATTAAATCTCCTGGTTTCTAAAAGCAGCTTGAAGAAAGTGAAAGCTGCTCAGCTGCATCCGACTCTTTGCGACCCCATTGACTGTACAGTCCATGGAATTCTCCAGGTCAGAAAACTGGAGTGGGTAGCCTTTCCCTTCTCCAGGGGATCTTCCCAACCCAGGGATCGAACCCCGGTCTCCCACATTGCAGGCGGATTCTTTACCAACTGAGCCACCAGGGAAGCCCAGTTGATTTTCTTTAAATCTGTCATCCCTGGGAACCTGGCAGCTGGGCCTCTGCATCTCAAACATCTTGAAACCATTTGGTGTCATTTCAGGAGAGCTCCGAAGAGCTCCAGTACTACAGTTCTTTATGTCTCAACACAGAAAAGAATTCAGCGAGAGGCAAAGGGATAGATAAGATGTGATTTATTAAAATAGGGTGCTTGTGAGGTTTACAAGTGGGCAGGCGAGAAATACCATGCCCCAAGAACTTACTGGGCCACAGTTTCATAATCAAATGAAAAGTGGGGAGGGGGAGAAGACCTTCTATATCTTTCTCAAGTAGGTGTCATGCTTCCATCATGAGCTCCTCCTCCAGGTATGGCAGTCCCTACACAGTCAAGCTAGGTCCACAAATTATTGTTTTTGATGTGAGCAGAGAGCATGTCATTAACTTGCTGAGCTCACTGGACAGGATGTGGAGCTCCTGCCACCATTGTTTTATTGTCTGGGGCCACGTCTCCTGCTTCTGTTACATGGTTTTGTTGCTAAGCAAACCTGCTTTCTTGAGTAATTTACAGGGGTTGCCCATATTTTTTTCTACTTACAGTCCCCTAGTGGGATTAACTATTTAATCACCTTTAATCAAATCATTACTTTGTCCCTATAACTCTTGGAGTCTGACTGGAAGGCCCTGGAAGGTGGACTGAGTGGGGCAAAGGTAGAATGTCCCCCCTGCAAAGGCCATCCTGGATGGGTGCTGCCTGACCAGAGACCCTGCCCTGGGACTGAGTTCACATCTCTGGGCCTGCATCTGGGCTCAGCTGTGTCCCTGAGACACCCTGGTTCCAGGCCAGGTGCCAGTCCCCTCCCAGTAAAGCAGGTCTCTTTTCTCCACTGCAGCGTCTCCCAGGAAGTGCTGCTTCACCTCAGTCATTCTGCAGACTTAAATAATAAATTGCAGAAGAGAGAGGGGAATTGAGCAATGCACTGTGGAGGCTGGAGGCTGAGATGGAAAATCTGATGAGGAGTCAATGAAGTGAAATGGGATGGCTGGGTGGGCACTGAGACTCCCCCTGCAGCTGCACGGGTGCTCGGAGTTGTGCTTTTGCCACCTCATCCCAGGAGCTTAGACCTGCAGCAGAGCTGCATTGCAGCCTCCATCTCATTGAAACCTGGAACCCAGTTTGGTCCCGCAGCTGCTTAAAGCGAGATGAAGCCCACTGTTGGGCCCCTCACCCCTCAACATATCCCTGACAGTAGGAGCCTGGCTCCCTCAGGGCTGGCATCCAGGACCCCTCAGATTGCTCCCCCAGGAGTCCATCCTGACTAGTAGGAGTGATGGTTCTCCACAAGGGTAGGGGAGGGAGGGTAGCGTTCTTCCTCGCCCTCCCTTCCTTTCTGTATTTCCCTACTCTGAGGACCTCAGGGAGTCCCGGAGGGCCCAAGACTAACATGTATGCCACAAGCAACAAGACAGAGAAAGACCCCAGGCTGGGGAGAGCCCCAGAGTGAGATGGGGGAGCAGGGAAGCCAGAGCTGGCCTGGTGTGGCATTTGGGGATCCCAGGGCAGTGGGACTGAACCTCACTTCGGAGATGAGACCTTGGGGGCATCAAGGCCCACAGAGACCCCTTCTCACCTATTCAGGCCCCAGCCAGCAAGACATAAGAAACTCCTTTTGCAGGAGTCAGTACAGTCAGGCTTAGAGCAGGGCAGAGGGTCCCCATGTACCCCAAGAATGCTTGTCTTGGTGTGAGACAGTCACCAGAATGGCCCTGATCATGATGGGGGGACCTCAGTAGCCAGGAAGGGGCCCGTGGCAGGGGATGGACCCAGGGCCAGGCAGGACTGAGGACCTTAGTGAGAACCAGTGCGGAGGTGGAGAACTCGGAAAGGTGGACACAGCCTGGATGGGGTGAGCTCAGCCTCAGTCAAGGCCTCCACCCTTTGTGGGTCCCTCCTCAACCACAGGTTTGACTCAAACCCACCATAGGTTTGAAAAGGGGCTTCCCCATGGCTCATCAGTAAAGAATCTGTCTGCAATGAAGAAAATGCATGCAGGTTTGATCCCTGGGTCAGGAAAACCTCCTGGAGTAGGAAATGGCCACCTGCTCCAATATTCTTGCCGGAAAAGCCCAAGGGCAGAGGAGCCTGGTGGGCTACAGTCCATGGGGTCACAAAGAGTCAGACGTGACTGACTGAGCACACTAGTGAGAAGGAGGGACTGACAAGTGACACAGGAGACCCAGAACTGGCCAGGAACACTTCGAAATGACAACGTTTATCCTGAGTTTACTATAGCAGAGACTAAGACAAGATTAAGTTCAGATTTACATGTATACACTACTATATTTAAAACAGAGGAACTTCCCTAGTGGTCCAGGGGTTAAGAATCTGCCTGCCAGTGCAGGGGACACAGGTTCCATTCCTGATCCAGGAGCTAAGATGTCACATGCTAAAGGGCAGCTAAGCCCATGCCCCGCGACTTCTGAGCCCACATGCCCCAGAGCCCATGCTCACCAATCAGAGAAGTCACCCCAGTGGGAAGCCCATGCACTGCAGCTAGCAGCAGCCCACACGCAGCAACAAAGACCCAGCACAACCAAAACGAAATAAATTAATTAAAAAATAATAGACAACCAACATTTCCTACTGTATAGCACAGGGAACTCTGTTCAATATTCGGTAATAACTTAAATGGGAAGAGAAGTTGGAAAAGAATATATACATGGAAATGCATGACTGAATCACTTTGCTGCACACCTGGAACTAACACAACACTAGTCATCATCCATGCTGCAATACAAAGGAAAAAAAATCTTTAAGATTAAGTTCAGTTTTTAAAAACCTGAGACCATCTTTACACATCTAGGTTTGTAACCTGGAGACTCTATCTGGTGCTTGGCACAGAGCTCTCTAAGGTGGTGCTGTCCGGGCACAGCCTCTGCTGAGAGTCTGTCTGTGCCGGGCTCTGTCCTGGGACAGGGTGCAGCAGTGAGCTCAGCTGAGGCGAGGCCCCAGCCCACGGGCGCGGACACCACACACGGGGCAGTGACGCGGTGGCAGTGAGTGCTGGTGAGAACTATAGCACAGAACCCTGTGTGGAGCCTCAGGGCTGCTGGGGGGCAATCCAGGAAGGCTTCTCTGGGAGGAGACATGGGACTGAGTCTCAAGGAGAAGGAGTTGAAGGCAAAAGTCAGTGGAGAAGGCTTTCCAGGTGAAGGGGCTGGAGGTGGGATGACTCGCGAGAACACAGTGAAGGGGCCCAGTGGGCTGCAGTGTGATGTGTGCAGGGGCAGTGGGCTCGGGAAGGCATGGAGAATGTGCGTGTCTGCCCTTCATTCTGTGTGATGGGAAGTGAGGGGTGAGAGGAGGTGAAGCAGGGAAGAGAACCAATCTGATCTGCTTCTTTCAAAGGATGTCTTGGGACTTTGCTGGTGGTCCAGTGGTTAAGAATCCACCTGCACCAGGTTCGCTGAAGAAGGCTTTCTTATCTCTTCTTGCTGTTCTTTGGAACTCTGCATTCAGATGCTGACTGTGTGGATCACAATAAACTGTGGAAAATTCTGAAAGAGATGGGAATACTAGACCACCTAACCTGCCTCTTGAGAAATCTGTATGCAGGTCAGGAAGCAACAGTTAGAACTGGACATGGAACAACAGACTGGTTCCAAATAGGAACAAGAGTACATCAAGGCTGTATATTGTCACCCTGCTTATTTAACTTATATGCAGAGTACATCATGAGAAATGCTGGACTGGAAGAAACACAAGCTGGAATCAAGATTGCTGGGAGTAATATCAATAACCTCAGATATGCAGATGACACCACCATTATGGCAGAAAGTGAAGAGGAACTCAAAAGCCTCTTGATGAAAGTGAAAGAGGAGAGTGAAGAAGTTGGCTTAAAGCTCAACATTCAGAAAATGAAGATCATGGCATCCGGTCCCATCACTTCATGGGAAATAGATGGGGAAACAGTGGAAACAGTGTCAGACTTTATTCTGGGGGGCTCCAAAATCACTGCAGATGGTGATTGCAACCATGAAATTAAAAGATGCTTACTCCTTGGAAGAAAAGTTATGACCAACCTAGATAGCATATTCAAAAGCAGAGACATTACTTTGCCAACTAAGCTCTGTTTAGTCAAGGCTATGGTTTTTCCTGTGGTATGTATGGATGTGAGAGTTGGACTGTGAAGAAGGCTGAGCGCCGAGAGTACGTCAAGGCTGTATATTGTCACCCTGCTTATTTAACTTATATGCAGAGTACATCATGAGAAATGCTGGACTGGAAGAAACACAAGCTGGAATCAAGATTGCTGGGAGTAATATCAATAACCTCAGATATGCAGATGACACCACCATTATGGCAGAAAGTGAAGAGGAACTCAAAAGCCTCTTGATGAAAGTGAAAGAGGAGAGTGAAGAAGTTGGCTTAAAGCTCAACATTCAGAAAATGAAGATCATGGCATCCGGTCCCATCACTTCATGGGAAATAGATGGGGAAACAGTGGAAACAGTGTCAGACTTTATTCTGGGGGGCTCCAAAATCACTGCAGATGGTGATTGCAACCATGAAATTAAAAGATGCTTACTCCTTGGAAGAAAAGTTATGACCAACCTAGATAGCATATTCAAAAGCAGAGACATTACTTTGCCAACTAAGCTCTGTTTAGTCAAGGCTATGGTTTTTCCTGTGGTCATGTATGGATGTGAGAGTTGGACTGTGAAGAAGGCTGAGCGCCGAAGAATTGATGCTTTTGAACTGTGGTGTTGGAGAAGACTCTTGAGAGTCCCTTGGACTGCAAGAAGATCCAACCAGTCCATTCTGAAGGAGATCAGCCCTGGAATTTCTTTGGAAGGAATGATGCTAAAGCTGAAACTCCAGTATTCTGGCCACCTCATGCAACAAGTTGACTCATTGGAAAAGACTTCGATGCTGGGAGGGATTGGGGTCAGGAGGAGAAGGGGATGACAGAGGATGAGATGGCTGGATGGCATCACTGACTCGATGGGCGTGAGTCTGAGTGAACTCCGGGAGTTGGTGATGGATAGGGAGGCCTGGCATGCTTCGATTCATGGGGTCGCAAAGAGTTGGACACAACTGAGCGACTGAACTGAACTGAACTGCACCAGGTTCAATCCCTAGTCCAGGAAGACCCACATGCTAAGTGGGACAGTTAAACCCATGTGTCATAATTAGCCCACACACCTCAATGAAGACTCAGCACAGTCACAAATAAGTAAATAAAATTATTGAAAATATATATTAAGGATGTCTCAGAAACCAGGGCAATCTGCAGTGAAGCACAGGGCAGTTTGCAGTGCCCGCCACCCTGCCATTTCGCCCTGACCCTCTTGAATGGAAAGTCCATCTTCCATGGACTTTCTAGCTACATAAGCCATTCCATTCTAGACCAACATAGTTTGGGTTTCTGAAGGTTGCAAATGAGAGTTCTGTGACAACTGTCATACTTATTAGACATGTCTGCGCTTAGTGCATGACATTTGTGGAAGAAGTGTTCATTTGGTCCCCAGAGAAAAGGTGAGAATGTTTTTAATGTATTTAATGTGGGGAGGGGGAAGCAACCCATGGGAAGCTCTCACTCCAGCTCAGCATGCCTGCCAGGCTTGTGGCCTCACTAGCCTGCCTGCAGCCCCTAGCCCACTCTAGGGGCTCGCATCCACAAAGTCTCCATCCCTTAATACCACACAGCAAACAAGAATTCAGTTTGCTGGGAACCAAACATTTCCAACAATAAATCTTGGTTTGTTTTCTCTTTTCTCGATCTTCCCCCAAATAACACTTCTTTTGTCCCTTTACCATTCTAAATTCTTCCTTCCCTCCCATGCCATGCCTTTCCTCGTCAACTCTTTCTCTCCTGACTGCTTCCCCCTCCCCACATTAAATATTTTCACCTTTTCCCTAGGACCAAATGAATGCTTCTTCCACAGATGTCATGTGCTGAGCACAGACATGTCTAATAAATATGACAGTTGTCACAGAACTCTCATTTGCAAGTTACAGAAACCCAAACTACACTGGTCTAGAATGGAATGACTTATGTAGCTGAAAAGTCAGTGGGAAGGCATAGCTGGATCCAGGGGTAGTACAAACCATGTTTTTAGAACTTTGTTAGGGACTGGATGTTTGTGTCCCCCATAATTTACGTCTTGAAACCCCAAACCCTAATGTCACTGTATTTAAAGATAAGGACTTAATGGAAGTAATCAAGGTTAAGTGAGGCCATAAAGATGATCTCATAGGCTTAGAATCCTTGTAAGAAGAAGCCCAAGAATGCTGGCTGTTCCTCTCTCTCTGTGTCTCTACTTTGTCAACACCTTGATGGTGGATTTTCAGCCTCCAGTGCTGTGAGAAATAAATGTCTGTTGTTCAAGCACAGTCTATGGTATTTTGTTATAGCAGCTGAGCTGACTGAGACAGACTCCATTTCTCTCAACTTTCAGCTCTGCTTTCCTCTGAGTTGGAATCATTCTCAGACAAACCTACCTGTTCATGGAGGTGCCCCAGCAGCTGCAAGCTGCAGACTCACTGCTCACCACCTGGGGAGAGCCAGCTTCTCTTTGCCAATAAAGTTCCAACAAAGCAAATAGCTGATAAGAATATAGTGTTGTCAACCAGGGCCAGATCACATATATACCCACGCCTGAAGTTAGAGGCCAGGGTCAGCCCTGCCTGAACTACTGGGAGAGGGGTGTGTGTGTGTGTGTGTGTGTGTGTGTCTGTTAGTCGCTCAGTCACGTCTGACTCTTTGAGACCCTATGGACTGTAGCCTGCCATGGTCCTCTGTCCGTGGGATTTCCCAGGCAAGAATACTGGAGTGGACTGCCATTTCCTTCTCCAGGGATCTCCCCAACCTAGGGGTCCACCTCAAGTCTCCTGCATTGCAGGCAGATTCCTTACCAGGGAGATGAGGTTTTCCCAAATGAGAGTCATACAGGGGAAAGCTGTGTGTCAGGCAGGATCCACAGAGCTCACCCTGTTTGGAGGTCCTCAGGGGCTTCCCAGGTGACACTGGTGGTAGAGAATCTGCCTGCCAATGCAGGAGACGTAAGAGACATGGGTTCGATCCCTGGGTTGGGAAGATCCCCTGGAGAAGGGAAAGGCTACCCACTCCAGCATTCTTGCCTAGAGAATCTCAAGGACAGATGAGCCTGGTGGGCTACAGTCCATGGGGTCACAAAGAGTGAGACATGACTGAGTAACTAACACACAGACACACTGGGGGCTCAGAGAGCTTAGAGACTCGCTGAGGACCCTGGAGTTGATTCACCGCCTCACTGTCCAGCAGCCAGCCCCAGGCCTCTCCTACACCAGGGTGCCTCCCTCTGTCCAGCAGCCAGCCCCAGGCCTCTCCTACACCAGGGTGCCTCCCTCTGTCCAGCAGCCAGCCCCAGGCCTCTCCTACACCAGGGTGCCTCCCTCTGTCCAGCAGCCAGCCCCAGGCCTCTCCTACACCAGGGTGCCTCCCTCTGTCCAGCAGCCAGCCCCAGGCCTCTCCTACACCAGGGTGCCTCCCTCTGTCCAGCAGCCAGCCCCAGGCCTCTCCTACACCAGGGTGCCTCCCTCTGTCCAGCAGCCAGCCCCAGGCCTCTCCTACACCAGGGTGCCTCCCTCTGTCCAGCAGCCAGCCCCAGGCCTCTCCTACACCAGGGTGCCTCCCTCTGTCCAGCAGCCAGCCCCAGGCCTCTCCTACACCAGGGTGCCTCCCTCTGTCCAGCAGCCAGCCCCAGGCCTCTCCTACACCAGGGTGCCTCCCTCTGTCCAGCAGCCAGCCCCAGGCCTCTCCTACACCAGGGTGCCTCCCTCTGTCCAGCAGCCAGCCCCAGGCCTCTCCTACACCAGGGTGCCTCCCTCTGTCCAGCAGCCAGCCCCAGGCCTCTCCTACACCAGGGTGCCTCCCTCTGTCCAGCAGCCAGCCCCAGGCCTCTCCTACACCAGGGTGCCTCCCTCTGTCCAGCAGCCAGCCCCAGGCCTCTCCTACACCAGGGTGCCTCCCTCTGTCCAGCAGCCAGCCCCAGGCCTCTCCTACACCAGGGTGCCTCCCTCTGTCCAGCAGCCAGCCCCAGGCCTCTCCTACACCAGGGTGCCTCCCTCTGTCCAGCAGCCAGCCCCAGGCCTCTCCTACACCAGGGTGCCTCCCTCTGTCCAGCAGCCAGCCCCAGGCCTCTCCTACACCAGGGTGCCTCCCTCTGTCCAGCAGCCAGCCCCAGGCCTCTCCTACACCAGGGTGCCTCCCTCTGTCCAGCAGCCAGCCCCAGGCCTCTCCTACACCAGGGTGCCTCCCTCTGTCCAGCAGCCAGCCCCAGGCCTCTCCTACACCAGGGTGCCTCCCTCTGTCCAGCAGCCAGCCCCAGGCCTCTCCTACACCAGGGTGCCTCCCTCTGTCCAGCAGCCAGCCCCAGGCCTCTCCTACACCAGGGTGCCTCCCTCTGTCCAGCAGCCAGCCCCAGGCCTCTCCTACACCAGGGTGCCTCCCTCTGTCCAGCAGCCAGCCCCAGGCCTCTCCTACACCAGGGTGCCTCCCTCTGTCCAGCAGCCAGCCCCAGGCCTCTCCTACACCAGGGTGCCTCCCTCTGTCCAGCAGCCAGCCCCAGGCCTCTCCTACACCAGGGTGCCTCCCTCTGTCCAGCAGCCAGCCCCAGGCCTCTCCTACACCAGGGTGCCTCCCTCTGTCCAGCAGCCAGCCCCAGGCCTCTCCTACACCAGGGTGCCTCCCTCTGTCCAGCAGCCAGCCCCAGGCCTCTCCTACACCAGGGTGCCTCCCTCTGTCCAGCAGCCAGCCCCAGGCCTCTCCTACACCAGGGTGCCTCCCTCTGTCCAGCAGCCAGCCCCAGGCCTCTCCTACACCAGGGTGCCTCCCTCTGTCCAGCAGCCAGCCCCAGGCCTCTCCTACACCAGGGTGCCTCCCTCTGTCCAGCAGCCAGCCCCAGGCCTCTCCTACACCAGGGTGCCTCCCTCTGTCCAGCAGCCAGCCCCAGGCCTCTCCTACACCAGGGTGCCTCCCTCTGTCCAGCAGCCAGCCCCAGGCCTCTCCTACACCAGGGTGCCTCCCTCTGTCCAGCAGCCAGCCCCAGGCCTCTCCTACACCAGGGTGCCTCCCTCTGTCCAGCAGCCAGCCCCAGGCCTCTCCTACACCAGGGTGCCTCCCTCTGTCCAGCAGCCAGCCCCAGGCCTCTCCTACACCAGGGTGCCTCCCTCTGTCCAGCAGCCAGCCCCAGGCCTCTCCTACACCAGGGTGCCTCCCTCTGTCCAGCAGCCAGCCCCAGGCCTCTCCTACACCAGGGTGCCTCCCTCTGTCCAGCAGCCAGCCCCAGGCCTCTCCTACACCAGGGTGCCTCCCTCTGTCCAGCAGCCAGCCCCAGGCCTCTCCTACACCAGGGTGCCTCCCTCTGTCCAGCAGCCAGCCCCAGGCCTCTCCTACACCAGGGTGCCTCCCTCTGTCCAGCAGCCAGCCCCAGGCCTCTCCTACACCAGGGTGCCTCCCTCTGTCCAGCAGCCAGCCCCAGGCCTCTCCTACACCAGGGTGCCTCCCTCTGTCCAGCAGCCAGCCCCAGGCCTCTCCTACACCAGGGTGCCTCCCTCTGTCCAGCAGCCAGCCCCAGGCCTCTCCTACACCAGGGTGCCTCCCTCTGTCCAGCAGCCAGCCCCAGGCCTCTCCTACACCAGGGTGCCTCCCTCTGTCCAGCAGCCAGCCCCAGGCCTCTCCTACACCAGGGTGCCTCCCTCTGTCCAGCAGCCAGCCCCAGGCCTCTCCTACACCAGGGTGCCTCCCTCTGTCCAGCAGCCAGCCCCAGGCCTCTCCTACACCAGGGTGCCTCCCTCTGTCCAGCAGCCAGCCCCAGGCCTCTCCTACACCAGGGTGCCTCCCTCTGTCCAGCAGCCAGCCCCAGGCCTCTCCTACACCAGGGTGCCTCCCTCTGTCCAGCAGCCAGCCCCAGGCCTCTCCTACACCAGGGTGCCTCCCTCTGTCCAGCAGCCAGCCCCAGGCCTCTCCTACACCAGGGTGCCTCCCTCTGTCCAGCAGCCAGCCCCAGGCCTCTCCTACACCAGGGTGCCTCCCTCTGTCCAGCAGCCAGCCCCAGGCCTCTCCTACACCAGGGTGCCTCCCTCTGTCCAGCAGCCAGCCCCAGGCCTCTCCTACACCAGGGTGCCTCCCTCTGTCCAGCAGCCAGCCCCAGGCCTCTCCTACACCAGGGTGCCTCCTCTGTCCAGCAGCCAGCCCCAGGCCTCTCCTACACCAGGGTGCCTCCCTCTGTCCAGCAGCCAGCCCCAGGCCTCTCCTACACCAGGGTGCCTCCCTCTGTCCAGCAGCCAGCCCCAGGCCTCTCCTACACCAGGGTGCCTCCCTCTGTCCAGCAGCCAGCCCCAGGCCTCTCCTACACCAGGGTGCCTCCCTCTGTCCAGCAGCCAGCCCCAGGCCTCTCCTACACCAGGGTGCCTCCCTCTGTCCAGCAGCCAGCCCCAGGCCTCTCCTACACCAGGGTGCCTCCCTCTGTCCAGCAGCCAGCCCCAGGCCTCTCCTACACCAGGGTGCCTCCCTCTGTCCAGCAGCCAGCCCCAGGCCTCTCCTACACCAGGGTGCCTCCCTCTGTCCAGCAGCCAGCCCCAGGCCTCTCCTACACCAGGGTGCCTCCCTCTGTCCAGCAGCCAGCCCCAGGCCTCTCCTACACCAGGGTGCCTCCCTCTGTCCAGCAGCCAGCCCCAGGCCTCTCCTACACCAGGGTGCCTCCCTCTGTCCAGCAGCCAGCTCCAGGCCTCTCCTCTCAGACCAGCAGCTCACCCAGCTTCCCTGCCTGCCTCCTTCCTTCCTCCTCACTCATCATGGGCTCCTGTCATGACCCCAGTCCCGAGTTAAGCCGTTTGTTGTTGGTATGACTATTCAGGCCACTAACCCAAGGGTGCTAAAGCCAAAACCTTATGTTCCTATTATCTATATTCTTCTTTGTTTCAAACCCCCATTTCTTGCCCAGCAGCAGAAAAAAGTCTGGGTCAGTTAAGCAATTAGGGTTTATACTCAGTTGTTCCCGGGTTCTCCCTCCCCCATCTCCCAGTCCCTAGATTCCAGCAAATGCGGGTGGTTTCCCAACCTAGGTGGGAGGTGGCAGATGGGTCATAGGTTAGTGTCTGCCCTGCTGACACCCCCAAGACATACGCGGGGACATCTGGCTCTTGGCTGTCATCTCCCTTCAGTGTTGGCTGCCAATGAGGTGTCTGTGTCCCCATCGGTCCCTGTTTGTAAAGGCCAAGATGGTTTTGGCAGTGGCCTTTCCTTGTCATGACTAGGAAGCCCCTCCAAGCCCTCCTGGGGGACTTGGCTGCTGCCCGGGTTTCTCCCAGGCTGGGAAGCTCACTGGGCTGTCTCAGGGCCCTCACTGTGGGCTACCGCTCATCTCCTGTGTACAGTCAGCACACCTTGTCAGGGCACAGGGGACCTGGGGGTCTCACCCAGCCAGGAAACAGGCTCAGCTGCCCCTGCAGTCAACTCTGCTAAGAGGCTGATCCTCCGCACCTGCCCCCACTCAGGGATTCCCTCCTCTCCCCACCCAGCAGAGCCCAGCTCACTCATTTCATTCCATACACCCTTTTTCTTTCCCAGCCAGACAGAATTTTTAACCTCATCTATCTGTGGCGAAGGCCAAAAATGCACTGGGCAGAGACAGTATTCTGAATTTACTGTTTATGATGGTACCTGGGCCTTTGGGAGCTCAAGAGCTAAGATTTAACTGCTTCTGTTTCTCTCTCCCTCTCTGCAGAGCCTGTAGCCTGCAGGCAGGGTCTGGCTGCTCTGGGTGGTGGGGAGTGTGACATGGTGACAAGGGAATTGCTGGCATCACTGGCCCACACGGGGGAAAACATCCCAGTGTCACCCACCCAGGCTGGCAGGGGTGAAGCCACAACCCTGGGGGAGACAAGGCCGTCTCTGGTGTGCCACTCTGCAAAGGTGAGGGCAACTGCAGAGGTGGGGCCTTCCTTGTGGGGCAGGCCCATCAAGGCAGCCAGACACTTGGTGAGGAGCGCCTGGCAGGGGCCGGGTAAGCTGCCTGCCTGCCGCCTGGAGGCAAGTGGACCAGGAACGCGAGGGCACCAGCCGCAGTTGACCAAGGCCCAGGGGCTGCTACGGGAGCTGGAGGAAGCCTTCGGGCTGGGCCCGGCCCACGGCTCTTGACTTCTCTGCATTTATATCTTTGTTAAATCCCGCTGTAACAAAGCTGTGCGCAGGGGACGCAAAGAAAAAGGTTATCCACAAGGAGCCAGGACGTAAAGGGGCAGCACTTGCCATGGACCCCTGAGGCGTGAGTGGCAGGAATCAGAGGGAGAGACCCCCTGGGAGAGAGGGAAATTGAAGAAGCAGTGGTGTAGGTTTAAGTCACGGGAGCAGGAGCTCTTGGTAGGATCTCCAGCTTCACTGGAAGGATTGCAGACTCCAGATACTGGGCCCGTTTGTTTGGTCACATCTGGGAACATTCCCTGGCCCTGGCGGGTTCCTGGACTCTGAACATTTTGAAAGTTCTGATGACCTCAGTTAAGGATGTTTCAGTTCCAAGGGGCTAAAGCCCTACTGTGATTGTCAGTTGCAAGAGGAAACACACTGACTCATAATTAAAAGTTAAGAGATGGCAAGCTGGCGCCTGGAAGCCTCTGTGAAAGTTAATTTTACACCGACTTGACTGGACAATCAAACATTACTCTGAATGTCCAGTGTCCATCAACTGATAAATGGATAAACCAAATATGCTCTATGTGATTAAATATTAATCAGCCATAATAAGAATGAAGTTCTCACACATGTTATCCCATGGATGAGCCATTATGCTAAGTGAATTAAGTCAGACACAAAAGGCCACACACTGTATGATTCCATTCATGTGAAATGTCCAGAATAGGAAGATCTATAGAGATGGATAGTAGATTAGATGTTGCCTAGGGTTGGGGGGACAGGGGGATAATAGCTAAAAGCTAATAGCTAATGCCTAGACAGCATATTAAAAAGCAGAGTCATTATTTTGCTGACAAAGGTCCATACAATCAAAGCTATGGTTTTTCCATGTATGGATATGAGAGTTGGACCATAAAGAAGGCTGAGCACCAAAGAAAAGATGGTTTTAAACTGTGGTGTTGGAGAAGACTCTTGAGAGTCCCTTGGACTACAAGGAGATCAAACCAGTCCATCCTAAAGGAAATCAGTCCTAAATATTCATTGGAAGGATGGATGCTGAAGCTGAAGCTCCAATACTTTGGTCAACTGATGAGAAGAGCTGACTCATTGAAAAGACCCTGATCCTGGGGAAGATTGAAGGAAGGAGGAGAAGGGGACAACAGAGGATGAGATGGTTGGATGACATCACTGACTCAATGGACATGAGTTTGAGCAAGCTCTGGGAGATGGTGAAGGACAGGGAAGCCTGGCATGCTGCAGTCCATGGGGTTGCAAAGAGTCAGACATGACTGAGTGACTGAATGACAGCTAATAGCTTTTGGAGATGATGAAAATTGATTGTGATGATAGTTGCATGTATCTGTGAATATATTAAAAACCATGGAACGGTATACTTTTAAGTGGGTAAAGTATATGATATGTGAATTATATGTCAATAAAGGTGTTTTTTGTGTGTTTTTTTTTTTTTTAAGAAACTCTTTCTTGTGATCTTTGCAATCTGGAATCTGTGTCTTTCTCCCAGGATAGAGAGCCTAGTCTTCATGGGACCATCACCCCCATTAGTCTAACTGCCCCTCCCACATCCCTGAGTGTGGGGCCCCAAATGTTGTCCCATGCATGGGACCCGAGCTAAGTCTCCTACACTCCCCTGGACCCTCATGTCCATGCAGGGGAGCCAGGGCCTCTGGAGGACACCCTCTATGTCTGTGCTGCCCCCACCCACCCTGTGTTGGTACCATCCACAGACTCCAGCTTTGCTTTAGCTGTCTTCTTTGGCCCTGCCGGCCAAACAGCACCCTCCAGCCCTTGCCTGTGGCCCCACCGTATATCCAGGATTATGCCTGATGGCCCTTTGCTTGCCTTCCTGGACTCCCCCTCCCATCTTGTGGGGTCACGCCTGGAGCTCTGGGATCAGCCTCCCCACTTCCACCCTGATGCCCTGTCCACCCAGCTCTTTGCTGCTCCCCTCTCTGCCACCCACCTCCAGCCCAGGACGTGACCCTTTGTGCACTTTCACCTAGGGTCACAGGGGAGGTGACTGCCAGCAGTGGGGGCTGCTGGGGCAGCTGGCTGGAGCCCACAGTGGGGACCCTTTGGGCAGCGATCCATCGGTGTCTCCCCCACCTGCATGGGCTCCCCCACCAGTGAGTTCTCTGCTCACCTGCCTCAGCAAACGGGCCCAGGTGCCAGGAGCCTTGCAGCATGGTTTCATAATTGTGAAAAGCTGGAAACCGCCCAAGTGTTCGTCAAGGGGACGCTGCAGGGCTCAAAGGCAAGCTAGTCATGGAAAGGAGAACCACCTGCCAGTCCAGGAAGGATCCAGACCCACGTGGGTCTACTTCACACGGAGCTTGAAAACATATTGAGTGCAAAACACAAGAAGCTGCTTATGCAGTATGATACCACTTAAGAAAGGGGAAAAAAAATCCACAGAGGACTGCTACCTCTTTAAGGCATCTTGGTATATTTGTAAAATCAAGAGGAGAAAAATCCTTCGTAGTTGCCTCTGGGGAAGGGGAGAAAGGGGCGGGGCTGGGACTGGCGGCCACGGGGGATTTTACCAGGGATGTTCTAGTTTTTTTCAAAAGGAGAATAGATCCTTGTATGACACATGTAATTTATCATATCTGAGGAGAGACAAAGAATTCCAACAGCTGGGCCACGTGCCCCCCTGGGCCAGACTCGCGCCCGGCTCCCCACCCACCCCCGCCCCTTGGGCTTTCCTCTTTC
>SJXQ01001040.1:542087-558263 GCA_006408695.1 Aepyceros melampus
CTTATACACATCGCAGCTCACCACCCCCCCAGCCCCCAGCTCCCTTTGAGGGCCAGAGGGCAGAACTAGCCCCAGAATAAAACAGTAGGGTCCCCCAGGGCACGCGCTCCCTCGCTGCCACAGCCTTTCACCACCCTCTCAGCCTTCCCACTCAGACCTGGGAGAGGTCCTGACCTCCTGTCTAGTCTGGGCACTGGTCCTGAGCAGTCCTGTGGTGCTTGCCACATGCCTCAGTGACGATGTCTTGTTCTTTCTCTAGTCTGGGGGACATCTGTCACCACTGCTGGGCTCAATCCTGATGGCAGGGCCACATGGGACTGGCTTTGCAGTGCCCTCTTGACCTAGACACGTGCATAGAGTTTCATTCATTCCACCTGCATTTACCAAACATGCATGGAGCCCTCTCAGATTCAGATGGGAAGCCCTGCCCCAGAGTCTACCTCCCCTTCTGAGCCCAGACACACCAAAGCCTTATGTGCTGATGGCTCAGTTTCCCTGGATACTTGTGGAGCCTCCTGTGAGTCCTTGCCTGACAACCAGGGACAGTGGGAGCTTTTGGCTTCCCTGTGTTTCCTGCACTTCTTGGGAAACAGCACATGAGGACCTTTCTCCACCACAGGCAGTCCTGGTGGCTGTCAATCATGAGAACTTGGACCCTGGTGGTTACAAGCCCAAGAGGCTCGGCAGGCCCCTCGCTGTGATGCTGACTCTTCAGCAGAACTTTTCATTCTGATAGCCTCCCCCTGAGCCTGTACTTGAAGGTCTTGGTCCTGAGATCCCAGGTGCTGCTCTGACTCCTGTCCTTTCCTTCCAAATCTCCTTGCCAAGGTCAGTTTCTGTCCACAGATTCACAGAGGTCTGGACAATGCCCCAAGGTGACTTCCAGGGCACTGGGACTTAGTCCACCACCTCTCCCAAATGTGACATCTCATTGTCTGTCCCCTCTTAGGGCAGGGGTCTGAGTCTTCTCCTCACCTTGTCTCCCCAGCACCATGGACAGCGCCTGCCCAGCTCAATGACCAAGAATGAACCAAGGTAGGGATGCCCTTTGCAGAGATAAGGACAATGCGGGCCCAGAGGGAGAGCGACAAGTCAGGACCCAAGTTTGTGTCTTTTCTCCCCAAGCCTGGGACCCCTCCCTCTTCTGGTTGCTCCCAAATACCAGATATTCCCTCTCCTGGGTTTCCTCAAGTCAAGGGGAATCCAAGCCTGCATTGAGGCCATGGACCCACAAAGTGGGGGGGGGGGTCAGTGGGGGAGAGCAAGCATTGTATGCAGGGCTAACTGATTGCAAGCATCAGGAAGCTGCGGGGTTGCCCTGGGAGGTTGCCAGATAGCTTCCTGAAGCCACAGCAGCGTGGAGCCAGCTCAGGCCACCTCTCAGTCCCTGTGACAGGCCTCCCTCTGCTTGGGTTTCAAAGCCCTGGCAGAGACAGGCAGATGATCCTCCTATGGCCCAGGTAAGGCTCTGATGGACAGACCCCACTGGGCTGCTTGTGTTGAAGGAGAAGCCCCAGGAGGAAAAGAGAGCTGTTACTCCACAACAAGAGGAGTGAACTCAAGCAGCCTAAGTCCCACAGCCCATAAGCCAGGCCGCCCAGATTGAATTTCTGGTTTCTGCCTGGCTTAGCCTCCCAAGGGCTATTTTGGGACCCACCCAGTTGTTCAGAATCCCCACAGGGTTAAAGTCACAGACTTGGAGATCGAGGGCTCCTTGGAGGGGCCTGACACTGCATGTTCTGTACCAAGGAACCCAAGACCTGTGGAGAGACAGTGACGGAGCCCAGATCCTTTCCACCCTAGCACAGGGCCAACCCTGACTAAGGACCCTCCAGGCTCCACCACGGATGAAGCAGCATGGATGAGGGCAGGAGAGGTGAGCTGTGAGACCCGTGGCAGGCCACTGAGATCTGAGCTCCCATGTCCTCATGTATAAAAGAAGGCTGCTTCTCAGGATTATTGTCAGGATTAGACAAATATGAAGTTTATGTGCTCCTATGAAGATACTTGGAATGCAAGTAAAATCACAAGTCCACACAAACACTTGTACATGAAACTCATAGCAGATTTATTCATAATTGCCAAAAACTGGACACAATTCAGATGCTCCATCAACTGACTGGTGAAAGTGTCTGCAGGATGGAATACTACTCAGCAGTAAAAGGGACCAGCCTCATATGGGCATGGCAACATTGATGCATCTCAGGAGTATTATGTTAAGAGGCAGAGCCAGACTTTGAAGGCAGGCAGCTACCCTGTGATCTCATACACAGAGGATCATCGTCCTATAAAGTCACTGCAGACACTGAATTTGTGAATCTGAACCATCGCTCCTGGGGGCATATGCACAGGGTTAGGTTCTAGCAAGCCTTTGGTCACATCTGTGTCAGCCAATCAATACAGAACTTTGTTGTGTGTGTGTTTCTGTTTAAAGAAAGACACTTTAATATATATATAGTTGAGTCATTAACATTGAACTCACAGCCAGCGGCACTAACTCCTGTCTGAGCAAAGCTTTTCTAACTCATGTATTCTCTGCGCTGGGCACATCACAGCCTTCTTGCGCTAAGGAATGTTAGACAGCACTTCGGCACCACACTTTGTGTGTGTTAGTCGCTCAGTTGTGTCTGACTCTTTGTGACCCCATGGACTGTAGCCTGCCAGTCTCCTCTGTCCATGGGATTCTCCAGGCAAGAATATTGGAGTGGGTTTCCAGTACTTTTCCAGGGGAATCTTCCTGACCCAGGATCGAACCTGGGTCTCCTACGTTGCAGGTAGCTTCTTTACCACCTGAATCACCAGGGAAGCCCTACACTTTGGGATCATTTTAAACAGCAAAACCACCACTGACCAAAAAAAAAAAAAATTAAATGCAAAAAATGCAGCACTAAAAAGACTGCAAAGAGAAAACTTGTTTACAATAGGAACTGAAGCAAAAAGAAGAGACTTGCCTTGTTCAGTCTCAGCTGGGGACGTAAATCAGATGAATTAAATTTTTTACTGCTCTTAATGTGTCCACAAAATGACCACAAAAGCACTGTGAGAGTTGATTTCAAGGTTACAAATAAATTTTAGCAATAGGTGAGTTCTCAAACATGGAATCTGCAAATACTGAGGACTGACTGTATAAGAAAAAAATCTAAGCTGCAAGGCAGTGATTGGGCTGGAGGTGGGGGAGGGTGTGAGCAGAGGCTAGCCAGGAAGGACCATGGGGCACCTTCTGGGTGATGGTGATGCTCTTTATCTTGATCGTGGTGGAGGTTACACAGGGAAATGCATTTGTAAAACTCATCGAAATATACACTAAAAATGGGTACATTCTATTGTTTGTAAATTATACCTTCAGGAAGTTGAGTTTACAAAAATGACTTAGAAAAGGGATATCGGATTGTTTTTCCATTCCTCTTGGGGTCTCAGGGGCCAGCCCCCTTGAAAGAGTCAGCACAGAATAAAGAAAGAGGCAGGGAGTGCTGACTCAGGCTCCATTTGGAAGCTATTTGCACTGCCTTCCCAACCCTGCACCCGTATGAGAGAGAGCATGTATGACTCAGAACTTCAGCTTCTCCAACTCAGACACTCTCATTTCCACTGGGTCTATCAGAACTTTTTTGGTTGCAGGTAGACAGAAACTCCACTGGGTCTATCAGAACTTTTTTGGTTGCAGGTAGACAGAAACTCAACTCAAATCAGCTTAGACGAAAAAAAGCAGGCGATGGCGGGGCGGCGCGGTGAGTGGGACGTAGAAAACAAACTTCGGTTACCAAAGAGAGGGAGGAGGGGGATGGGTGATGGATTTGGGTTTAACAGATATACATATAATATATAAAGTAGATAAGCAACAGGACAGCACAGGGAGCTATACCCAATATTTTGTAACAACCTGTATGGCAAAGAATCTAAAAAATAAGATATTAATATACATATGTACGTACATATATATAACTGAATCACTTTGCTATATACCTAAAACATTATAAATCAACACTATTTCAATAAAAAAAGACTTATATACAAATTTTCATAGCAGCTTTATTTGAGGTAGCCCTCAAATGAAAAACTGGAAACCAGTGAATGAACAGTGAATTATAGTATATCCATACATGAAATATTATTTAGCAATAAAGTGAATACGTTTTTGATACCTGTAACAACATGGATGAATTTCAAAATAATTATTCTAGGTGAAAGAAGCCATACCAAAAAAGTACATAGTGATTTTACTCATATGAAGTTTTAGAATATGTAAAATCTATAATGAGGAAAGTAGACCAATGGGGGTAAAGAGAAGAGGGACAAAAGAAAAGAATCCCAAATAATCCTGAGAAACCTTTAGGGATGATGATTTTGGGGTGTTCATTTATTGATCATGATGATGATTTCATGAGTGTATACTTGTTAAAACTGGTCACATTGTACACTTTAAATATATACTTAATTGTATGTCAATATTACCACAATAAAACTGTTTTAAAGACTGGGGGGGAAAAAGAGATGTTATTTGCGCATGTCATTGGGAAGAGCAGGAAAGCTCTGCCATCAGACATGACTAGGTCTAGGGTTCCAGTAGGGTCATCAGGCTCTCCTGACTTGATTCCTCTCTGTGAGCTTCTCTCTGGGACCATTGGCAGGAAGGTGGTCACCAGTAGCCCCAGAACGCCAAAGAGAGGGAGCTTCTCTGTTATCAAACACCTGGCAGCAGGTGTCCTTTGCCCAACCCTCCACAGCCAAGGGGCCTGGGTCCTGTTCCTACTCCCCTAAAGAACATGGACTAAAGGTGGGGGAGATTTCTCTCTAAAAGATAACTCGGATTCTGTTCTCAGATTATGGGGAAGAGATGGTGACCAGGCAGAGACAGTAGGTACCCAACAACCAATTTGCCTTGAGCCAGAGCTACCTTTCCTGAACATATAGATACATCAAGAACTGAGCCTGGCAGGGAATGAATGGGACGTGGGAATTAAAATCAGCATTCTAGAACCCCACAGAAAACAGTGGAGTATTCTGACTATGTGTCTCAAGAAACAGCAGAAAGATTTCCTGGGGCCTATGCCTCTAATCCCCACAGTTTTCACAGGCTAGAAGATACAGTCTGACTTTGCTTCCCAGCTGTTTGCCTTAAATGAGAATCCAGGTGCCATTTACTCCTCTTGCTACAGAGATTCCACTGACGCAAGTATCTTGCCCCTGTTTTGGGGTCAACATGAATCATTTTTGAAATCTCTCTTCCTGGCACACCAAGAGCTCGCTCACTCGGTTCTGATCTCAGGGAAATATCATACTTCTATCTTTTTGGCAGGACCATGATGGTGTACCCTGGAGAAGAGAATGGCAACCCACTCCAGTATTCTTGCCTGGAGAATCCCAAGGACAGATGAGCCTGATAGGCTACAGTCCTTGGGGTCGCAAAGAGTCAGACATGGCTGAGTGACTGACACACATAATGATGGAACTTTTTGAGCATCAGTGAATTTTCTCAGACTCTTGCTATTACCAGATCAGTTTTGCCTCCACTTTCTTCAAGAAATTTATTTGAGGACATACTGAGTTTTCTTCAGTTTAACAAATATGTATTAAGTATCTGTTTAATTGGAAGCAAGATGAATGAGATGGTCTCTGCCCTTGTTCCTTCTTTCTTAATCTTTACACTTATTGATTTTCTTGTGTTATTGCGTTGGATAGGACTCCACTACAATGTCAATACTTGGTATCCTTGTCAGATTCCTGCTACTATTGTTTCAACATTAAGTATAACTGGTAGATGCTCTTTAACAAGTTTAAGAAATTCCCTCTTATTTCTAGTTGCTAAGAAGTTGTGATTTTAAAAATAATGATAAATCAGTGTTTAAATTTATGAGATGCTTTTCCTATATCATATTTTCTGGAATCTGTAATTCAAAAGGTATACTACACTGAGCTCTAGTAGAGGGGCTACTGCTACTGCTAAATCGCTTCAGAGGGGAGGCAGGGGATAAAGAAACATTTGAGTAGATCCTTCAAGGATGTGACAAACTCCCCAGCCTCAGTGAGGGGAATGGCACTGTGCACTGGGGGGACAATTTCGGCAAGGTTATGCGAGTGTGAACACACCTTCAGAGAATGGCTTCTAGTCTGAGTGGTTCTTTCAAATGACAGTCCCTCCCCTGGTTGCAAATATCTGCCCACTGTGGGATCAGGACATGCCTCAGCCTCACAGTAACAGTAACATAGGCATTCTACAGTGAAGTCTGCACATATGGCAAAAATCAAAAGAACAGTTGAGATTATCCAAGAAAATTACTTAAACTGCCCATCAAAACCATATATGGGTTTTATGTCTAAAACTCTGTAAGAATTCTAGAGTGCTCCTGCTTGCCTGCCAGGCTCACTCAAACCTCCTTCTGGGAGCTGTATTAAGTTTTGCCCTTCAATGTTTATGTTCGTTAATATAGTTGGTTCTTTTTAAAATATTTATTTATTTGGCTGTGCTGAGTCTTAGTTGTGGCATTCAAGATCTTTGATCTTTGGTGCAACATGCGGGATCCTTTAGCTGTAGCGTGCAAACTCTCAGCTGCAGCATGTGGGATTCCCTGCCCAAGGATCAAACCTAGTTCCCCCACATTGGGAGCAAAGAGTCTTAGCCACAGGACCACTGGGGAAGCCCCAATATATTTGTTAGTTGCTGGGAGGTACTTGAAATGCATCTCAGGTCAACCAGAAGCTCGATGATGCAGGATGTCATTGCACTGTACACAGAGCAGAGACCGGATACCTTCCCCCAGAATGACCAGCAAGGCCTCTGTGTCTCCTCTCAGTCAGGTTGAGGTCGGCCTGACACCTCTGAAAGTCTGCCCGTCCCTAATCTGTAGCCATATGACCAGAGAGTGACAGGGATCTTTCCAAGCCTGGCTCTGGCCCCGCTGACCCAGGTCAGACCTTTCTCTCTGACTTTGCAATGTGGCTAACACCACCTGGAACGGGGACCCATGCACCATGACCCCACAAGCCTGGCAACTGGGCTTCTGGCCTTGACTATGATCATCCTTACCTTTGTTGCTAACTCACTTCAGTCTTGTCCGACTCTGTGTGACCCCATAGATGGCAGCCCACCAGGCTCCGCTGTCCCTGGGATTCTCCAGGCAAGAACACTGGAGTGGGTTGCCATTTCCTTCTCCAATGCATGAAAGTGAAAGTGAAAGGAAGTCGCTCAGTCATGTCCAACTCTTCGTGACCCCATGGACCGCAGCCTACCAGGCTCCTCTGTCCATGGGATTTTCCAGGCAAGAGTACTGGAGTAGGGTGCCATCACCTTCTCCGATCCTTACCTTATTGCCAGCAATTTCTCAGCTCATCTCCTCCTCAAAGGCCATGGTCCAGCCACACTGGTCCCTTCTTTCTCCAACACCCAGAGCTCATGTCGGCCTCAGGACTTTGCTCTGCACATTCCCTTTCCCATAGTGCTTTTTCCTTGTCACCATTCAGGTTTCAACTCACATGTTACCTCCCCTAGTCTCTTCCTAAAGCAGCACTCCATTCAGGCATTCCGATCACGTAACCCCGTTTATTTTCATCTGAGCATTTATCACCATTTATTACCATAAGTATGTATTTTCCCAGTTACTGTCCATCCCCCTGACCATAAAGATCTTGACTATTTGGGTCACCTAGCAACTACCCAGTGCCTGGCACATGGTAACCACTTAATAAATACTTGTTGACTGACTGGGCAATGGAATCCGTGGCTGGCCGATTTGGCTTTGGAGTGTCTTGGTCCCTCCTCCACACAAGACTAATTGGAGACCTGCCTTACTTGGGCCCCAGCATTCATATCCTTCCTGGGATGCCATCCCAGAACTCCAGTCCCTCCTCTGAGACTGGCCTCTGCCTCCACACCAGGGGGCAGCTGAATTTCAGAGCCCCTCTGCCCACCAGTGTGCTCATCCAGACCCAGGGTCAGATTGCGGGCTGGATGGCAGCCCAGAGGAGTGGGCAGAGGCAGCTATAGACTGCCCAGCTGACTTGAAGGCCTCCTCAGTGCATCTCCATCTCCTGCCCACCTCTCCGCCCTGCCAGGGCCTCCTGGTGAGCGTCCCTCAGAGGCACCTCCTGCGCCATTCATCCCCATTAGCCGCTGTCCATACTGGGCTGGTGGGAGATCAGTTACCAGTGCTGGCCACTGAACCGTGTTAATGAGGATGTACGCTCACTCCACGGTGGCGGGGATGGGTGGGAGGGGCAGAGAAGGCAGGAGCAGAGAGGGGCAAGGAAGGCTACCTACTAAGGTCTTGGGCGGGGGTTCCCCCCTAAGAACCCTGGGAGATGCTTGGGCAGAGACCCTGGGAACCAAGGCTTAGCTCAAGCTATGTATGGGAGCAGAGGAAACAGCCTGGCTGGAGATTCAGGCCTCAGGGGGTAGAGGTGACACTGATGAAAAGAGAGGCTCCTCGGGCTTGGCCTCTCATTTTTAGAGCCTTTGCTCAGACCCTCCCCTCTACCAAGAATGCCTTCCCTGTGTCTGCCCCATAGCCCAGGGGCCAGCTCACATGACCCTGGCAGTGCTCCCGGACCACCTCTACCCTCACCGCTGACTGAGAAACCGCTCCAGCCTCTTGGCTCCCGGCCTCTCTGGACCTCACTCTGTGTAATTCTGACTCTACCAGAATCTGGGCTTTCCAGATGGCATTAGTGGTAAAGAACCCGCCAATACAGGAGACATAACAGACGCAGGTTTGATCCCTGGCCAGGGAAGATTCCCCTGGAGAAGGGCATGGCAACGCCCCCTCCAGTGTTCTTGCCTGCAGAATCCCATGGACAGAGGAGCCTGGAAGGCTGCAGTCCATGGGGTCTCAAAGAATTGGATACGACTGAAACTATTGAGCACACAGCACATCAGATTGTACTGATTTGTGTGAAAAGACATTCAGCCTCTGTCATAAGAGTAATTCGAAGGAAAACCATGAGAGGAGATGGTTCTCTTCTATCAGACTGGCGAAGGTAGAAAAGGTGGATAAAGGCAGTGCAGACTACTGCAGCAGGAGGGGCAGGTCCCACCTTAGTAACCGAAGGAGTGTGACCTCTTCAGAGGGTAATTGGACAATAGCTATGTAAATTCCAAATGTACCTGCCCTTTGACCTGGTCTTTCACTTCCAAGCATTCGTCCTCTGACATACAAGTGCCCAAGTGCTCACTGCCTGGAAATGTCCTCCGTGTCCATCAGGAGGGATCGTGAGAGTACTCAGGCCATACCACACAATAGGCATCCCTGGTCTCCTGCCTGCAAAGGGAGATAAGCAGAGCGTCCATCTCCAATATTCGGGGAGTCAATCAGTTAATATAAATAAAGTGCTTAGAGGAGCGTCCAGCACAGAGTAAGTATAAGTTCTTGCTATTATTATGGGTTTGCTGTTGTTGAAAAGCATTGGGTGGATCTGTACACGCTGCTATGTAATTATCTCCCAGAAATGCTGGTCAGTGAAAAATGCAGACAGAGGCTGCTGGCGGTGCAGGACGCAGCTTAAGTTCTGCTTTGTTTCTAGAGGAGATCTGCTTTTGAATGCATAGACCATCTCTGGAGGAGTAGTCCAGGCTGACAGCGTTGCTCTCCGGGTAGGGGCAGGAGAGCAGGGTACAGGGACGTGAGGGAGATTTGCACAGAGCCTTCCAGGCAGTCTGCAGTTTCTAACCACATGCCTGCACCACCTATTAAAACAAATAAACCACCTGTAAAGACTGGTGATTTACCTGTCTGTCTCCCATCAGACCATGAGCCCCCTGAGGGCAGAAACTGTGTTGGAGCTGCTGCAGAATTCCTGGCCTGGCCAACCCTGGCTGATGGGTGAGCCTGGCCAGTGTTGGCTGGTGGGTGAGCTGGCTGCAATTCCACATAGCCCATCTGCTGGGAGCCATCCCCCCCCCACCACCACAAGGCATGATTCCCAGGAGACACCAACAGATTGGGGATGGGGCATGCTGGAGCAGCCTGGGGAGGGTCTAGCCTCAGCAGGAGGCAGGGCTGAAGAGCTAATTCCCAGAAGATCATTTCTGAAAGCAGGATCCAAGTGGCCAGGTGTGTGGCCAGGCCTCCAGGAGCCTAAAGCAGCAGCCTTCCTCAAGGACTGGGCTCTCTCTTGGGCCACAGAGCAGGGCCCTTTGTTTGCAGGAGGCTGATATTCCCGTCTGTCTGCGTGGCTGCACAGGGGATCAGGAAGGCATTACCGTGGCAACAGCCTTCACAGCGCCAAGGGGCTAGCTGTGGGCTTTCACACCTCTGACGGGCCGAGTTCCAGGCCCCAGATCTGTGGTAATGCAGCCTGCCCAGCCAGTGCCTGGGCCAAGGGGCAGAAATGAGGCCCCTGGGCACAGGAAGGGACCTGCTGGGGCCACCTCTGCAATCAGACCTGACTTAGGGCCACCCTCTGCTGCTGCCCTCATCCTCCTGTTTAGCGAATGGCGGCTGCTCCAGCTGGAAACTCAGGAGAGAGGGCCTGGCTGCAAGAGCCTCGAGATGGAAAGCGCCCCAGAGCAGGAACAGCCTGACTGCCCACTATCCATGGACAGTCAAGGAAAGGGAGGGAGAGGCAAAACATGACTTATTCCTGCAGGGGACATCCCCACAGTTGAGAAAGGTAGCAGCTTTACATGCACAAAATGTGACTCTGTGTTCAAAACGCATCACGGTGGGGGTGGGGGTAGCCCAGCAAGATGGGGACAGTATCCTGCCACTTACACTCATAACCATGCTGAACATTTTCTACAAATACATAATATGAGGATGAAATTTTTAAAATGCAAGTGATCCAGAGAGATCTATAGCTCACAGCTTCAATGTCACTGGAAGAGGAGGGGGGAACAGGATGGGGCACTAAGAAGACCTTCGTGTTATCCACATTTTAAGTAGTTGTTCAGTCGCTCAGTCGTGTCCGACTCTTTGCAACCCCATGGACTGCAGCACGCCAGGCTTCCCTGTGCATCACCATCTCCCGGAGCTTGCTTAAACTCATGTCCATTGAGTCAGTGATGTCATCCAACCATCTCATTCTCTGTTGTCCCCTTCTCCTCCTGCCGTCAATCTTTCCCAGCATCAGGGTCTTTTCTAATGAGTTTTAAGTAGAATAGGTTCCTAATTTACTTGTTCTATCAAAATGATTTAAAAGTAATATAAAAAGTCATTGCTCCAACTTCCTGTCTCATTGAGGCTCCCTCTGGCCACCCCATTTATTGCTGAGTTCTGACCCACCCCCACACTCTCAGGGCCCCTCATATTTCCAACAACACTCAATCCTCTCCTGGCTGAGGGACTCACCACCTCATGCTCCATGGTCTTCTCTCCTCCTGGGGCATCTCCCCTCCTGGGCAGGGTCTCCCTTGGGGGTGGGGAGGGGGGACACACCAGCCTGCACGTGCAGCCAATCCAGTCCACTGACTGTTTTTACATAGCTCCAGAGCTATATATAAAAGAATGGTTTTATGTTTTTTAATTGTTGAAAATCAAAAGAGGGATAGTATTTTGTGACACATGAAAATTATATGAAATTCAAATTTCAGTGTCCAGAAAATGTTATTTGAATATAGCCACGCTCATTTGTTTGTCTTGGCAAAAGCTACTTTCTGCTATAAAGGCAGAGTTGAGTGACTGTATGACCTGGAAACCTAAAATATTTACCATTTGGCCCTTTGCAGACAAACGCTGTTGATCCCAAGGTGCACCCACCACAATGTCTGGCACACAGTAGGTGCTCAGTAAATCTGGCTGAATGAATAATGGAGGTGTATGTATTGGAGCATGTCAGTTCGACATCCTGGAGAAAGTGACCCTCTTCCCAGCCCTGCCTAGCAGACATCACCGCCTGTGGAGACCGGAAGGTGGGCTAAGGTCTCCCTGAGGGACCACTGCACTGCGAGAGGCATCTGTGGAGAACGAGGTGTCGCTGGCTCTAAGTCCTCGGAAAAGAAAGGACAGAGGGTGACAAGGTCCGTACTTGGCACCTACAGGTTGGGCTGCCGGGTGTCTGGAACGTGGCTTGGCTTTACTTAGCCACACAGACCTCCCTCCAGGGATCCGCAGCAGACTCGGCTGCCTGCGTGGGCTGCACTTTGGCGCCCTCTGGTGGCTGCCTGGAGTGTATCCTTCCAGAGCAAGCGCCGGCCGCCCTCCGAAAGGGAAAGAACCCTGTTCAGAGTCCCTAGCCCATCTGACCTTCTTGTCCAGATTCAAGGTCTCATTGGTCCGGGCTCAATTTGTCCCTCCAGTACTCCCCCTTCCTCCACAGACGAGGTAGGCTGATAACACAGTCCTCCTGTGAGCTGCTGGGTGAGCGGCTGGCAGCTTCTCCTCCGGTTAGACCAGGCAGGCCAAGGGCTCCTGAGGGACTCCCAGGTTGCCCGTCAACGCTCAACCCTGCCACCACGAGTGTCCCCGATAGACGGTGGGGATGGGAACTGGGCTGCTTATAAAGCTTCCTTGTGTTTTCTACACACCAAGATGTCCCATCTGGGTAAGGGCTCCTTAGTACAAGGAAAAGAACTGTTCCAAGTTCTATTTTGGGGACAGGAAATTCATCTCTCATGAGCCTGAAATGCCACGTGGAGTGATCCTCATGTGCTCATCACCACATACACGTTACATCACTAGCAACTGTTCCATCTGTCCCTGCCAAGAGACCGTGGGCTCCAGGAGGGCAAGGGCAAGATGTTCCAGTGACCCCGGTCTCCAGCCTGAGTGGATGGATGCACGTCCTATAGCAGAACTGAGCTGTGGGGAACTCTGGGTCCCCAGCCAAGGTCACGCCCACCCCTTCCAGTCATTCCTATGTATCTCATTGGTTCTATTTCCAAATACATCCTTGTCCCACCACTATCCCTCTATCTGTGCCCTCTGACCTTCACCCACACTCCCCTCCCCAGCACACCAAGCTCCCTTATGCCAAACCCACCAGCTTCAGGGCCCCCAGGGCAACTGTTCTCCTGGAGCTTCCCAGAGATGGGACCCCTTCCACTACCTCATCAGAAGGTCCCTTCTCCCAGGCCCTCTAGCTACTCCTGTCTGACCATCACTCTTATTTTCTTCATAGCTTGTATGAAGAAAATGCTTGTTTATTCATGTCTCCTCTATAAGAATGGAGCCCAAGGGCTAGGACTTCACCCTTCTTTCTCCTCTGCATCCCCAGCACCTGCACGGAAGCTTGACTCAAGCTTGGGGAATGATGCCTTGCTGCCCCTACTATGACTGCAGGTGTCACTCGTGTGCATCAGAAAGGCAGGACAGTCTGGTGCAGACCTCCCGTGAGAGGGCTCAGAGCTGGGTGCCTCCTCCAGCTGTGTGTGGGCGACTACCCCCGACTCCCCGCCCCGCTAGCCCCAGTTTCTTCATCAGGAAAAGAATCTCTACCTCACAAGGAGCGCTGTTGAGGTTTAAGGGGAAAATGAAAAGTGAAAAGCTTTTGAAATTAAGAAAGCAAGACACGCACAATACTGTGAGTTGCATTTATTGTGGTACACTGGCGTCTGCCAGGGACCCCGGACACTGTCCAGCTGGTATCTGGGAACCACAATTCTGGCTTCATACCCGATACCCTGCCCTCCCAGCAGCAGCTCTCAGCATCCCTGGATGGCAGAGCAGCCAGGACTCCAGCGGATGACTGTCCCAGAGGGATCTGCAGTGTCACAAGCGCCAAAGCTGTACCTTTCGTTGGGCTTGCAGCATTTCAATTTTTTTGATTACTTAACAACTTAAAAATAGGTCTATTTCACATAAAATCCTGAATTCCTGGCTTCTCTGGATTTCTGACATTAGACCTGCATTCCCACTTTATAGCAATTAGCTACAACTAAATGACAGTCACCAAGTTCAGATGGGGATCTATGCTCTGTGAGTCCCCACCATACTCTGTTGTATCTCAAGGTACATCATCAACTCAGTGGCCCAAATATTTCTCTGGTCACAAAGCAATGTCTCTCTGTGTGGTCTTCAGGGACAGTAGGAAAGTCAGTTGCACTGCAAAGGCCTCACAAGTCAAAGGCCTACTTCATTCATTTATATGACCTATGTGATCTTACGAGCATCTGAGTTGGAGATCTATGAACTCCCCACAAATCCCTTTGATCCACAAAGAGCATCCTCTGGATGGATGGGTGCAGCATTTACGTGCCACACACTCCTTCATGCAGCTAAGAGGCAGAGCTGAGAGCAACAGTCAGACTTCTCAAGTCTGAACTGTTTTCAAAGATCTCAAGTTCCCTGAATCGGAAGCACTGGTAAGCAGGGTAGACACACCAGCCACTTGGCTGTACGAGAGGTTCCAGTGTTAAGTTGCCAGACCCAGGCAAAGCTGTGCTGGAGCGCCCCTGGTGGTCATGAGGCAGCACTGCAGGCCACCATTTGATTCCAAGTGAGCCCCAGCATCTGCCAACCCTGTGGGCGCCAAGTTTTTGACTTCCAATTATTTCCTTCCCCAAACCTTCCTGATCTCCATTCCACACCTCAGCCACTCTACCGGGCACCCATCTCAGTCTCCAGTGGGGTTGGACCCCACCCAAGTTATGTGGCCTCTCCATTTTTCACATCCCTATGCCTCACTCCAGGTTTGGCCCATGGCAGCCTCGAGATGTTTTCAGGGGAAAACCCTACAGCCGAGAGGAGGTCAACCCCAGCCTACAGGGTGAGCAGCACCGGCCAGGTGGGTCTTCAGAGAACAGGAAGCACGCAGGGGATGATGACGTCCCAAGAGCCGCTGGGCCCGGATGGCCAATCTTCACGAGAAGCTTGGGATCTGGACTTTTACATGAAATATACCATGTTTTAAAGGTTGGCTCAAATGTATATACTACCCAGACCAAGAAAATGCACTGGCGGAGTGGGTCTGGGCCAGGGCCCAAGGTGGAGTGCTCTGCCGAGGCCCTGCAGCTGACAGAACCTTCAGGACGCTGGGCTGAAGCCACTGGTTTTCAAGGATTTGTTTATTTGAGTAGTTTGTAGCCGTCATCATATTTGATCCTGAGAGGCAAGCAAGGGAGAGAAGATTCTTGGACCCATTTTAGAGTCTGAGACATTGAGGCTGAAGTGGGCTCCTGGAGGGGTCACTAGTGAAGAGAACGCTGAGATACGTGAGACTGAGTCTCAGGCAACAGCAGTCCCCAAGCCCACCCCACCTGGCCTGCCCCCTCCTAGCTGGGCCCTCCCTAGTCCCCTGGAGAGCCAACCACCCAACAGCAGCCCAGATGGCAGCTCCCTGTGACACCCCCCCTCCGCACACACAGCTCCAGGACAGGCAGCCGGGTAGAGCCATGCGGCTCTCCACGGGCGCATAGAGCAGTGGTCCGCGAGCCCCATGTGGGGTTCAGGTCCAAGCAGAAACGCCTCCTGCAGCTTGCCCATTACGGGCAGAGTGGGGGGTCCCTGGGTCGGCCAGGCGAGTGGCCATGGCCAGCGTGGCAGCCTCACCAGTTGGCCTTCACTGCCTTGATGTCGCTGACGAGGTTCTGGGCCAGGCAGATGCCAAAGATCTGGAAGACAGAGGGCAGGTGAGGGAGGGGCCACCGGGAGGGCAGACTGCCCGGGACAGAGTGAGGATGTGCGGGGCCATAGTGGTACCTGGAGAAGGGCGATGCCCACGAAGACGCCTGCCACAACAATCAGGTTGTCCTGCAGCCACTTTTCAAACTGGCCCACGCAGCCTTTGGTGTGGATGAAGCCCTGCTGCTCCAGCTCCTGGGGACAAACGGGAACCAGGCTCGGCTCAGCCCGCCCACGGCCACCAGGGGCCCCACCTCAGTCTAGCGTACCAAGCTCAGCCTGGCCCAGGGCCTCATACCTTAGTGCCTGCCACCTGGAGCCCCACCAAAGGGCCTTCTCCTCCCTGGGGTCTCAGCACAGACGGCTTCTCCCCTGAGGCCTTCCCTGACTGCCCTGCCCCAACCCCATTACCTCCCTGCTGTTAGCTTCTTCCTGGTACTTAGGTGAAGTTGTCACACTGCTGTTCTTATTTCGTTATCCCTGTCTTCCTGTTTTCCTCTTCTACAGGAGCCCACTGCCTTGGGTTCGGCCCTATCAAGACCTCTGTGCCTCCTGGGACTCAGCACTCCCTCCTCCCCAACCCCCGCCCCTGGAATCCTTGAGGCCTTTTGGCGCCGTATGAGGGCCCCCCTTCTTATCCGAGTCCCCCGTTACCCCCAGCCCTGTCCCCACCCCTCTCACCAGTTTG
>SJXQ01001040.1:558406-584414 GCA_006408695.1 Aepyceros melampus
CAGTTTGAGCCGGACGTCATAGCCACACTGAGTGTTGAGGACATCCTCCTGAGGAGAAACACGCCAGGGAGCAACTCGGTAGGGGCACCCATGAGGCCTCAGGGGAAGCGGATGGAACCATGGATTCCGCCACGGCCGCCGCTCCTCAAGGGAAGCTGGCTAGGACCCCAGTGCCTCTCTCTGTCGCCAAGGCGCATGGCCGCAACACCAGCTTGAACTGCTTCCTTTTTAGGAGCCCTGCCTGCTCATGTGTTATAAGAATGGGAAGACACCTGGCCCTCAGTGTCCCTGTGCCCTGTGACTGGAGGGACGTCACTGCAAGAAACTTCTGCTCTTAAAGAAAACCATGAACGTTTCAGAACCCTCACCCCTGCCACCCCAGCATGGTGGGCCAAGAGAAGCAATCCCCATCCAGCAGGCCTCAACGCCACCCACCGACACAAATTCCCCAGCCCAGCAGGGCTACTACTACACATAAGAGGGCTTCCCCGACATCGACATCGGTGGCCCTCAGAGGAGGGCTGAGGCGAGGTTGGTGGTGGGCTGGTTCCAGACTGTGCCTGCGCGCTGAGGCCCCGCCCCTCGCCAAGGTGCACTCACCGATGGGTCCCTGACGCAGCAGGAGAAGGGCACCCCGCAGCGCTCCCGGCTGGGGTTCAAGTCAGTGCAGTTGAAGTAGATATTGAGGTTCCAGTCGTTGGGCCCTCGGGCTCCGCAGCAAGACCACTAGGGGGTGGGAGGAGAGCCCGGATGAGCCAGGCCCACCCCAGGAGCCCCATCCTGTTTGGGGACAGGCCCAGGCTGGCTGGCAGTGGCCTGGAGACAGCCAGTCAGGTGGGAACCTCCCCACAGACAGGTCGAGCCTGGGCCCAGGACCATCAGAGCAGCTTGAGGCTCCTGACCAGGCTGATGGGGGCTGGGGGTAGCGGGAAGGGGCTTCTGAGCTTGTCCCCCTGCCCGAGAGAGGCCGAGCAAAGGGAGTAGGCGAGGACGGTGGCCCAAGGACCGTGGCTTCCTCTAGGCACCTTGAGGGCTGGGAGTTTCAATAAACCCTGCAGAGAGGGTGGAGGCCCCTATTTGTGCCTGGTCTCCCCACACTTGTCCCACAGTTTTTACAAAAGACCTTCTCTTTTCCTCTCTCCAGGGACAGGAGAGCAATCCTTCCACCCTCATGACCAGGCCCCATCCCACTTCATGGGTGCTGTCGTGGGCACCTGTATCCCCAGGACCCCTACCCAAGACAAAGGGCTGCTTCCTTAGGTGGGGCTGCAATGAAGCAAGCAGCTCACAATCTAGTGGGGAGAGAGGCAGCTTTAACTCACTGACACAGCACAGGCTGCCAAATAGCTGGCCCTCAAGGAGCCAGCTCGGTGGCAGACACAGGTAGGCCCTGTGGACTGAATAGGGGGAGTGAGGCACAGCCATGCAGCTCTGCCTCCCTCCTCTCTGCTCAGCACCCCTGGTCCTGCTGGAGAACACTGGCTCCTCTCATCACATCCCTGCTCCTTCTCCTCCCCCAGGGCCAGCCCCTAGAGGCCTTCTCCTTCTCCGTGCTTCCTCATTTCAGCCTTTACCACAATTTATAATGCTACACACATACACACACGTTTGTTTCTTTTGCTTGTTTATCATCTGTCTCTTCCCCCAAATCACCATCCGCACAAAGATAGGTCCCTAGCTCTTTTTCCGGAGAAGGCAATGGCAACCCACTCCAGAACTCTTGCCTGGAAAACCCCATGGACAGAGGAGCCTGGTAGGCTGCAGTCCATGGGGTCGCAAAGAGTCAGACACAACTGAGTGACTTCACTTTCACTTTTCACTTTCATGCACTGGAGAAGGAAATGGCAACCCACTCCAGCGTTCTTGTCTGGAGAATCTCAGGGACAGCAGAGCCTGGTGGGCTGCTGTCTATGGGGTCGCACAGAGTTGGACACAACTGAAGCGACTTAGCAGCAGCAGCAGCTCTTTTTCACCCCTGAATCCCCAGCACCTAGCTCAGGACCCAGCACATAGTTGGTCCATCAGGATTCTGCATTAAATGAACAATAAATCACATCCTAACCACCTGGCTCTTCGTTTACTTCTGCCCTGGGTTGAGAGCTCCTCAAAACAGGTACCAGCTCTGGTTCACCTCTGGACCCCAGAGCAGTTCTTGGGGTGGATGGCATCAAAACAGCATGACTGTTTAAGTGGGTGCGACTATGAGTGTGTGTGACTAAGTGTGTGAGTGGGTGAGAATGTGCAGGCGGAAGGTGTCTAGGATTTCTTGAACAGTTCACTGACTGCTTCTTCACAGGGGTTAGGTTTGCAAGCTTAAGGGCAGAGCTTCTGGGCAGTGGGGCGGGTCTCAAACCTGAAGAAGTTCAGAGGCCAAACAAATAATATAAATTAGAGAAGAGGGCCAACAGGTATAATAAAAGAGTGACGGGGATGGTAGCAGAGAGCCTCTTTTACCAGCAAAGGGGCAGTGGCAATGCAGCCCCGGCCGATACTGTGGGCCCAGCTTAGTAGAAGAAATCTATATTTTCATGCCACATTTCTTCCTTTAAGTGGGTCCTAAGCCTGGCCTAGGAGCTAACAGTTTGAAGCCTCTGGCCTCTGCTCCCCAACTCTGTGTCCATGCAGGGTTAGGCACATGAGGATCACCAAGGACTGGCTTCCTTCCAGACAGGGGGACACCTGGCTCTTTTCCTTAGGGCTTGCCTGGCCTGGTAGGCAAGGATATGGTCCCAGTACACAGGGAACTCGCTCCTCCGTTCATCTGCCTGGCAGGTGCCTCCTGTATGTAACTGGAGCTGGATGCTGGACTTACGTATTCCTGAGCAAAGTCAATGAGGTTCTGGAGGTCAATGTCATCCCGATAGGCCTTGACATTGTTGTTGATGAAGAGGTTGAGCTGGTCTCGAATCCAGTCCTTGAAGACGAAGGCCAGGATTCCTGTTGCCAGCTCCAAGAAGAAGATGAGGCCAAGGAACACGGAGAACTGGCGTGGGGGCAGACCGACAGACAGTAGGGGGTAAGAGATATAGGGACTGGGGTTGCCACTGAGTAGGGTTTCAACTTCCCCATCCTGACTCAAGGCAGCCCAGAGTCTCCAGCTTTTACCATATTAGTATTGATTTATGATGAAAAAAGATATCGCTGTTCTGACCTACCCTATTGTCTTTGAGAAGCCACCCTCCACACACAACTCCAGTTTCTTTGGTTCCGGAGGAGCCACTTCCATATAGAGGACTAGGCATGCATCAAGAGCCCACCAATCAGAGCACTAACTCCTCTGGGGCCACAGGGATTGGTCCAGAGGTGGCCAATCAGGAGACGCAATTAAAGAACTTTGGTAGAATGGCTGGGAAAGGAGAGACTCAGCCTCCAGCAGAAGCTTGAAGCCAGTACCCCCACACCACCCCCTTCCCGCCCGATTCCTGGACATCTTTCCACCCCAAGGGGTCTGGAGCCAACCCAGAGGCACAGAGCTGGGAAACAGAGAGGCTAGGCCAAGTGACACTGAGGTGGCCCCTGGATCCAAAGGCGCTGGCAGCTAACACATCCCTAGGTTTTCTTAATGGCCATTTTCACTTAGGGCCCAGGCCACTAGGTTTCGGTCACTTAAAACAGTGGCTGCTGCTGCTCAGTCGCTTCAGTCATGTTTGACTCTGCAACCCTTAGGGACTGTAGCCTTCCAGGCTCCTCTGTCCATGGGATTCTCCAGACAAGAGTACTGGAGTGGGTTGCCATGCCCTCCTCCAAGGGATCTTCCCAACCCAGGGGTTGAACCCGGGGCTTCTTTACCGCTGAACCACCAGGGAAGGCCCACTTACAACAGAGGATCCTATGAATGTATTAATAATACAAATCTGGTGACCACTGTTAAAATTACACAATAATAAAACTACCATTATTAAGCATGAACTATATGTAAGAAGTGGGTGGGAGGAGGTTGGGGTCCCCAGTGAGTCTAGGTGGGAGGGCACTCACAAACTTGAGCAGGAAGGTGTTCTCCCGGAGGGCCCCAATGCAGCCGGCAAAGCCCAGCACGGACATGACGCCTCCGACCACCACAAACAGCCACACGGGGTCAAGGCCCCCCAATCTGTCAGCGCCGAGATGTTGGAGAGAACACCCTGTGCGGGGGGAGCAGCGGCAGGTGGGGGGACTGGCCCTCCCACCCTCTCAGCCCATAGCAGCCCTGCACCGTATCCCGCTGCCTTACCTTCTCACTCCAGGCCCAGAGACCGATGGCCAGGAACAGGGCCCCCAGCACCTGTAAGAGCAGCAGCAGAGCTGAGGGCTGCGGCACCAGCGTGCTTTCCCACCCCAGCAGAGCCCCCTCCCCGCTGGTGCTCAGGCTCTTCAGGAAGTCACCGGGAGAGAGAGAAAGAGGGGAAAGCGCTGTAAATGGGATCCAGAGTCTTCTCCATCTTTCTAAGGCTGCATCTCAGTATTTCTTCCCACAGGCCACAGCTTGGAACACTGAACCCTCCCCAGCCCTAAGAAGGGATCCCTTCCTGGAACTTCAGAATTGGAGCAGAGGCAGGCCAAAACAGTCCCACCAAGCAGCAGCGACTGGTTCCTGAGCCTCTTCCCTCACCTCAGGCCTATGGTAGGGTTCCAGGCTCCTGGCATCCTCTCCAGTATCCTCCCAAGTCTGGTCCTCCTGCTTCCCTGCAATTCTGTGACTGCCCCTCTACTCCCGTCCCAACTTTCCAACCTCCATCTGCCAGAGTACCTCTTGGCAGCTCACAGCCAAAGACCTCTGAATGACCAGGAATCCCAGTGAAGAGCTAGATCCGCAGAAGGCGGATGTTTAGGCCTCCTAAACACCACCTACCATCCCACCTCATCTCCGTGCTAGGACGAGCCCAGGATGTTCAGAGCAGCTGCCTGAACCCGAACAGGACACCTAGTCTCAGAGGGAGAGCGCCCCTCCTGCCCAAGCGAGGCCATGACCCTACCTCTTCAGACCTCCATCTCCCACTTGCTTTCTCTACAGGCTCCCTCCCCGCCTCAGCGCAGCACCTCAGCCAACTCCACCCCTGGCCAGCCATCTTAGCACCCACCCCTTTCTGACCCCAGGCTCCTCTCACTGTTGTACTCTTTTTCTAGAAATATTTTCCTTCCCTCCCCCACACTAGATCTGGGATGTGAAACCAAACCTCACTTCTCCTGCCTCATCCCATCTGACCCGCCCATGGCCTTTAGACAGGTGAATGATTACTACTTTCTCTTTTTTGAACCTCCCCATGGCTAACACAATGCCATTCCTCCGCCAGCCCTTTCTCAGCCTCCCTCCTACAAGGCTCTGCTTCAGTGGTGCCAGGCATAAGGCGACCTCCTCCTCCACCAGGTTCCAACCTCAACCTCCAACCTACCCTTCTTCTCAAACTCATCTTTCACCTCATCATGACATTGGCACTCTCCCAATCTCCACCCAAACCTCTCTCTGGCTCTAGAGCCCTTAGCCCACCTGCCTGCTGCAAAAGCCTCCGCATGCCAGGCTCCATTTCATGCACCGACAATACATCAGTGAAAAGGGCACATGAGCTCTCAGCCTTCATGGAGTTTACACTCCAGTGGGGGAAACCCATAATGAGCAAACAAGGTAGTTTCAGATACCAACAGAGCCTTTAAAGAAAATCAAACAGGGTGATGTGATGGGAAGTGATAGGGTGGTGGGGTGGGGGGGGAGGGGAGCATGTTTCAGTTAGGGAGCATGGTGACATTTTAGCTGAGGCCTGAATGATGAAATGGGGCATTGAAGAGAAAACAATTCCAGGCAGTACTGAATTCCAGGCAGAAGTACTGAATTCCAGGCAGAAGTACTGAATTTCAGGCAGAAGTACTGGCAAAGGCCCAGAGGTAAGATCATGGTTGGTGGTGCAAGGGACAAACTGAAGACATCAAGCCAGACACTGCAGGGTGCTCTGGGCCAGTCCTGTCAACTCAGCCTGATAACCGCCCCTGAAACCTTCCTCACCTTGTCCACCCGCCATCACCCCTCCTTTGCCCTAGCCCGCCTCCCTGGTCTCCTTGCCCATGGCAGTCAGGCAGATCTGCCTCTAATACAGAAGCTAAAACAAATCCATCCCCACTGCCCTCAACATGAAACTCAAACTCTGCCCCAGCCCTGGGCCCTTCACACTTAAGAGTCCCATCCTGGGGAACCCTGGAACAAGCCTAGGTCTCTCATGCCTCTCCCTGCCCGTGACATTTGGTGGCTCTCTCTGCTCAGTGCTCTGCCTCACCTCCACTGCCCACTGACCTGTCACCTTGGCTCTGCACTTACTGGCTGTGTGACTCTGGGCTAAATGACTTAACCTCTCTGTGCCTGTTCCTTCACCTATAAAATGTAGATTATAATTAAAGTAACTGGAAGAATACAGTAAGTTATAATTCATGTCATCTGCCTAAAAGCCCTGAGGAGCAGGCTTCATCATCCCTCACTCCCTGTTAGGGAAGCTGAAGCCCAGAGAGAGGTGACTTGCCCACTGTCTCACAGCTAGGCCCGAGACAACTAGAGCCCCAGACTTTCCCACCAGACCAGCTCTCTGCACATGGCCCACGCTCTTGAGGCTGTGGCACTGCAGGGGCCAAAGGACACCCACACTGCCGGAGCAGCTTGTGGGCAGAGGGCAGTGCCCCTGATTCCTGCTAAACAAAACTGAGTGGGCCTGACATTCTGACCAAGGCGTCGGGAGCAGAGGCTGAAGAGTCAGCAAGTAGCCTTGGAGAGATGGGATGGGGGAGGGAGAAGGGAAAGATGACTTGGCAACCCCAGGGATACGGATTCCACCCTGGGAGGGGCACCAGCAGTTCTCTTCTCCAGACAGGGACAGCCTGGCCCTGACACCTCGATTTGCTCAGCTGTGGAATGCTGAATTCTGTTCCCCAAGGCCAACTCTCCCGGCCTTTCATTAGGGAATATCCCCCTGTCCTCGGCGGAGAACCAGGGCGACTGGCCCTCCTTGCCTGCAAGCCTCTTAGTTTGGGGGTGGGAGTTTGACTTATTCCCGCCTCCCCCTCGCCCCCACGTCTTTACAGGGGCTTAAGGCTGAAGCGGTAGGCCCAGGCACTGGAGCGGTAAAAGGCCTGGAGAGGGAATCCAGCCCTCCGCGGAGGCTTTCCTCCCTATCAGCAAAACCAGAGGTGGGACTCCGGGACCTCTTACACCTCAGGGTAAGAGAGGGAGAGGGGGCGACCCGCACCAAGCAGGGCCGCCGGGGTCTTCACCGAAACACCTCCCATTTCTCCGCTGAGCCCTGAAAAGACCCCGGAAGACTACCCCTCCCCATCCTACTACTGCAGTGGCTGGGACCCGCCCCCTGCAATCCGGGCCTCTCTAATTCCCTCAGGTGCTCCAGAGGGTGGGCGTGGAGGTGGGAACTGGAGGAAGAAGTTAGGGGACAGTCCCAAGGCCTTGTGGCAAAGAGTGTCTCCCCATAGTAGGAGACTGAGCCTCCCCCTTCCGCTACCCCCAGCACAGGGCCCAGAACCCACCCCGCGCTCACCCAGAAGACGATGTTGAAGCCAAACAGGAAGTATTTCCCGCAGCAGCCGACCTCGGGTTCCTGGAAGTGCTGGTGCTTGCCGGGCATGGTGAGTGGCCGCACGCCGGCCCGGCAACCGGGCCCGGAGGCTGGGCCCAGCCCTCCGCGGGCCGCCCTGGGCTAGAGCCGCCCGGGGCCTAGCCCGGCGGCTGCGGCTTCATGGCCGCGGCCACACGGAGAGCCCGTCGGGCCCCGCCCGCCCCGCAGGGACCGCCCCCGGCGCCCGAACAGCCCGCTCGGTCCACTCAGAGCCCCTCCTCTTTGCCTGATTCCGCCCCGCCCTAGGCTCCGCCCCTAGCCCCGGCTCAATCCCCTTTGGAGCCCCGCCTCTGGGCCTGTCTCCGCCCCCTCCCGACAGTTCCCCTCCGGGCCCCGCCCCCATGCAGGCACACCACCGCAAGTCCAGGCCCCTCCCCACTGCCCGACTCAGCCCCCTCGGAGCCCTGCTTCTAGGCTTGACTCCTCCCCTGACGCTGGCTGCTGCAGCGTCCTTCGGACCCACCTTAGATGCTTGCTGAAAGCTCCGCTAGTCGCAGGCACGGAAGACCCCCAGTTTCCCCCACACCACAAGGATCAGTACCAGCGCCACCCCAACCCCCGGCCTTGCGGTCGGTGCCCATCCCTGAAGAGGATTAACGACCGCGTTGGTGAGCGAACAGAGAATAGTTATATGGATGGTGGTTTGTTTTTTTTTTTTTGTAGTTAATTGGTTGCTTTTATTTTTTTTGGATGGTGTTTTTTAGCACACGTGCAGGACGTTTTAACTGCAGCGTCCTTCGGACCCACCTTAGATGCTTGCTGAAAGCTCCGCTAGTCGCAGGCACGGAAGACCCCCAGTTTCCCCCACACCACAAGGATCAGTACCAGCGCCACCCCAACCCCCGGCCTTGCGGTCGGTGCCCATCCCTGAAGAGGATTAACGACCGCGTTGGTGAGCGAACAGAGAATAGTTATATGGATGGTGGTTTGTTTTTTTTTTTTTGTAGTTAATTGGTTGCTTTTATTTTTTTTGGATGGTGTTTTTTAGCACACGTGCAGGACGTTTTATTACAGGGGAGTCGAATCAGAAGTGCTTCTCACTCGGAAATTCAGTTCAGTCTCTACTGGTTCAAACTCAGACGGGATGACACCTGGGTCTTGTGAGAGCTGCGCCTGCTGCTCCTTGCCCCTTCAGTTTTGCCGGGGGGCATATACCTCAGCCCCCAGTTCAAACCCCTTTGGTGGTTGAAGCACCGCCCCGCACCGTCTAACCCCTTTTCCCCATACCAGCGTCTACCTTGATCAGGCTCCTTGTTACCGAAGGGGTCTCACATGAGCCCTCTCAAGGCAAGACTGGAGCAGACCAAGGTTTAGGGGGGCGAATTTTAGAGTCCTCTTTAAAAATAATTCCAACTTTGGGCTTCCCTGCTGGCTCAGTGATAAAGAATCCTCCTGCCAATTCAGGAGACCCAGGTTCGATCCTTGATCTGGGAAGATCCTACATGCCACAGAGCAACTAGGTTCGTGCACCACAACTATTGAGCCTGTGCTCTAGAGCCCCAGAGCTGCAACTACTGAGGCTGGCGCGCCCTGGAGCCCATACTCCACAAGGAAGCCACCACAGTGAGAAGCCTGTGCCCTGCAACCAGAGAGTAGCCCCCGCTACTCTCAGAAAAACCCACGCAGCAACAAAGATCCAGCACAGCCAAAATAAATAAATTACTTTAACAAAAACTGAATTTAAAAAAACATCTTGTTTATTTATTTAGAACAGGAAGAGAAAGGGGCTTAAGCTTCACCTTCTGGTTAATCCACCTCTGGCAGAACCCAGTAAGGCCTGATCACCTCTCCTGGGCCAGGCCCTCATCAACCCCACCCCTCTACTCTAGAGACCCACACACAGCTGACTGAGTGAAGGTGTGGGATAAAGCATAGGCTCCACGGCTATAAGTCTGATGAGAGGCAACCCATAAAAGTTTTTAAAGCAGAGTGATCACTCAGAGCCCCCACTCCGGTCCCTGAGATCCAGCTATGTCAGTGGCCTTGAACCCCCCTCCCCCAAATAGAAGAGACTGGCCTTCAGAACACCTAATTTCTAAGGGTCCTCTCACACCACAAATTTGTTCTTGGCTAAGGAGTTGCTCTTGGTGGCTGTGTCTGCATGGGCCTGGTACCCAATGATGGTCTTTGTGGAGAGGCCCAGGCGCTCTTTGTAGACACGCCTGGGAAGTAAGTGGGAGAGGAAAGGAGACAGGCAGTCAGCAGCGGGTCCTGCAGTTAACCTGGGACCATGCGTCCTATGCCCAGAGCCCCTACCCTGGTTCCAGCCACAGTAACTCCTGTGGTGTGTGTCTTACCCGTGTGGAAACACGAAATGTGACTAATGAAAAGAAAAGAGGTCTGCAAGAAATAGATGGAAATCTAGACTCCACACCCTTTGCACAAGTTGTGAAAGAAAGAAGGGAGAGACAGCCTGGAGTATTCTGGGTCTCCCTTGCAGGCCAAGCCATTCCCTTCCACCTTCTCCCCTAGAAGAGGCTCAGCCCCCACCCTGTGTCAGAGATGCCCCTCACCCAATGTGTAGCACGCCCTCCTGATTCTCTGCCTCCCGTGTCCACACAGCAATCTTGTCCCCCTTGGCTCGGATGTTGATGACGGCCCCACACACTTCCTGGCTGTGTTCCCCAAAGCTCTCCCCGATGAGACACAGCAGCTGGACCCAAAAAGGAGGAGAATGAGGCCTCCTGGTGGGCACAGAGACTGCCCCCACCATCCTTGAGACCACTGCTACCACACCAGCCCAGCCCCTTCCCTTGGGAACCCTTCCCACCCAGCCTCTTGCCCAACCCCCTACTCACTGTCTCCAGCCACAGGTGGTCCAGCTCAATGTGGCGCTGCTGCTTGGTGAGGCTGACCAGCCAGCGGCCTCCCCGCTTATTCCTGCTGTCTTCCCACATGGGCTTAATGCCATCCTGGGAGGCAGATTGATGAATCAACCACTTCCCTTTGTTCAAAGGGAAGTGAGTGCCTGGCCACCTCCTCGGGCCCTGCTCCAGCCCCTCCACAGACTAGGTCTTCTGTCTTTACCCTTCAGTACAAGCAGGGTCAGCCCTGAAGACCCTCTTGTGAGCTCCCGTGGGCCCCTAAGCCTCAATATAGGTCACCTCACGTAGCCTTGCATAGATGTGTGTTTGTCTCCTTTGCTGAACCAAGATCCTTGAGATGAGAGTTCAGATGGGGGTGATTAAAGGAAGTGTCTGGGGCAACCCTAGTGTGGCCAGGGACAGACATCCCAGGCTCGCTGGGCATGAGTCACCTAGGAAAATCTGCAAACGTGGACGTCAGGGCCCCACTGCCCAGCCCCTCCAAGGACAGGCCTGGACATTGACTAGTGTCCTCAGGCGATCCGATGCAGTCCCCAAGTTAAAGAGCCAGGCCAGATACCTAGACCCCCTTCGTTGCACCCCCTTGTTCCCCCCTCCCCTGTTCTTCAAGATGGGGCTCAGTTCTGACACTCTGCCCCAGCTTCTGGACAGCAGTCCTCCAACTGGAAGTTATGCTTGGCTCCAAGGAAGGCTGTCCTCAATATCACACTGTCAAACCCCCTGTGAGGGAGGAAGCTTGGAAGAAATCAGCCCCACTGTGTCCCGGGGAGTGGGGAAAGCTGAGCTTACCTTGAACAGGGCGTAGTCACAGCCGGAAGAGAGCTTACTGGCCAGCTGGATATTATTATATATCCTGGAGAGAGACCCCCACCCCAGGGTGAAAGGCCAAGCTTTTTAGGGCCTGGTTTCAACTGGCCTCAGATCCCTCAACTTCTTACCCCACTGCTTCCCACCCACCTTCCAGCTTCCAAGCCTCAGCTCATACTGGTGCCCTCTGCCAAAAACTTCCATCCCCATCTACCCAGACCCTCAAATCCCACCTTCTCACCCACCCCCAGGGTTTGTGAAACGCCTTGCAGACCCCCTCACTGGATCACCACAGACGAAACAGTCTGAAACTCATTCAGTAGCTGAGACAAGCTCAAAGAGGGGAAGGAACTCGCCCAGGGTCACAAGGCATAAAGCAGCAGAGTCTGAGTCAACTCTTTGCTTCTCCCACTTCCCAGGCTTTCTCCCTGAGTCCCAGGAAGGCTTTGGGGCAGGGGCTGTGACCCAGCCCAAACTCCCCGCCACTTCCCTGCAGAGCCCACCAAGCCCCAGCCCTCAGGAAATGCTGCAAGACCCCAGGAAGGGCTGGGAAAGCGGTGTAGGCAACAGCTCCCTGGAGTGGTGGGGTCTGGGAAGGATCCCCAGCTAAGGCCCTATGACCTCAGCCTCCTCCATGAGGGACAGATACTCACGCCCAGAAGTCCTCCACGGTGTTGAACTTGGTGACCCGATGCAGGTTGTTCTGCCAGGCTCGGCTGCGGTCATTTTTGAAGAACCCAGAGCCCACCTGGGGGGTGGGGAAGGGGGCAGGAGGAAGCAAGAGTGCATCCACCTGCCCGCCCCACCCCACCTCCACAGCAGTAGGTTGGCCCGGAAGTCCTGCTCCTTCTCGAGCCAACAGGGAGGTAGAGTTTGTAGCACCGGCCTCACAAGGTGATGAGGACAGTGATCCTGGGAGGCTGGGGGAGCCTTTAACTCGGAATCTCAGCTGGATTAAGGCTGAAAGGGCCTGCAGGGCCCAAGTCTTAGGGCAGCTCTGGCCTTTCCCAGACAAGGAGGTGCGGTCAAAGCCAAGGGTAGGACCTGCCCTACCTGTTGAGCAGCGGGTGTAAGTCCAGCTTGCCCTCCTCCGGGGCCTTCCTCAAAGCCTCCTCTCCCATGCACGGCCCCGCGGCTGCCTCCTCCTCCTCTTTCTCCTCCTCTTTCTTCCACTTTTGGATCCCATCCTCAGCCTCTTCAGCCTGACCAAGGAGAGGAGTCAAGCTGGGCGGTGAGCCCCAGCCCTCGCTGCCCAAGGGGGCAGATGGGTGGACTTACAGGGCGGGCGGCAGCCATGCTGTAGCCTGGGCTCCACGGGCACCAGCCATCCGAGGGGGCCTCCAGCTGCTGGCCTTAAACTCACCATCGCCCCGCCCCGCCCAGCTCACCCCGGGGCAGGCGACTGGGAGGAGCCAGCGTGGGGGTAGGGGGTGGGGTGTTCTGAGGAGGAAGGGCTTATACTACTAGTTCCATCAGCAAGCATTTAGTGAGCACCTTCTGCATGCAGGCTGGGGTCTGGGGACACAGCTGTGACCAGGCAGACCTAGCCTCGGCCCCCATGGCACTGGTCATTTGGGGGCTAAGACAGGATGGCAAGGGTCAGTATTAGGGGTCTGCCTTTAGTGAAACCACAGCCCCTGAAATTAAAGTGGATTGACCCAGACATGGCAGAAGGTGGAGGGGAGCCGGGCGGGGCCAGGTCAGAGACAATAGAGACATTGTGGTGTCTCCCTTTGGGCTCTGCTGTCAGTCACCCCTCATTTTTGCCCCCAATGTCATTTGACACAGGCATGTATCTAGTCTCTGGAAGCATCTGTGGGTTTGCTTTTTTATGTGATTATTTAGAAACAAGAAGCTTGTATATTAGAAATCCACATTTTGAAATTTTAGGTTTGGCAACACCGGGGCCTCCTTCTCCCAATCTGTTGCAGCCAACGCTGCCTTTTGGAAGAGCAAATGCGGATCCACATGGCCCGTGTCCACTGCACTCATGTTCCTTCCCTCCCATCCACCTGAGCATTCTCCACCTGGCCACGGTTGGCAAGGGCCAGTGCACCTGTCCACAGCCGGAGTCAAGTCCTCCTTGCCCCCACCTCAGCCAAGTACATGAACCTCACTGAGTCTCAGTCTTCCTCTCTGTAAAACTGGAACATTAATGAAACACAACTCAGAAGCTTACTGTATTAAGTGATATAAAACAAGTCCACAGAACAAGGCCTGCTCAGTGGTCAATAGCAGTCAGCTGAGGGCCTGCCCAGGGTGGAGGAGGAACTGGGCAAGAGAGGGAGGGAAAGCTGGATATCCTTTCCCCGCCTTCTGACCAGCAGCCTTTTCTGCAGGAGCTGAAACCTCCCCAAGTTTCTTAAGGTTTCTCACACTCCCCTTGGCCCAGCTCTGTAAGAGACCAGTGTCTTCCCCTCTGCCACATCTCTAAGCTCCAGGTGGTGATGCCAGGCCTGTGGGGGGCTGAGTGCTGGGAGGCAATGAGTTGCAGCTGAGTGGCCCTTGTGCTCTGGTCTACCAGGGGAGCAGACACCAGATCATCTCACAAAGACCTGTGTCACAGCAAACGCAAGCTTCTGAACGAAACAGATTCTCGGATGGGAGAAGACCAAGTCCATGACCTGAACTGGGGCCTCTAGAGCAGCACTTCTCAAGAGCACAGATCAGAATCACCTGCAAGGCTTGCTAAATACTGATCACTGCACTCTGCCTCTGAGGTGGCGCTAGTGATAAAGAATCCGCCTGCCAATGCAGGATATGTAAGAGACGTGAGTTCGATCCTGGGTGAGGAAGATCTCCTGGAGGAGGGCGTGGCAACTCACTCCAGCATTCTTGCATTGGAGAATCCCATGGACAGAGGAGCCTGATGGGCTACAGTCCATGGGGTCACAAAGAGTCAGACAGGATTGAAGTGACTTAGCACAAACAAATGAATACCTGGCTTGGGCTTGAGAACTGGCATTTCTAACAAGTTCCTGGATGAGCTGGTCAGGAACCTCATTTTGAGAACTACCAACTCAGAGGCAGTTCACCGAAGAGGTGACGTTTGAGCGAGAGTTAATGAGCCCGGTGGAGAGGGTATCTCGGGGCATGGAAGTGGCATATGCAGAGGCTCTGGGGCAAAGGGAACATGAGGTACTGGAGGAAGAGCATAAAGACCACCGCAGCTGACGCCTAAAGGGGAAAGTATGGCAAGTCTTGATGTTAGGAGAGTGGAGAGCCATTGGGTGCTTCAAGGGCTGGGGAGGTAATCAGATGGGCTTTCTAGCAAGTTCTCTGGCTGCTATGTAGGAAACAGACCCTGCTCAATTAAGAGTGAATGGAAAGAGATCTGTCTGGATGCAAACATGGTTGTCCAGGTGGTGAATGGGGCAGCTGGGAAGATGAGAAAATATGACTGATTTCAGAGGTATTTAGAAGGAACACTCAGTGGTGTTAGGTGGTGGATAGGCTCTGGAGGGCCTTCCCTGGTGATTCAGATGGTAAAGAATATGCCTGCAGTGCAGGAGATCCAGGTTTGATCCCTGGGTAGGGAAGATCCCCTGAAGGATCTTCAGTTTTCTTGTCTGGAGAGCTCCATGGATAGAGGAGCCTGGCAGGCTACAGTCCATGTGTCACAAAGAGTCAGACACGACTGAGCAACTAACACACACAAACACACAGGCTCTGGAGAGGTGGGCATGGAGTCCCGGTTTCCTGTTGCTGTATAATAAACCACCCCAAATCCAGTGATTTAAAACTACAATAATCACTTATTTTGCTCACAGATCTGCAATTTGGGCAGCACTTGATAGGGATGGTCATCTCTACTCCAAAGCCCTGTCGACTGGAGTGGCTCACAGGCTGGGACTGGGGCTGTCTGCTCACTCTAGCGGGGCAGTCTTCACTGGCTCTCAGATGGAACCTCAGCTGGGGTGTCAACTGGGATAGCTCTTTGTGGCCTTTCCACGTGACCACTTGGCTTCCTCATGGCACAATGGCTGGGTTCCCAGGATGAGTGTCCCAAGAGATGAGAGGCAGAAGCTGCCTGTTTCTTAAGGCACCAGCCTGAAACCTGGCACTGCTTCACCACCACTGTATTCTATTCGAGTCCCAGGGTCCATGTCCAAGGCACTGTTTTAGGCACTGAGGAACACAGATGTGAACAAAATTTCTCTTTGCCTTGGAAGTTCCCAGGACTGAGCCCTTGGACCTCAGCTCTGCTCTGACAACGCTTGCCATTTCATGATCCCATTCAGTCATGGGCATTGGATGTCACATGTACAGAACACCTGTGGCCTGGCATGAAATCCTGAAGAGCGCATCCAACTGCCTGCTCACAGCTCCACCTGGATATCTTACATGCACCTGTCTCATACCTATTGCATTCAAAGCTGAATTCCTGGCTTTCCCCTGTCCCCCAACCTTCTCCCATAATCTTCTGCATCCTTCCACCTGCTCAGCCAAAAATCCTGGACTGGTCCTGACTCATCTCTTTCTAACCCATCAACACATTCCATGTTCAGCTCTGCCTACAAAATATCCAGGATCCAGCCACTTCTCTCCATCTCCATTGCCACACCCTAGTCCAAATGGACTGTCATCTTCCCTATACTATGGCAATGGTATGCATACTGGCCCCAGCTTCCACCGTGGCCCAAGAACAATCTACTGTCTACACAGTTCAGTTCAGTTCAGTCACTCAGTTGTGTCTGACTCTGCGACACCATGGACTACGGCATGCCAGGCCTCCCTGTCCATCACCGGAGTTTACTCAAACTCATGTCCATTGAGTCAGTGATGCCATCCAACCATCTCATCCTCTGTCATCCCCTTCTTCTCCCACCTTCAATCTTTCCCAGCATCAGGTTCTTTTCCAATGAGTCAGTTCTTCGCACCAGGTGGCCAAAGTATTGGAGTTTCGGTTTCAGCATCAGTCCTTCCAATGAATATTCAGGACTGATTTCCTTTAGGATTGACTGGTTTGATTTCCTTGCAGTCCAAGGGACTCTCAAGAGTCTTCTCCAACATCACAGTTCAAAAGCATTAATTCTTCGGCGCTCAGCTTTCTTTATAGTCCAACTCTCACATCTGTACATGACCACAGGAAAAACCATAGCTTTGACTAGACAGACCTTTGTCAGCAATGTCTGTGCTTTTTAATGTGCTGTCTAGGTTAGTCATAGCTTTTCTTCCAAGGAGCAAGCGTCTTAATTCATGGCTGCAGTCACCATCTGCAGTGATTTTGGAGCCCAGAAAAATAAGGTCTCCCACTGTTTCATTGTTTCCCCATCTATTTGCCATGAAGTGATGGGATCAGATGCCATGATCTTAGTTTTCTGAATGTTGAATTTTAAGCCAGCTTCTTCACTCTCCTCTTTTACTTTCATCAAGAGGCTCTTTAGTTCTTCTTCACTTTCTGCCATAAGGGTGGTGTCATCTGTATATCTGGGGTTACTGATGTTTCTCTCAGCTTCCCTGATAGTTCAGTTGGTAAAGAATCCACCTGCAATGCAAGAGACCCTGATTCAAGTCCTGGGTTGGGAAGATCCGCTGGAGAAGGGATAGGCTACCCACTCCAGTATTCCTGGGCTGGGCTTCCCTTGTGGTTCAGCTGGTAAAGAATCTGCCTGCAATGCAGGAGAGTGTCTGACTCTGCGACACCATGGACTACGGCATGCCAGGCCTCCCTGTCCATCACCGGAGTTTACTCAAACTCATGTCCATTGAGTCAGTGATGCCATCCAACCATCTCATCCTCTGTCATCCCCTTCTTCTCCCACCTTCAATCTTTCCCAGCATCAGGTTCTTTTCCAATGAGTCAGTTCTTCGCACCAGGTGGCCAAAGTATTGGAGTTTCGGTTTCAGCATCAGTCCTTCCAATGAATATTCAGGACTGATTTCCTTTAGGATTGACTGGTTTGATTTCCTTGCAGTCCAAGGGACTCTCAAGAGTCTTCTCCAACATCACAGTTCAAAAGCATTAATTCTTCGGCGCTCAGCTTTCTTTATAGTCCAACTCTCACATCTGTACATGACCACAGGAAAAACCATAGCTTTGACTAGACAGACCTTTGTCAGCAATGTCTGTGCTTTTTAATGTGCTGTCTAGGTTAGTCATAGCTTTTCTTCCAAGGAGCAAGCGTCTTAATTCATGGCTGCAGTCACCATCTGCAGTGATTTTGGAGCCCAGAAAAATAAGGTCTCCCACTGTTTCATTGTTTCCCCATCTATTTGCCATGAAGTGATGGGATCAGATGCCATGATCTTAGTTTTCTGAATGTTGAATTTTAAGCCAGCTTCTTCACTCTCCTCTTTTACTTTCATCAAGAGGCTCTTTAGTTCTTCTTCACTTTCTGCCATAAGGGTGGTGTCATCTGTATATCTGGGGTTACTGATGTTTCTCTCAGCTTCCCTGATAGTTCAGTTGGTAAAGAATCCACCTGCAATGCAAGAGACCCTGATTCAAGTCCTGGGTTGGGAAGATCCGCTGGAGAAGGGATAGGCTACCCACTCCAGTATTCCTGGGCTGGGCTTCCCTTGTGGTTCAGCTGGTAAAGAATCTGCCTGCAATGCAGGAGACCCAAGTTCGATCCCTGGGTTGGGAAGATCCCCTGGAGAAGGAAAAGACTACCACTCCAGTATTCTCACCTGGAGATGTCCATGGGGTTGCAAAGAGTTGGACATGACTGAGCGATTGTCTACACAGCAAAACTTAAAAAGGAAAGTGAGATTACATCACTCCTGTGCTCCCAGTCCAAGGGTCTGTAAGGCCCCACCAGCTCTCAGCAACCCCTCCTTATGACTCTCCAAACCCTATAGCCACACTGGCTGCCTTGCAGGTCTTCAAACATGCCAGACCCACAGCTGCCCTAGGACTTTACACTGGCTGCTTTCTCAATTCCTACCTCAAGCCAGTCCTTCCCTGCCCAAAGCATTCAACTGGTCAAGCGCTCAGCCCCCACTGAGCACTCCCATGCCCTTTCTCTTCTTTGCTTTCTCTCCAAGCACTTCCACCTCCTGACACATCCTATATTTTACTTATTTATTTTACTCATCATCTGCCTTCTGGTGCTGGAACATAAGGTCCCCAGGGCCTCTTTTACTCACGACTCTGTTCTGCAGTTCCTAGGGCAGGGCCTGGCTCATGGCAAGTACTCAGAAGTCAGAGCCACAAGGGAGAACTAACATTAGACTCAGTGAGGTAAGTGTCACTGATTTTGACAAAAGAAACACAGTCTAAGGGATCTTATTTGGTCTCTAGTCATTTGTTAATTATCTGCCTTCTTCTTGAACAGTAAGCTCTAGAAGAGCAAGAACTTCATGCGTCTTTTCTGCTGATTCTCCAGTACCTAGAACAGTACCTTGCACACAGTAGACACTCAAGAAAGACCGACTGAAAAGACTAGATGCCAAGGACCAGTTACTTTCCCTCTCTGAGTATTGGTTCTTTCATCTGTAAAGTGGGAATGTAAATGCATGCTTTAAAGGACTGACTTTAGGGCTTAGTGATATAATGGATATAGTGCCTGGCAGACAGGTGTTCAATCAGTATTACCCACCTCCCCGCCTGATCTTAGCCCCCCCATCCTGCCTGCCTGCCTTCCTCCCCATCCTGAGGCCTGGACAGCAGGAATGTTGGTAAATGTCCAGTCCCTGGTTAGGCCCCACATGCAGAGTTATAAAGGCACATCTGGATTTTTATAGAAACCCAAGCAGAAACAAGGATCCCGGGACTCTCTTACGAGAACCCCTGCTGCTCCAGTTGGGATTTTTCTCCCATCCCCTTCCCTACACTCTCCCAGGCTTCCCTCTCCAGAAGCTTCTTAGTACATTCTTAAGAAGGGGAGAGAAAAGAGGAATAGAGGGGCCTATTTTCCAGGTCAGAGAGAGAACAGAAACAAAGAGGGGGCCCTGAGAACTCACAGGTTTAGGGCCTGGCCAGAAAGAGACCCAGGGGTCTGGACTGTGCCATCCTATGCCCTAAAGGAGGGCCAACCATGTGCCATGGGGTAAAGAGTCTGGCATGCTGGGAAGTGGTGACCCAGTAACCATGCCACCTTCTTCTGGAGACAGCCCATATGCAGAGAGAGAAGGAAAGATGTAGCAAATGTTAACAGCTGGCAAACCTAGGTGAAGATATCTGGTGAGGCCCCATTGTGCTAATATTATCACTTTTCTAAAGGTTTTGTTCATTGAATTATGTTTGGGTTCCCTGGTGGCTCAGATGGTAAAGTGTCTGCCTGCAGTGCAGGAGACCTGGGTTCGATCCCTGGTTCAGGAAGATCCTCCGGAGAAGAAAATGGCAACCCACTCCGGTGTTCTTGCCTGGGAAACCCCATGGACAGAGGAGCCTGGCAGGCTACAGTCCATGGGATCACAAAGATTTGGACATGACTGAGCAACTTCACATTATGTTTGGAACTTTCTTCTAGGCTTGAGGTTTTTAAAAATAAAAAAAATTGGAGGCAAAAAACTTCTGCGGGGCAGAGGGGCTAGTGGCTCACTCAGTAACTATTCTTCCCTTTTCATACTTTGATTTGAGGAAGTCATAAGCCCAGAGAGATCACCAAACTTTTCTAACGTCCCTGCAGTTAGATGTAGCCAATGACAGATAGGCAGGAATTGTTGGCTTCCAGGAAAATTCCTTAAGAAAAAGAAAGAAACTGGCAGGTGTTCTTTTACCCTACTTCCCTTCCTCCTGCTTTCCGCATGGACATGATAGATGGATCTGCAGCAGCCATCCTAAGCCATGAAGTGGCCTTGAAAGTAGAATCCAAGTACTAAGAATAACTGAATAGGAAGATAGGATTCTGGATCTCTGATGACTGTGAAGTCATCACACCAACTGTGGACTGCCTACTGCATGATGTCTTTAAGTGAAAGAATAAACACCTCCTTTGCTAAGCTTCTGATGAGCAGCCAAATGAACTTCCTACCTGATTCAGAATTTAATCCATTTTCTATTCCCTCTACAGTCTGGATTTTTCCACCTGCTGGATCCCCTGCTGAGAAAGTTCTCCACCACATTGTAAGGTCCTTCTCATTTTTCAAAACCCAGCTTGAATGTCACTTTCTCCTGGAGGTTTTCCCTGGAAGCTTCCTCTCTCCTGGACTCACGATGCCTCCTGCTGTTATTCAGTCACTTAGTCGTGTCTGACTCTTTGTGACCCCATGCACTGCAGCACGCCAGCATGGACGTGGACTGGAGCATGTCCTTCTCTATCTCCTGGAGTTTTCTCAAACACATGTCCACTGAGTCGGTGATACCATCCAACCATCTCATCCTCTTTCATCCCCTTCTCCTCCTGCCTTCAGTCTTTCCCAGCATCAGGGTCTTTTCCAGTGAGTCTTTTCCTGGTGCTGCTGTTAAACTCCTCCACAGCCCACTTGCTGCCCATCTGAGGATTCTTTATTACTTGTTGTTTTGGCTTCTCTTTAACATTTGTCCACTTGTCCTCTAATCCCCCTGGTTTCCCTGCCACCTCACTCTCCAACTCCTCCTCCTCTCTGTGCTGCTTCTTCTCAGCCTTTCCCTGGGCTCCTCTGCCCCTGGCCACTCAGGAAGTTTGCAGTGACTCAGCATTCTGTTCAGACCCCCCCTTCTTTTCACTCTTCCTGTTCCTCTGGGCAGTTGCATCCTCCCCATGACTCCAGCCACTACCTCCATGCAAATAACTCCAAATCCAATGGTGTCCTGGCTGGCTTAGATCAGCTTGTGAGAACGAAGTTTTAGGAATTTTGTGAGACAGACATTAAAGGCATTATTAAAAATTAAATAAACTTATGGTTATATAAACATTTAAAACAAAGATAACAAGCACATAAAACATAGCTTCCTAATTATTTTACTATTATCTATGCTTTTCAGATTATTTTATATCTATTTTACCTGAATGGTGGAAATGCTATATAAAGGAGTGCTACCACATGTCTCTTCCCAACTCTCTGCTCAGAGACATCACAGTGACAGCTTGAAACAAACCACAGGGGTAGAATTTACACCACAGGTATAGGCAAACTCTACAAGGTGCTTCTCTGCATGGAAAGCCATGTATTAAAGACTTTCCAGTATACCATGAGCCCAATAAATACCTGAAGCCAGCATGGAGTAGCTTCCTGAGTTCCAGGCTCAGATAACTCTTGGCTGCACACCTTGTCCAGCTAGTCTATCAGGCACAGCACACTCAGTGTGCCCTAAACAAGCTCACCCTCCAAAGCTGCCCCAACCCCTCAATGCAGCAGCATCACTCACCCGATTGTCCAAGCCAGAAACCTGGGGATCTTCCTGGATTCAATCCTCTTTCTCTTCCCCAACATCCAATAAGTTACATCTGAAATGATGCTCAGGTCTACCCTCCGGTCCTGTTCCAGACTCACTGAGGCTTCCCTGGTCCAGGCTTTATCATTCTTCCTGTGGATTCTGCCTCAGGTCCCTCATTGCTCTTGCTGCGTCTAGCGGTGCCCCCCTCCAACCCACCTCTATTTGGATCCCATAAAATGCAGATCTCATTTAGGTTTCTCTTGGGCTTAAAATCCTTCAGTGACTTCCCAATTCCTACAATAGGAAGACGACACCCCTCGTATGGTCTTCTTTCTCTCTTCTTCCCCTCTCCTTCCTACTGCTTGGTCCTTCCTCATCTGACATTCAGAGAATCTTAGTCAAGAATCACAAACATCACTTCTTGGCTTATTAACCAGATACGGAGTTTACTAGCCAATATGGGCAGCTCAGAAACTTTCCCGGAAGGCCAGAGTCCCCTTGAAGACCAGGCAGCCTGGAATGATGCCCAAATCACATCATCAAGCAGTCCTGGAAGACTCCCCAGATGCCACAGCCGAGTACAGACAGTACAGCTTGCCCTGTTGGTGCTAGGTGCTCCCAGAAGCAGCGTCACAGCTGCCCCGATCCCTGGCAGGAACTGCCACCACCGCTTGTCTTTAACTAAATAGACTCCTCCTTTGCTGCTTCTTCCTGGCACTAGGTTCAGGTTCCTGGTCTGGGGCTGGGATGTTATGGCTGAGGTCACATGTCCTGGAAGCAAGGAAAGCTGGGAAAGCATTGTCATCTCCTAGAGGGGGAGGAGGGCTCTACCTCACAAGGTGGGGAATCCCCCAGATATAGGAGGGAGGCAGTTTCAATGCTGAGAGGCCAGCAATAACAACAGCTGTCCCCCATGCTAGCTTTTAAAATTACACAAGTAAAACACTCTTCAAGGTAAAATAGTCAAACAGCACAAGAATAAAGATGATGAAATGTACAAGCTTCTTTCCTTGAGTTCTCCCAGTCCCATTTGCCAGGGGCAACTACTGTTAACAGTGTTTTGGAAGTTCCTACAGGTGTGTTCTTTGTATATCCAGATGTCTGTATTTATATTTAAGGTGTCTATATAAAACCGTGTGACTGCAAATGCTTTCTTTGTGTCAAAATTGACTAGCTCCATAAGAAAAGGGAACCCTCCTATACTGTTAATGGGACTGTAAATTGATTACTTCAGTATAGAAAACAATATGGAGGATTCACAAAAAAGTAAAAATAGAGTTGCGATATGATCCTGTGAACACACTCCTAGGCATATATTGGGAGAAAACTATAATTCAAAATGATACATCCACTCTAATGTTCATAGCAGCATTATTTACAATAGCCAAGGCATGGAAACAATCTAAATGTCCAGTGAAAGATGAATGGACAAAGAAGTTGTGGTACATATATACAATGGAATATTACTCAGCCATAAAAAAAATGAAATAATGTTGTTTGCAGAGACATAGATGGACCAGGAGATTATCATACTAAGTGAAGTAAGTCAGAAAGAGAAAGACAAATACTATATGATATCACTTAAAAAATAACACAAATGAACTTATCTCTGAAAGTGAAAGTAACTCAGTCATGTCTGACTCTTTGCTACCCCGTGGACTTTACAGTCCATGGAATTCTCCAGGGCACAATACTGGAGTGGGTAGCCTTTCCCTTCTCTAGGGATCTTCCCAACCCAGGGATCAAACCTACATCTTACATCTCCTGCATTGGCAGGCAGATTCTTTACCAGCTGAGCTACAAGGGAAGCCCAAGAACACTGGAGTGGGTAGCCTATCCCTTCTCCAGTGGATCTCCCCCACCCAGGAATCAAACCAGGGTCTCCTGCACTGCAGGTGGATTCTTTACCAACTGAGCTATTAGAGAAGTCAATAAATAAAGTCACAGTCATAGAGAACAGACTTGTGGTTTCCAAGGGGGCAGGGAGTGAGAGGGGGATGGATTGGGAGTTTGGGATTAGCAGACACAAACTATTATATATATAAAATGGATAAACAATAATGTCCTACTGTATAGAACAGGGAACTATATTCAATGTCCTGTAATAAACCATAATGGGAAAGACTATGAAAAAGAATATATATATGTATAACTGATCACTTTGCTCTACAGTAGAAATTAACACATTGTAAATCAACTATATTTCAATAAAATAATTTTTAAAAAATCAGTTAGCTGCTCACATTACAGTTTGGTGGCTTGGCTTCTCTCACCTCATACCATGTCTCGTACTCCTATATCAATGCACATGGGTCTAATCCATTCTTTCTAATGACAGCATTGCACTGAGTGGATGAACCATAATTAACTAGCCAGTCCTCTACAGACAGACATTTAGATTATTTTCAGTTTTTTGCTACAATAAACTATGCTGCAGTGAACAGCCTTGTACACATGTCTTTGTGTGCTTGTGAGAGTAGAGATCCAAAGGATGAATTCCTGGAGGGGAACTAACTGTTGGCTCTAAAGGAGCATGCATTTATGTCTTTGGTAAACATTGCCAAATTGTCTTCCAAAAAGCATGTGCCAGTTTGCAGCTCTACCAGCAATCTGTGAACAATTTTTTCCAGGCCCTGCATAATCTGGCTCCTGGCTGCCCTCTCACCTCATCATCTGACACACACACCCTACCTTTCCAACCACAGTGCCTTTGCGGATGCTGTGTCCACAACCCAAAATGTCCTTCCTCCCTTGTCTGCCAGATGAAATTCCACAAGGCCCAGCTCAGATGTCACCTCCTCTGCACAGCTTTACCTGACTCTTGTTGAGCTGTCAGAGAGACTCCTTCCTCTGGTATCCCACAGCTTCCTGGGCATAATTCTGTCATACACCAACTAAGGACCTCTGTGTGACTGGCACTCTAGGGTCATTTTGACAATCCAGACCATAACCACGGAAAAAAGATAATTTCCACCTCCCCCTTCCCTGTTGTTTCTTCAGCTACATTGTGTTTTATCTGTTATCAAGCACAGTCCTGCCTCAGGGCCTTTGCGCATACAGTTCCCTGTCTATGGATCTTACCCTCAAGCATCCTGGCCTTGGTACTTCTCTGAGATCTCTGCTCCCACTCACCTCTTCACAGAGGCCTTTCCTGACCACCAGATATCAAGCACCCCTATTCTAGTAAGTCTTGTCCATCTCCATTTTATCATCTCCGTGACTCTTATCACAAGCTGAAATAACCTTTGGTTTAAGCATTGATGTTTATTTTCTGTCCTGTGTCCCATCTCTGCACACACACAAATTCACCACTGCAAACTCCCCAAAAAGGAGGGGTCTAGTTTTCCTTTTGTGCTGTCTCCAGCCTCAAATCTGCCTGGTACCTAAGAGCTCAGTAAACGTTCGCTGCATGAACCATCCATATTTTACAGAAGAGGAAACTGACATTCAGAAAGGAGAGCTGAGTAGCCCAAGGTCCCACAGTTAATAAAGACCTCCAAACCCATCTGAACACTAAAACCAACTCAGTGTTTCTCCCGTACTCTCAGCAAGCCGCATTGTGTCTCCCACCAGACTAGGTTCCTGGGGGACAGGACTTGAGTCCGATGAGGCCCCGGGGTCCCCAGCGGCGTGTCCCGGGCCCGCCCCGTGAGGCTAGCGGGCTCCGCGGAGATGTCACCCTCCCCGCCTCCTGTCAGTCAGGCCGAGGGGGTGGCGCGGCCGCCAGCGGGGGGCGCTGAGCTCAGAGCTGCCGCAGCGCCCCAGCCAGAGCAGGAGCGCGCGAGACAGCAGGGCGCTAGGAGCGAGCGGCGGCTGGCGAAGCACTCCGGGCCCGGACACTACTGCACCTCGGCTCAGGGCTCGCGCCTCGTCTGCTGCAGACCAGCCTGAACGCCTGGCCACGGCCTGATCCTTCATCGGCCCGAGCCCACCCCGGCCCAGCCCAGCCGAGCCCGCGCGTCCGCCTGCCGCAGCCTCTGCCGCAGCCGCCGCTCTATCCCCAACTCGGGCCCCGCGTCTAGGTGAGGCGGCCGCGCTCCGGGCGCCCCGGGCTGAGGAGAAGGGGAAAGGCCTGCGAATGGAGTGGAGGGGGCACGGGATGGGATGGGGAAGGAGCCGGAGGACGTAAACAGGCCGCCGCGGGGCGCGTGTCCGTGTGCGCCCCGGGATAGGTGTCTCTCTTGCTTGGTGTCTGCAGCTGCCTGGATGGCTATGTGGCCATGCGCCCGCGCCCGTGTGCCCCGTGGTGTGTCCGCGTGTCGGTGCGCGTTCGAATGTCTGAGGGTCCTGTGTGTGCACGTGAGCGTGTCCAAGGAGTATGTTTGTTTGCGTGGCCGTGTGTCTGTCGCGTGTGTATAGGCAGGCCCCCGGGCTTCGCGCCGTGCCCAGCACTCCGATTCCGCGCGGCTGCAGGTTGCAGGGCCCCGGATCATCGAGGCGGGGGGCCCCTCCTGCGTCCACGGGCTTCAAGGACGCTAGGACTCGCCGCGGCCCTGTGGCCTGGCGCTGGGGAAAGGAGTAAGGTGGGAGGAGGTTCCGGGCCAGAG
>SJXQ01001040.1:587704-603397 GCA_006408695.1 Aepyceros melampus
AGGATGCCCATGCTGCCTGGGTCCCTCTGCCCACTCTGTAACCAATGTGCTTGCTGGCATCTGTTCCCTCGGCCCTTAAATGTGCTCCACCTTGTCCCCACAGGAAGCAAAACCCGAGAAGGGGTGGTGCAAGGAGTGGCCTCAGGTACTAGCCCAGCCCTGCCCACTTGTTCCCTCACCCTGGCCCGGGGTCTGCTGTCATCCAGGGAGTGGGGGCAGAGGGCAGCGGGAGAGGGCACCCCAGAGCTTTCTGCGGGCTGCAGTGCTCTATGGGAAGTCAGGCCCTGGGACACTACGGCAGAGGAGGGCATCTATGTCTGCTTGACCTTTGCCCCAACCCTCTCCCTGATGCAGTGGCTGAGAAACCAAGGAGCAGGCATCACACCTGGGAGGAGCCGTGTTCTCTGGGGCCGGGAACATTGCAGCAGCCACAGGTCTGGTGAAGAAGGAGGAGTTCCCCACTGATCTGAAGGTGAGCTATCCTTTCAGCACACACATACACACACACACCAGGTACACCCACAAATCTGCCGCCAGGCTCCCTGCTCCCCCAGCCAGCCTGGGCAAAAGCCACCTTGCCTAACATTCTGCAGGGCCCAGATAGACACAGCTCAGCATGAGTCCGCATGTGGCTGTGTGCGGGCATGGCGCTCCCCGTGACTGTGACCCAGATCTGGATTGGATACATGCATCCTGCTCGTGAGTGTGATCTGGCCTGCTTTTGGCCTCATCTGCACATGTCACTGATTGTTCCCTCATGTCTTTTCAGTCAACAAGTATTCATGCCAGGGAGGGATTGTTCTAGGGGTTACCACAGTGAATAGGTTCCTACATTCACGGAGCTGACTCTGTAGTAGAAGATACAGTAAACAGCTAACCTCTACACAAGATGATTTCAGACAGGGATATGTGCTATGAAGAAAACAAGAGCGATGGGATAGAGAGTCAAGGGGTGAGGGGCTACTTTAGTTGGGAGGGCTTCTCTGAGAAGGTGACATTAGAACTGACACCCAAGTGATGAGGCACACCGTGTGGGAAGTCTATTTCAGGCAGGAGGAACAGCACATGCAAAGGCCCTGAGGCAGGCGTGAGCAGAAGTGGGCCATGGGGAGGGGTGAACTGTGTCTCACACATTTGTGCAGACATGTTACCCCAGGCAAGTGGTGGCAGCAACCCATGTGTGCACGAAGTCAGGTACCTTCCTTAGGACATGCTGCAGGGTAAGGGCTGTGAGCTCTGGAGCCCCACAGAGCTGGATCTGAATCTCAGCTCCATTACTTCTTGACTGCCTGGTCCTGGGCACATCCTGTCATGTCTCTGAGCCTGATTCTTTGCCTCTAAGACAGGAGATGAATACAAGAGGACTTTTGTGTAGATTAGAGATATGTAGCTTAGAGGTGTTCAAAAACCTAAATGTGCATCAGATCACCAGGAGGCCAGGTTAACATACAGACTGTTGGTCCTATTCCTAGAATTTCTGATTCAGTAAGTCTGAGGTAGGGCTAGAATGTACATTTCTAAAAGGTATCTGGGTGATGTTGATGCTGCAGGTCCAGGGATCACATCTTGAGAACCACTGATGTAAAGAGCCTGGATGGCGTACAGTGAATGCTCAGTAAGAGACGATGGCCCCACAATCACAGGATCAGCCTGTGTGTGTCCCTAGGGGCTTGTGTCACAGGTGTGCTAGGACGTTGAACTCTGTGGATCTATACACCATCTGCACAGACAGCTCCTGTGCAGTGCTCCATGTTTTCCACGTACAAATGCCGAATCTGCCTCCATGGGGGCGGGGCCTCGTGATCTCTGCGTGAGCGGATCCATCCATTGGCTGGGGGAGGAGACCACACAGCACCCTCTGCTCTAGACATTCTGCTCAGTTGGTTCCTTCTCTCCGCTCAGAAGTTCTGGTTCAAGTCCTGTCTCTGCATTTTACCAGCTGTGTGACTTCCCATTTCTTATCCTTGTTTCCAGTGATCACTCCCATTCATCGATCTCTTGTGTGGGCAGGTGCTGTTCTAAATATTGTACATGGAGTCACTCAATGAATCTTCACAATGTCCCTATAAAAAAGGCATCACAATTAGCACATCTTATAGGTAAAAAACTGAGGTTCAGAGAGGTGAAGTGACTTACTCAAGTCCCAAATCCTGCCTGCCCCCCTGAGAAGGTAGTTGGGAGGGGCTAAGCTCAGGTTCATGTCACTGTAGTCCCTTGATGCCAACATGGGACCAGGCCCAGTAATGAGAGCTAGGGCATAAAGAAAGCAGAGCCGTCAGCTTGAGGCTTGGTGAGGGGGCCTTTGCACACACAACCATTTTTCTCAGGCTGCCTTCCTCTTACCAGCACTTGTTGACATTTCAAACCTCCTCTCTCAAGAGAACTCAAGATCATAGACTTACAATCCAAGCCAGGTGTTTGGGGCCACTGGCCCCATGGAGAACTCATGCAAGCTAAGAGTGTGAGTTTCTGTCTCTACCTCTCAGTCTGCCCACATATAGTATCGTGGAAGCTTCGCTACACTCATACAAAGCAAAGACACCATTCCACTTCCCGTCCAAGGCAGCTGAGATTAGAGGTAAAGCATCTGACCTGATGCCAAAGAGGTAGTGAATAGCAAGGCTCGGGGGCGGGGGTTGGGGGGAGGGCGGTTTAAGTGAACTTCTTACTAAAGTATATTATGCAGAAAACACACAGATCCATGGAATTTTCACAAACTCAACTCTCCCCAGGTAATCAAGCACCCAGCTCAAGATGTAAAATACAAGACATAGCTCATTAGAAGCCCCCCTTACACTCCCTCCCACCCCTACTCCCAGGGCTAAGACTAGGGTGAGGGAAGTGAAGTGCCTGGGGACAAAATTTAAGGGGGCACTCATTCCAGGGTCTCATTTATCCCAGGCACCTGATTCTCCTCACCTTTATCCTGTCCCCCTCCACAGTTAATTGCTTCTATCACCACAGATTATCTGAGTGTCTGTCAGCTTCACGTAAATGTTATCCTAAAGCACATGTTCTTTTGTACTGGATTCTTTCACTCATCACTAAGAAGGGGAGTCAACCACGCCTTGGTGTGCACTGGGTTTCCCCATCCTAGAGGTGCAGTACCCTCTGTGTGATAGGAGGACCACAATGCACACATCCATTCTCCTGCTGTTGGACATTTGTTTCCAAACAATGTGCAGAGCTGGGATTCTTCACATTCTGTTTCTTTCCTGGGTTCTGGTCATAGCTGGGTGACTTTGAGCAAACTAACATTTCCCCACCTCCTGGGCTGTGGTGGACTCACTGTAACTAGGGGAAGTGAGCTACAACAGGAGTGTAAACTCATGTGGTCACAGGGCCCACCTAGACAGGTAATGTGAAGGAGCTGAAGCTGCCTGGATGGAGCTGGAGCAACTAGAGTGCCAAGGTGCCAGCCCTCATGGGCCCAAGATTCTTACCTCTGCCCAGTAGGGAGGGACAGTGGTTACATGTGCAACTGGGGGACGTGGTGGGGCCCCTTGCCTACAGAGCATGAACCTCAGGTTACTGTGTGTGCCCATGTGTGCAATCAGCTCAGTCTCGTGTTTGTGCACATACATGTGCTCGCTCACAGGGGACTGGCCATGTGTCTGGCAGCCCCCTATTTGCATATATGATGGCCTGCACAGGTCTGGGCAGCAGATGCTATGGGGAGGGGAGAGTCTTAGCTCACACATCCAAGCAACACCATGAGCTGTTGCTTCCAGCTTATCTTAAAATAGCAACAGCTGAAGAAACCAGGCCACACAGGGCCCTGGGGGAGGGATGGGTGGAAAGTGGCAGGGGAATGGCTCAGAGCCCCTGCTCAGCTCCGTCCCTGAGCCTCCATCTCCCTCCAGCCCAGAGGAGCCTCCAGGGTTATCTTGGGGTCCTCATAAGCACCCCCCATCTACAGAGCTGACACAAAGAGGGACAAATGGATGATTATGTGTGCTATCTCCCCATCCCATCCAGTCCCATCAAGTGAAGCACAGGAGGCTGTCAGCTGCTGGGAGAAGGGTATAGGTACCCGCAACCCCTGGATACCTCCAGCTTCAAGCCATGATTGGAGGGATTTCACTGCTCCATCCCATTTCCAAGGTGCTCTAAATAAACAATTAAAAATTCTGGTTGCACTGCCAACAAAGCCCAGCCTTTCCCCAATCAGCCAAAAACTTTCCAGGGTAGGAATCTGGGGGGCACGCCCAGCTGGCCTCAAAGGCCGTGTCTCTTCTCTTCCTGCAGCCAGAGGAAGTGGCCCAGGAAGCTGCTGAAGAGCCGCTGATCGAGCCCCTGATGGAGCCTGAAGGAGAGAGTTATGAGGAACAGCCCCAGGTGAGGGGTGGGGCTTTGGGCATCCCCAGCTGGGGTGGGAGGTTCCTGGCAGGATAAGTTTGGGCCAGTGAGTTTTCAAGCTCCCAGACCCCAGACCCCAGAGATGGCAGCAGGAGGGAGGACAGACGGAGCCTGTCGCTGGGTCTCAGGCACCCCTGCCCAGGAATATCCCAGCCTTCCCCAAATTCTAGGTCTCTCCCCTGCCCAGAGGGAGGGGCATTCACTACTCCTCCTGGTGGGTGAAGGGTCTCGGGGCGCGGCCTGGCCACTTGGTCTCCAACCCCTTCCTCTTTTGCTCTTCTCCACTCTACCCCCATCCCTCTGATGCAGGAGGAGTATCAGGAGTATGAGCCAGAGGCGTAAGGGCCCAGGACGGCCCCCCACCAGCAGCACAATCCCTTCCCGGTCCCCTGCCCCGCCCCCCAGAGCCAGGGCTGTCCTTCCACCCCTTCCCCTCAAAACACGAGATCTTCCTTCGCTCCGAGGTACCCCCTCGGAGCCCGTGTTTGAGTCTGTCTGTCTGTCCTTCCCGCCCGCGTCCAACCCTGGGGCGTGGACAGGGCTGGGGCTGCGGCCAAGGCTGGGAGCCTGGCAGCACGTATGCTGCCCCTTCCGCGCCCCATCCCGTCTGGTGTCTGCGCGGTTGTAGCATGTTCTATGTGTTTTTAAACGAACAGGAAAGCGACGGCTCCCCTCCATCCCCCGACAGAGGCTCTCTGAAGGGCCTCCGGGCACCCCCGCCAAAGCCCTCCAGCCCACTCCCACATCGACCCCAAGAACCTTTTTTTTTTTCTTTTAAACCAAAACCAGGAGCCAGGCTGTGCCATGACCCCTCCCCTAGCCGACCCGGTCCGAGCGCGGGCGTCATGTGTCGTGACTGTAGCATGGAGAGTCCCCCACCCTCGTGTGAGCGTGTTCCGGGAGGGGGGGTCCGGCCGCCCCCCTCCCCGCGTGTCCATGAATAAAGCCAATCTGTCTGTAGCAGGCGCCGCACGGGCAGGGCAGGGCAGGTCTGGGCTGGGCGCTGGATGCGGGGGGCCGACAGACTTCCAGGTTACAGCCTGCCTCACTTCACTCTTTGGGGCCCGGCACACCCAGCCCAGGTGTAAGACTGACCACCTCGGGCCTCAGCTCCACCCTCCCCCATGGACGATCTGGATGGACGCTGCACCCCCCACGCCTCACTCCCAGGCTGGGACATGCTGCTGGCAGGGAGGCGGCCTCGGGCGCCACCTACTGGACCATAAAGCACCTACTGGGCGTGCTGGGCGGAAAGAAGCCCAGTGCAGCCGAGGCGCAGGGCCCACAGACTCACACCTCAAGGCCCAGGCAGCGCAGAAGCATCGATGGCTACGCGCGCGCGGACTTGTGTGCACTTATGCTGGTCCTTGCGCGCCAACCCGAGTGTACGCACCGGACAGGCACGCACCTGCGCTCACGCGCGCCGACAAGTGCAGAACCGGGCGCGCACTGAGTTACACGCGCACCGCGAAGCTCTGGGAAAACAGCAGCGTGATCACTGGAAGAAGCTGCTGACCCTAAACTACCCCCTACCCCCCGCCAAGAACACTGACACGCACATACCCCTGCGCACACCGGCCCGCTGCAGAAAAACTCATCCCGGAGGAGAAGACATGGGCAGTTGTCCCCCCCAAAAAGGCAGAGTTCGGGCAACCAGTGCTCCACCCTTCCCAGAAAAGCCTCGGAAAGTTTGCGAACTCGGCTGAGGTGAGCTAGGATCTGCAGAAATCTGGGAAGCCGGCCCGGAACCTTGCGCAGATCGGTATCTGCACTGCTGCTGCTCAGTCGCTTCAGTCGTGTCCGACTCTGTGCGACGCCATAGACAGCTGCCCACCAGGCTCCCCCGTCCCTGGGATCCTCCAGGCAAGAATACTGGAGTGGGTTGCCAGTTCCTTCTCCAGGTATCTGCACTAGAGGGCCCTCAACACCGCCTCAGCACTGGGAAGTAGGGGCGGAGAAGCCGCGGTGCTGCACAGAGCCCCCCCCCCCCACCAGGGCGAAAGCCCCGCTCTGATTGGCATAGAACACACCGCGCCCGCGTCGAGGCCCCGCCCCAGCCAGGGGTAGGCCCCGCCCCCGCCTATGCGGCGCTCTTGCTCGCTTTCGCCGCAGCAGTAGCTTAACCTGGCTCAGACCAGGCCACCACCCCTGCCCATGCGGAAGCCCAGCACTTCCTTGCCACGGTAGCCCCTAAACCTCTCCTGATCAAGACGCCATCCTTTCTCTGCCAAGTCCGACCTCCTTTCCGACTCCAACCTTGCATCGCCCTTGCAAACCTAAGGGCTAGAAGCAGCTTGCTCTATTTATTCAACCCCCAAGTGTTTAGCGCCCCCTCCTCCCCTGAGTTGTTGGGAGCGGTAGGGTGCAAAAGGCCTTGAACTCTGGGGGACACCAGGGTCACTTGAGTCACTTTGGCCTGCAGGGAAGGAGCCTTTACTTCCGGAAGTATGAGGCCGCTGGCAGACGTGTGTGTAGGGAGAACAAACGGGGGTAGGGGTGGGGCCGTGGGGGGGTCTCTAATTCTCTGACTCAACTTGCGGGTACTAGGATGTCCAGATCATCTTTGTCTGAATTAAGACATTATTTGCAACCCGCAGTCCGTAGGGACTGCAGACTCGTGGTCCTTAGGTTGAATTTGACCTGTAGAGATGTTTAATTTGCTAGCACAAGGTTTAAATATTTCTCATTTGATTCCAGTTGGCGACAGTCCCTTTCCCTCCCTGTTGTGTTCCTCCCATCCTCTTCACTCATTTTCATGAACTGCTTCGCCTCTGAGGAATTTGAGTTTGTCACCTCCTCGCCAGCTACCAGCACCTGATCCCCATTTTTAGATGCCAAAACCAGGTTCACCATCTGCTTGGAAAGAGCTTTATTCCTCCTTCCTGGGTGGCAAGCCACGCACCTGGTTTTCTGAGCTCGATTTTCTGCTCAGAGACCAATGTTCTCATCTGCAGGGGTCACTTTAAATGCATTCCAGGCACAAGCCCAGAAGCGTCAGCAGAAGATGCCAGCCCTGTGTCAGACCCAAGTCCTGACTGTGAGTGCTTGTGTGGGAACACACAGCTAGCTCCTTGGTGCCTTCCTCATGACAGGGACTGAGCCATTTCCCCAGTGCCCAGCAGTTCCCAGGCATGCAGCACTTGCCTCCATTCATTTCATTGAAACCATCCTCAAGGATTCCTTGTTATTTGCCCTAATGTACAGTTGAGAAAATGGAGGCCAGAGAGGCAAACTTACCCATCCCAGGTCACATCGCTGGGAAGTGGCAAAGGCCACATTCAGCCCCAAGCCTGACTCTGAAGCCCTGTTTCTTTGGAATTTTCCAAAAGGGACTTGCTTGAGGGGAGACAAACAAAACCCACCAACAACAGGAAAATGTGAAGCAGCAGAGTGGAAATAACAGATGCTCGTGCAGTTTCAGGGAGGCAAGTGAGTGTGTGTGTGATGGGGTTGAGCCGTGTATCACACTTACATATAGATGCAGGTATATTTCTGTTCACACGTGAAAAAGGAGGTTGTCCACGTGTTGGGTGCCTTTAGTCATTCAACAGTGTGTGATGCTCATCTGCTCTGGTCCTAGAAGTAAGGGGCTACAGGGAACAGCCCTGGGGTCACTGCCCCAGAAGAACTCATGTCCATGGATCAGTGAATGCATGGATCAAGACAATTTGGCGTTTTATGAAGAACATAAAATAGAGTCATGTGATAGAATGTGACACAGAAAGGGTAGTGACCAACATTCAATTGGGTGGATCAGCTCAGATATCTGAGAGGCTGAAACCTGAATGAAAAGGAGGTACCTGAAAAATCTGGGGAGGGTGAGCATTGCAGCACAGGAAGAGCCCACCTGTGTTTGCATGGACATGGGGTGTGAGGTCGGCGAGACTGAGCTCAGCCAGGCCTTCGAGATCTGGGAGTCCGGCCCCACCCTGGCTGATCCACACTTTCCAGGCCTTTGCCGGCTTCTTTCCTTCATCTGGACATCTGCCTGCCATTCTGCCTGTTGAAATCTTTCCTGCCACTGAGCTTCCCCTATTTCTCCAGCCATAATAGACTTCTCCTTGTCACCCCCATCTGGCTCAGCTATGCATACGAAGACGCCCTCCTCACCTGTGTCAGCACTCTGCAGACCACTGCCAGCTGGCTAACCTGAGACTACCGTCTCCTCTGATGAAGGCTCGCGGCTGTTTCCCTGTGCCCCACCCTTCACTCATTTGCCTCCCCATCTCCCCGCCCCCACCTCTAGTAATACAGCTCCACTGCTTTCTCTGGAACTTTATTTTTGTTTTCTCCCTTCCCTATTTATAGCTCTCTCCCCTCCGAACCATCCCTGCATCCATCCTGTTGCCTAGAAACCGGCTCTGGGCTGAGGGTGGGGGAAGGCCAGGCTGAGACCAGGCTGGGGGAAGGAAGAGCTGTCACCCACTCCCCCTCTCAGCACTGCCCACAGGTTCCCAGAAGCCCACCCACCCCTCTGCCCAGCACTCACACATGTTTTTAAAAAGATAAAATGTGAAAAACATCAGCCTTTGTGAAGTCCTTCATGGCTTCTAAAGGGCATGATGCACACGACTGCACGCATGCCTCTCAACACCCTACCACACCGGAGGCCCGGACCCATCATTTCAGATGAGCAAACCAAGGCTTTGGAAAGCAAAGGTCCTATAGGTCAAGTCTTCTCAGTAGAAACTCTATGGCTCTGCGCTTGTCATTGTTCAGTTGCTCAGTCGTGTCTGACTCTTTGCAACCCCATGAACTGCAGCATGCCAGGCTTCCCTGTCCTTCACTATCCTCTGGAGTTTGCTCAAACTCATGTCCATTGAGTTGGTGATGGACCTGTTAAGCTTAGGATATTGGCCTGAAACATGGAAAAGAAGATTTTAAAGCATAAATGATTCTATAATCTATTAATTGCAGAAGGGTAAAGAGAATAATTTTGTCATGATCCTCACACACCAAGCCACCAGGCATGCCTCTTCCATACGCTCCGCATACCCCCTATCTTGCCACGCCCCTGTGTTACTTCTGATACCCCGGCCATGGCCCCACCATGGCCCTGCCATGCCCCGTATATTCATGCCCCCCCCCACGCCCAACTGCAGCTCAACTCCAGCCTTAATGCTTACCTTTCACAGGTTGGACCAAGAAGCCTAAAGTTTGGTTCCTGGCTCTGTCATTTTACCCACGGTGTGACCTTAGAGATTCACATAAGCTCAAACCTAAGGATACTAATTTCCACTCCTAAGGATGCTATTAGTCCATTCTAGAACTAATAAGAGAATTAAATGCAATACTGATGAGAAAGTGCTTTGAAGACTGTAGAATATTGTAACATGTGAGTAATCCATTAGAATAGTAAATATTGTTATCGTTGTTATTAAAGCCAAAAAGTGGGACGAGGGAGCCAACGTGGGTCCTGGAATCAGAGAGGGAGACCCATGCTCATGTCCAGGCAAAAGGGTCCTCTTTCTGGGAGAACGAGGGGCCTGAGCAGGGGCTGCCTGAGTGCCTGCAGACCACTGAGGAGTAGAGTGGGCACAGAGGCCTTCTTGTGCCTGATTCCTCCTTCTCAAGTGCCTTGCTTCCTGTCCTCCACCCAAGGCCCATCTCTGCCTTCAAAATAGGCTCTCTGGGCAGAGTAGGGGAGAGGGCTGCCAAGGAGCAGCTGGGCCATGATTCAGCCTGAGTCACCCAGCCAAATCCCAGGGCCGCCCCCAGCTGGGCCGGGGCCTACAGCTGCTGGGGGGAGGGGACCTTTGTGGGCAGCAAGCTGTGCTCATAGGTGTCTGAGCCAGGGGCGCTCCTGAAAATCAGGGCAGTGCTGTGAGGGGTTGGGAGTGATGCACATGGGGAAGTCAGAGAGAGGAGGAGGGAGGTGACCTCATGGGCATCAGTTCCCTGCACTAACTAAGGAGGCAGGGTTTGCGTGTGTATGTATGTGTGTGTGTGCGCACACACGTACCTGTGCACACATGCGTGTTGCATGTCTGTCTGACTAAATGAAGAAAGTCTCATAGTGTGGGCAGGATTCTTCTCCTGACTTTGTCACTTTCTAACTTTGTGACTCTGGCAAGTTACCTAACCTCTCTGAACTTCTGTTCCCTCAGCTATGAGATGGGAATAGCAATAATATCAATTTCAGATGGTTTTTCTTAAGGCTTAAATGTCATGAGATGTAACACACTTAGGCAGTCAGTAAATTGTACACCACCACCATCGTCACCATAGGATTCCGGGCTAACCCCCCTGCATGCATGAGGACCGATACATATGTGAATTTTGTATCCAGTGTCGTGTGCATACAAGCCTGGAGGAGGGTGGCTAGGTGAGTGTTTCTTGAAGGAGCAGGTGCATGTCTGTTGAGTGTGCATCTCTGAAGCAAAGAGAACTTTCTAGGAAGTAGGGTTTATATAGTATTGCCTGCCGTGTGATCCTGTCCCCCTCCCCCACCTCTCTCCTCTTCCATCTCTCTCTCTGTTTCCATCTCTCCCCTACCCCCACCACACACACGCTTCCCTAGAGGCTATGATTTGCTAAAATTTGGCCTACATCAAGACCAGTGTCCAGAAAGGGGTGAGGAGCCATGGATGCTATTATATTAGAAATCTCAGACCTTCTCAAAAGCCTTTAGCCTCTAGCAAAACTGAAATGGGGACAGATCCCAAGGGTGGTGTGCCTGGGTGTGGAAGCAGGACTGTGCATGATAGAGTGGATACAAATATGATCTGAACATGAGAACTGCTTGTGTATGTGCGTGTGTGTGTGCACAGGAGTGGTATCAGGAGGGTGGCTGCTGCCCGTGCTCTGGTACAGTCTGCTTGTCTCCATGGCGCCTGTTGCCACACACGCTTGCTTTTCAGAAAGTCACTGGGATTGTTTATTCCACCCCCGGCCTGGGTGCCAGCCAAAGAACTGCAGGCACTTGTTTATCTTCTGGTGTGCACGAGTGTGTGTGGCTTCCAAGAGGCAGACCAACCCAAGATTCACATACACACACACTCACATGGGTGTGGGTGACCATGTTGGTTGTCATAGGATGAACCTGAACCCCAAGACAAGCCACAATCCGGGCCCAGGCAGACTCTCCACATGGGGACAAGGACGACCCTCAGAAGCTCCAGGCAGACACATCATCAATTTAGCAACCCCTAAAGCTCCAGGGAAGTGGGAGACTGGTTGCTCTGGCTATGATCCTCTGCTCTGCCTCCATCCGTGAAACTAATCACCACACACTGATTGGCCAGGAAGGGTCACTGCCCACCCCTAAAGATGGCAGTGGGGCCCATCCCACTCCACCACATGGACTGGAGTGAGGAGGTGGATCCCCAAGGAAAACAGAGGTGCTGTGGTCAGATAAGGGTACAGAGTGCTGGGCTTGCCATACTCTGGCATCCACCAGGAGTGTTACACTATGCTTGGTTCTTGAGGACTTTTTCCTCCCTTCATCCTCTTCAGAGCTCTGAGAAGTAAGAATTATAAACGATGAAGCTGAGGCCTAGAGAGATCTCAGTCAAGGCCACATACGCTAGTAACTGGCAAAGTTGGGATCGGAATCTACCCTGCTTACGTCCATGTCCTTTTTGACCTTTCACTCTACCTTGGCAAGTGTTTTATTCTGTTGTCTGGAAATTTCCTTTTTTAAACATGTATTTATCAACAAGTCCTCATGGAACAAGAGCTGTTGGAGAGTGGCAAAGGGCACAGATGGAAAGAGGCCCTGACTGTGCCCATGTAGCAGACATGGCCGGAGCTCTGTCCACGTCTCCTCTGGTGATTTTACTATCTCTGTGCCAGACTCCCAACAGCCAGGTTATTGTTCAGTCACTAAATTGTGTCTGACTCTTTGCAACCCCATGGACTTCAGCTTGCTAGGCTTCCCTGATCCTCACTATCTCCCAGAGTTTGCTCAAATTTATGTGCACTGAATTGCTGATGCTATCTAACCATCTCATCCTATGCTGCCCCCTTCTTTTGCCTTCTGATGCTTTCCCAGCATCAGAATCTTTTCCTGTGAATTGGTTCTTTGCATCAGGTGGCCAAAGTATTGGAGCTTCAGTTTCTTCGTCAGTCCTTCCAATGAATATTCAGGGTTGATTTCCTTTAGGATTGACTGGTTTGATCTCCATGCAGTCCAAGGGACTCTCAAGAGTCTTCCCCAGCACCACAATTCAAAAGCATCAATTCTTTGGCACTCAGCCTTCTTTATAGTCCAACTCTCATATCCATACATGACTACTGGAAAAATCATAGCTTTGACTATATGGACCTTGTCAGCAAAGTTATGTCTCTGTTTTTTAAAATACTATCTAGGTTTGTCATAGCTTTCCTTCCAAGAAGCAAGCGTCTTTTAATTTTGTAGCTGCAGTCACTTTCCACGGTGATTTTTGGAACCCAAGAAAATAAAATCTGCCACTGTTTCCATTGTTTCCCCATCTATTTGCCATGAAGTGATGGGACCAGATACCATGATCATAGTTTTTTGAATGTTGAGTTTTAAACCAGTTTTTTCACTCTCCTCTTTCACCCTTCTCAAGAAGCTCTTTAGTTCCTTTTCACTTTCTGCCATTAGAATGGCATCTGAGATTATTGATATTTCTCCTGGCAGTCTTGATTCCAGTGATTCATCCAGCCCAGCAGTTCACGTGATTTACTCTGCATATAAGTTAAATAAGCAGGGTGACAATATACAGCCTTGATGTACTCCTTTCCTAATTTGAAACTAGTCCATTGTTCCATGTCTGGTTCTAACAGTTGCTTCTTGACCTGCATACAGGTTTCTCAGGAGGCAGGTAAGGTGGTCTGGTATTCCCATCTCTTTAAGAATCTTCCACAGTTTATTGTGATCCACACAGGCAAAGGCTCTAGCATAATCAATAAAGCAGAAGTAGATGTTTTCCTGCATCTTTGTCAAAGAACTGTATCAGGCTGTGGAAATCACTTTGTCTACCTGCACTGTGGGCTAGAAGTGCCTGGGAATTCGCACACAGCCCACGGGCTGGCTCTTCCCCTAGGTCTGCCAGATACTGGGATATAAATACACAAGCTCCCTTGCTCTTGACCAGGGGAATTCTAGATGTGCATTTACCCCATTTCTCAAGACTTCCCACAGGATTAAGCCTCAGTCACCCACCGTGGTAGCTGGCTTGATAACCACCTTTCATTGGATGTCTTCTCTGCCTGGGTCACCTTCCCACTTGCCTGCTGGTGTCCCTGCACTTCCCAAATAAACCACATTTCCTCAAGCTTCATTTCAGGGTCTGTGAGCCACCCCAGGGTGCTGGATCCCATCCATCCTTCCACACTGAGCATCTGGACCCAGCCATTATGATCTCCTTTCTTGGCATCTCCCTTTCCCTCTTTACTGCACCCCCCCCACCTCCAATCAGGACTTAAATAACTCCAATGCCCTGGAGAGACTATCAAATCTCCTTTCTTGCTCTAAACCCAGACTTTAGAGAGTCATCTACTTGTCCTCTCTACTTCCTTGGTTCCATTAATTCATCAGTTCCTGCCCCGCCTCCCCAGTCTGGCTTCCACCCCCACCACTCCACTGACTGTGCTTTCATCAAATTTCCATTGTCTTTTTTTCAAGTCCAGAGGATATCTCTGAGGCTGTATCTTGTCTTCCTGAAGCAGTTGACCCTGACCTCCTTCTAGAATGTTCCCTCCCCTTGGCTTCTGAGACATCACACTCTCATGGGTTTCTTCTGGGTTTTCTCATACTACTCTCTCTCACTCTTTGCAGCCTCCTTTCCCCTTAATGTTGGTGTTCCTCAGGGTGGGCCTAGGGTACCCTGTCTCACCCTATTTGGTCTATACTCTCCCCTCGTGTCCCAACACACCTCTCATGACTTCCATCACCAGCTCCTTGCCCTGTCTCCAGCCTTGGCTACTTCAGAGCTCAGTTTTGGACTCAGATGTCTCAGTGTAGCTGTTTCACAAGTCCCTTCTTTCCCCAGGGTTCATCAGATTCTGCATCCATCTGGCTCCCCAAGGCAAGCCCTCAGAGAGGCAGTAGAATCCCCTCACACTCACATTCACCACATAACCAAGACCTGTTGACTTTACCCCTAAATAGTTATCAAATCTGGCCCCTAGTCTCCATTCCAACGGTTCAGGCATCATTACCTCTCACCTGCTACGGCCTCCTCACTCATACCCTGATCCTGCTCTCATCCACACCCGCCCTGCCCCCTCCCCCCGGGGAGTGGGAGTGCTTTTTAGATTACAGACACGTTCCTGCTACTGTTTGTGTCTTGTGAACCTACCCAAAGCTTGGTGTCTTCATGTGTATCATGGGGCCAACGATGTAACCTTGAAGGGCCACAGGGAAAATAAAATGAAACGATGAGTGTAGAATAGAGTTTGTAAACTGTGAAGCTAAATGCTTTTTGTGGTAAATGAGCAATTTTCAGGGCCAAAGACGCCCGTTCCTTGGTGCTGTCCGTGGTGCTGAAACTTGGTTGAGCACTCCCCATTTTCTGCTTCCCTGGGATGCTAACTGAAGACGTCAGTCCGATAGGTTTTTGGGTTTTTTTGTATGTGTGCCATCTAGATTTAAAAAAAATTTTTTTTCTTTTAACGATCACAGTGATTTGTGGCTCACCAGGTAAGTCAGAGGAATAGAAAGTAAAGGTGAAGCCTGAAGTTTCAAGAGTTAGCTTCATTACTAACAAACGAGTGACCTATCACAAGTATCTTTTTTCTTATCTGATAAACGAGATATAATACATTCACATGAACTTGCTTATAAGTGATTGGAAATGGAAATTAGATGAAACCTGAAAACAAGGTAACGTTACTGGTTACTTTAACTTGCGAGCTTTACCATAAAAACACTGCCCCTAAATAAGCATATTAACATTAGTTGCTACCACTGTTAGTAAGTGGTTTTACAGTACACGTGAGAGGGTTTTTATCACCTTTTGGCAATTACAGACTTATTTTTCCCCTTCTGGGAAATCAAAGGGGAGGGGACTATTTCTCTGCTGAGAAACGTCGAGGCGGGGTGGGCAGCAAGTCCTCCTGTCCTTGGCAATTCAAATTCAGCTAAAAGCCTCTGAACACCTACTTCAGGCTCCTTCATCCTTCCAGCACTACTCACTGTAAGGTGATTCATGTTAGTCCCATCTTACAGATGGAGAAATTGAGACTCTGAAAGGTGAAATGATTTGCTGGAGGGTGGAGGAGAACCTGGCTTGCACAGACTAGGTGAGCGGGCACCCTGGCTAGAGAGGACGAAAGCGGGGAAATCGAAGGCTCTCTCCCTCCTCCCGCAACCACGCAGGTCCCTCCACTCCCGGGAGCGTGGGTGGCGGCGAGACAAAGGGGACG
>SJXQ01001040.1:613832-661876 GCA_006408695.1 Aepyceros melampus
TGGCCACCGGGCCCATGACGCCGCAGGCCGCCGCGCCGCCCGCCTTCCCCGAAGTGCGGGTGCGGCCGGGCTCCGCGCTGGCGGCCGCCGCGGCGCCCCCCGAGGTGGTCGAGCCGGTGCGCGACGTGAGCTGGGACGAAAAGGGCATGACGTGGGAGGTGTACGGCGCCGCCATGGAGGTGGAGGTGCTGGGCATGGCCATCCAGAAGCATCTGGAGCGCCAGATCGAGGAGCACGGCCGCCAGGGGGCGCCCGCGCCGCCACCTCCCGCTGCGCGCCCGGGCCCCGGCCGCGCGGGCTCCGTCCGCACGGCGCCCCCTGAGGGAGCCGCCAAGCGCCCGCCGGGCCTCTTCCGCGCGCTGCTGCAGAGTGTGCGGCGCCCGCGATGCTGCTCGCGGGCCGGGCCCACGGCCGAGTGATCGGCTCCGCTTTTGTACGCCCGGGTTTCCAACCTTCTCAGGCTCCCTTCTCGATCCCAGGCCCCTAGAAGGGATCCCCTCAACGCGCGACAGGCCTCCAAGGGGCGGGCAGCATCTAGGGTCTTCTCATCCTTTCAAGTCCCCCCTTCCCTTCCTAAACACACCAATGAATGCCCTCTACCCAGCTCCCTCGTGGTCAGGAGCCCACGAACCCAGCCCCGACACCCCACCATCCCCTCATAGCCCTCAGCGCCACCCTCTCCCGGCCACACTAGGAGACCTCTGGGAACCTAGCCTTGAGGCTAGGGCAGGCTCCTGAGATGTCCAGACAGGTGCACTGTGGTCTCCAGAGGCAGCCAGGTCCCCAGAACGGGAGAAACTGTGTACAAAAGCCCCAAGTATGTGAGGATTGGCATGTGAGACCCCCAATGTGCAAGCCCGGGGTGTATGCGAGTGCGTGTCCACGCGGCGGGCTGGCCCCATGGCCTGGGCATCTCTTGCATGCTGGTAGTTGTCCCCTGTTCCTGTCTCCCCCTCACCTGACCCTATTCCCACCCTCACTGGACACCACTCCACAATTCCCAGACAGGCCAAAGGCAGCTGCAGGAGTGCCCTGTGGGCGCAGCTGCAAGAGTCACAGAAAGGCCGGAGGGTCATGGTCAGAGGCCCACAGCCTGGTGACAGCTGGTCTTGGGTGCTGGGGACACGACGGAGAGCTCACTCCACAACCACCGTAGTCCCTAACAGACCACCCTCTCCGGTCCCTCATCCCCCAGTGCCGTGCCCCACAAGTCCCTTGTGACCACTCAGTACCCCTGTCCCCCAACCCTGCAGCCACGGTTTTTGGCTACAAACTGTCACAATACATTGGTAATAAAATACGCCCCCAACCCTTGTCAGTTGTGATTGGCTACAAGCAGACGGGGGTGGAGCAGCTTATCTTATTATGATCAGGGAAGGGTAGGTGTAATTTGGGGGTAACAAGGCCTCTTTGGAGGTGGATCAGAAGATCGGGGGCCCATGTGGAGCTCTGTGGCCAGGGTCTGGTGGCTGCGTCCCATCACAGATCTGTGGTGTCCAGGCCAAGGTTGGTGAAGGCCAGCTTCTCCTTCTGCTCTGAGCCCGCCTTCCTCCCGGACAGCTCACTGTTCCAGGGCTCTGGATCTGGCCCCTTGGGACCATTCAGGGGCTCCTTCTGTGGAAAGAGGGAGGGGAGGGGTCAGGCCAGGGCAAAGATGGAGTGCTCTCCCCAGTCCTTAGGAGAATGAATGGGCCTTCAAGCTCACGACCAGATGGCTCCTTGGCTGGGGTCTCGGTTTCCTGCTCTGTCCCAGAGGCGGCCATGACTACAGTGGTGCAGATGGGTTCAGGTGATTGGGCGGGCCTCAGGGGTCTACTCCAGCCTTTGTCTTGCCCACGAACATGGCGGCATTTTGGTCTTCTGCCAGGTCCTGAATAATGTCAGGCCCTGGGTCCTGTGCCAGAGCCAGTCCAGCCACAGTCCTTGCCACCTGTACCTCATGGCATGCACGGTGAGTGCTGGGCACAGCCATCCATGACTTGAGGTACTCATAGGACCCCCTGAGGGAGGGATAATGTCCCCCAGTTTACAGATGAGGAAACCGAGGCTTGGAAGGCCCTCTGGCCCAGAAGGGGCAGAGCAAGGTATGGACCGCTTGTCTTGCTGACTCTACAGCCTGTCCACAACACCACGCTGCCCATGGTTGAATTTGGCAGGTCCTTCTGCCATCCCAGAGGGATACATCACACCCAGGTCCTGCCTGCCGGCCATCACGGCATACACTAACTCGTCTCCTGCCCTCCCTCTTCCCTCTCACCATGTGACATGTCACACTCACACCTTCACAAGAATCCCTCCTGTGGACCAGCCAGGCCCCCAGGCTCAGTTACTCCACCATGAGAACACCCATGGGAGCAAAGCCCCAACCACCACCACCGCCTCCACCCTCCCTTGGGCTCACTAAGGGCTTTTTCCAGACTGGGGTTGTTCTGGCCCCTGGTAAACAGTGGAACATCTGAGGGGGTCCCAGGAGGAGCTAAACAGTCTGCCATGCTCCCCAGAGCCCTCCACACAGACCCCCATTGGGAACAGTTGGCACATTGCAGCCCAGGAAACATGGCCTGGCCTGGGAGATAGGAGACCTGGGTTCTGGGCTGCCCTGACCTTGCGAGCTTTCTAATCTTGGGCAGTTCAACACCCCTCCCTGGCCTCGGTTGCTTGAAAAACAGACTGGATGAGCCCTCAGGTCTTTCAGGCCTTCCACACAAACATTTATGGAAGGCTTAGGTGAGTCGGCACCAAGGGGTCCGTGGAAAAAGGCCCCCCTGCATTCCGCACTTGGAGACCTCAAGGCCCACCTTCCGCTGCAGGATCTCGGAGACCGAATCCCATCCCCTGCCTTCGCAAGATTGGCTCTTTCCTGGCCTGAAGACTGAAGACGCTCAGTGCTCTCTGACCCTCCTCCCTCTCCAGACTCCCTGGGAGTTCCCTGGCTCTCCCCAGTCCACAGGTCCAGCCCCACTGCTGGGGTCTCTGACTCCACTCCCCTCCCCACTCCACTCTCCTCCACTAGGGGCAACCTTAGCCTCCATTAGGGGCCACCTGCCCAGTCACCGGCTCCAGCCCACAAGACTGTTTCCCTCCACCTAAGCTGGAGTTTTTGATCCAAACCATCTTGAACCCAGAGATGAGCCATCCATCCAGAGGCCTCCAGCACTGCCTGGCAGCCTGAACCCCCATCCATCACCTTCATCCTTGGGGGCCCATTTGGAGGTCTTCAAGTGACAGCCAGATCCTTGGGCAGCATTCTGATATTTTAACACCTGTGAGAGGCTTTGGTTGACCAAAGTAAGGGATCCTCAAGGGAACATAAGCTGTGAAGCATGAGGCTTCCCTGGTGGTCCAGTGATTAAGAATCTGCCTGCCAATGCAGGGAATTAGGCTTGATCTCTGCTCCAGGAAAATCCCATGTCTCGAGGCAACTCAGGCCCTGGGCCACAACTACTGAGCCAGCGCTCTGGAACCTGCAACCTGCAACGACGGCATCTGTGTGCCGCAACTACTGAAGGCCGCTTGCCCTAGAGCCTGTGCTCTACAACAAGAGAAGCTACAATGAGACGCCCATACACCATAACTAGAGAAGGCCTTCACACAGCAATAAAGACCCAGCACAGCCCAGATTCTTTACCAACTGAGCTATCAGGGAAGCCGCGGCACAGCCAATAACAAATAAATAAATATGTTTTTAAGTAAAAGTCTTGAAGCATGAAGGGTGGCTATGGATCCCCAAGAGGGCAGGGCTAGGCTGAGGGTAGGACCTAAAGTAGGGTGGATAAGGTGAATGGTGGAGGATACTCATCCCTACACACACACAAAACCATAGACAATCAAATGTCAGTGGGCCTTAGAGCTCCTACTCCAGTGGTGGCTTTCAAAGCTGGAAGGAGAGGATAGTTGCTCCTGGTTCCGGCACCCCACCCCCCACCCAGCCCTCTGATCTACTTTCCCAGTTTTGAGGTTCTCACTCACCTGCACATTAGAATCCCAGGAGCTGTAGCAGCACCTTCCTTCCCAGGCCCACCCCAGCCGATCAGAATCTCTGGGCTGTGACCCGATATACTCACATCTAAAGAGCTCCCCATGTCAGCAGCCCAGGCTATGCAAATGCTTGATCTAACCTAACCAACTAGCATACTGAAGAAACAAGAGCGCTGTTGTTCCCTCGAGCCTACCTTTGCTCTTCAGTTGGATTATGTTCATCTCCGGATCTCCTCTTCCCACCCCACCGGCTTTTATATAAAGGATATAAAGGGAAGGAACCAGATTTCTGAGCACTTGCTTTGTGCCAGATGGTTTTTATACCCACTCTTATTTCATCCTCACAACAGTTTTGAATAGTTGGTGTTCTGATCCCCACTTATAGATTAGAAAACTGAGAACCAGAGGGAAGAAGTCATCCACCCAGGGTCACAGTGAACGAGTAGAGGAATAAGGATTGGGTCCCATTCCAAAGCCGTGGGATTTCCCAGGGCTGAGTGCAGAGACACACCCATGTCAGCAGCAGGTCCCTCAGGCTCTGTCCTGAACCCCACCTCTTCAGAGAAGCACCCTAAGTCAGAAACCACCGGTACCAACTCATCCCCCATCTTGCCTTGATTTCCTGCGTGCTGTTTCCCAGATCCACAGAATTGTCATCCAGAGAATTGACGCTGTAGGGGAGACAATGGAGCTCAGATGGTTGGCAGGCATTCAGGCTGTCTGTGGCCAGCAACTTCCACCACCACCACAACCACCACCACCACCACCACCACCAACACCATCACCACACCATCACCACCACCAACACCATCATCACCATCACCCTTCCCCCACCATGACTATTACCACCAACCAGCCTGGCTGCCAGGGGCACTGCTCACCTGATGTGGTCCACATCACTGGAGGAAGATTGAGACTCAAAGCCCAGGTCCTTGGCGGGGAGGTTCAGCATGGGATTGGCCCTGGAGAGAAGGCCCAGTCCAGTAACCATGGGCTTAACCACCCCATGGGGCCTCTTACCCACCCTTTGCTCCCCACTTACCTCTCAGTGTTGTACACATTAGTCCCAGGGATGGCAGAGCCTGGGGGCATCACCCCCACTGCTGTCTTCCGAGCCTCCTTGGCAGCTTTCACAGCCCGAAGCTTCCGCTGGTAGCTATGGGGAACCCAGAACGGGAGGTCACTACTTTCCCTATTCACCTACTGTGTGCCCAGTACAGGCCCTGAGAGTGTGATTTCACAACCACCTCGCTGGTGGAGTGTTAGCTCCATCTTACAGAGGGTAAGAATCACGGAAGGGAAATCATTGCTGAAGACCACACAGCTGATCAGTGGCAAAGCCTAGCATCACACCCAGATATGTCTACTGCCTCCATATGCATTAGAAAGGGGGGAAAAGCAGCATTTATTAAAGGCATAGCATGTGCCAGTGCCCCTGTCCCCCAGTCAGGCCACTGCCAACCCACTGTCACCCTCAGGCACTGGCAGCAGGTATGGAGGGGTGTGTTGGCATAAGTCCTTTTGCAGTTTGCTGCCTTAGAGCCTGTAGACTCCAGGACTGGGCTGCCTCAGGTCAAACAACTGACAGGAAGGGAGCACCCCACTCATCAGCAGAAAATTGGATTAAGGATTTACTGAGCATGGCCCTGCCCAACAGAGGAGACCCAAATTTTCCCACAACCAGTCCCTCCCATCAGGAAGTTTGCACAAGCCTCTTACCTTCTTCCATCAGAGTACAGACAGAAGAAGCAAGAACTACAGTCCCACAGCCTCCAGAATGAAAACTATAATCACAGAAAGCTAACCAAAGTGATCACATGGACCACAGCCTTGTGTAACTCAGCCAAACTATAGCCATGCTGTGTAGAGCCACCCTGGCCGGACGGGGCACGGTGGAGTTCTGACAAAACATGGCTCACTGGAGAAGGGAACGGCAAACCACTCCAGTATTCTTGCCTTGAGAACTCCATGACAGTATGAAAAGACAAAAAGATGTGGATAACACTGGAAGATGAGCCCCACCAGATTGGTAGGTGTCCAGAAAGCTACCGGGGAAGAGTGGAGAAATAGCTCCAGAAAGAATGAAGAGGCTGGGCCAAAGCACAACTGGCACTCAGCTGTGGATGTGTCTGGTGGGGAAAGTAAACTCCGATCCCGTAAAGAACAATATTGCATAGGACCCTGGAATGTTAGGTCCATGACCACGGATGTGGGCAAGCAGGAGACAGCAAGAGTGAACATCGACATTTTAGGAATCAGTGAACTAAAATGGATAGGAATGGGCATAGTTAAGGGCAAGAATCCCTTAGAAGAAATGTAATAGCCCTCATAGTCAACAAAAGAGTTCAAAATGCAGTACTTTCATGAAATCTAAAAAAAAAAAAAAAAAAAAACACACAACAGAATGATCTGTTTGTTTCCAAAGCAAACTATTCAACATCACAGTAATCCAAGTCTATACCACAACCACTAATGCCACAGAAGCTGAAGTTGATCAGTTCTATAAAGACCTACAAGACCTTCTAGAACTAACAAAAAAGGGTGTCCCTTTCATCATAGGGGACTGGAATGCAAAGGTATGAAGTCAAGAGATACCTGGAGAAACAAGCAAGTTCGGCCTAGGAATACAAAATGAAGCAGGGCAAAGGCTAACAGAGTTTTGCCAAGAGAACATGCTGGTCATAGCAAACACCCTTTTCTAAAAACCCAAGAGTCATCCAAGAGATGACTCTACATGTGGACATCACTAGATGGTCAATACCAAAATCGGATTGATTATGTTCTTTGCAGCCAAAGATGGAGACGCTCTCTACAGTCAGCAAAAACAAGACCTGGAGCTGTGGCTCAGATCATAGGCTCCTTATTGCAAAATTCAACTTAAATTGAAGAAAGTAGGGAAAACCATTAGACCATTCAGGTATGACCTAAGTCAAATCACTTACGATGATACAGTGGAGGTGATGAGTAGATTCAAGTGATAAGATCTGGTAGACAGAGTGCCTGAAGAACTATAGATGGAGGTTTGTAACACTGTACAGGAGGCAATGACCAAAACCACCCCCAAGGAAAAGAAATGCAAGAAGGCAAAGTTGTTGACTGAAGAGGCCTAACAAATAGCTGAGAAAAGAAGAGAAGCTAAAGGCAAAGGAGAAAAGGAAGGATATACCCATCTGAATGCAGAGTTCCAGAGAATAGTAAGGAGAGATGAGAAAGTCTTCCTAAGTGAACAACACAAAGAAATAGAGGAAAACAGTAGAATGGGAAAGATTAGAGATCTCTTCAAGAAAATTAGAGATACCAAGGGAACATTTCATGCAAAGATGGGCAAAATAAAGGATAGAAATGTCAAGGGCCTAGAAGAAACAGAAGAGTTTAAGAAGAGGTGACAAGAATACACAGAACTCTACAAAATGGTCTCAATGACCTGGATAAGCATGATGATGAGATCACTTACCTAGAGCCAGACATCCTGGAGTATGATGCCAAGTGGGCCTTAGGAAGCATTGCTATGAACAAAGCTAGAGGAGGTGATGGAATTCCAGCTGAGGTATTTCAAATCCTAAAAGATGATGCTGTTCAAGTACCGCACTCAATATGTTAGCAAATTTGGAAAACTCAGCCACAATTGGCCACAATACTGGAAAAGGTCAGTTTTCATTCCAATCCCAAAGCAAGGCAATGGCAAAGAATGTTCAAACTACCGTACAATTGTGCTCATTTCATGCGCTAGCAAGGTAATGCTCAAAATCCTTCAAACTATGCTTCAAAAGCATATAAACCAAGAACTTCCAAATGTACAAGCTGGTTTTAGAAAAGGCAGAGGAACCAGACACCAAATTGCCAACATCCATTGGATCATAGAGAAAGCAAGGAAATTCCAGAAAAACATCTACTTCGCCCCATTGACTAGGCTGAAGCCTTTGACTATGGATCACAACAAACTGTAGAAAATTCTTAAAGAGGTGGGAATACCAGACCACCTTACCTGCCTCCTGAGAAACCTATATGCAGGTCAAGAAACAACAGTTAGAACAATGGACTGGTTCAAAACTGGGAAAGGAGTACATCAAGGCTGTATATTGTCACCCTGCTTATTTAACTTATATGCAGAGTACATCATATGAAATGCCAGGCTGGATGACTCACAAGCCAGAATCAAGATTGCTGGGAGAAATATCAACAACTTCAGACATGCAAATGATACCACTCTAAGGGCAGAAAGCAAAGAGGAATTAAAGAGCCTCTTGATGAAGGTAAAAAGAGGAGAGTGAAAGAAAGCTGGCTTAAAACTCAGTGTTCAAAGAATGTAGATCATGGCATCCAGTCCCATCACTTCATGGCAAATAGATGGGGGAAAAGTGGAAACAGTGACAGACTATTTTCTTGGGTTCCCAAATCACTGTGGACAGTGACTGCAGCCATGAAATTAAAAGACACTTGCTCCTTGGAAGAAAAGCTATGACCAATCTAGACAGCATATTAAAAAGCAGAGACATCACTTTGCTGACAAAAGTCTGTGTAGTCAAAGCTATGGTTTTTCCAGTAGTCATGTATGGATGTGAGAGTTGGACCATAAAGAAAGCTGAGCACCGAAGAATTAATGCTTTTGAACTGTGATTCTGGGGAAGACTCTTGAGAGTCTTAGAATGCAAGAATATCAAATCAGTCAATCCTAAAGAAAATCAACCCTGAATACTCATTGTAAGGACTGATGTTGGAGCTCCAATAGCTTGGCCACCTGATGCAGAGAGCTGACTCATTGGAAAAGACCCTGATGCTGGGGAAAAATGAAGGCAGGAGGAGGAGGCAACAGAGGATCAGATGGTTGGATGGCATCACCGACTCAATGGACAGGAGTTTGAACAAACTCTGGGAGATAGTGAAGGACAAGGAAGCCTGGGGTGCCACAGTCCATGGGTCGCAGACAGTCAGACAAGACTGAGTGACTGAACAACAGCAGCGTGTGCCAGATGTCTGCTGGTATGAGATGCACAAGGCTCCCTGAAATGATTGGGGGAATGTTGCATCAAGCCTATTCTGCAAATGAGGAAACTGAGGCTTGGGAAGGGGAGATGACCTACCCAAGGGATCATAAAGAGTCACAGGGGGTTGAGTACAGATGTACCTGACACCTAAGCCCCAGGTCTTTCTACCCCTAGATATCTTGGGTGGTGAGAGAGGGGAGGTTGAGACACAGAGGGTGGTGGGAGCAGCACCTCTTCTGGGTACACATGATGATCGTGCTAAAGATCACAATGGCCAGCAGCAAAGCCACTCCCAGTCCTATGGTGACGTTGCGGAGTGTGTCCGGTGACTCCGACTCTTGGCTCTCCTGGGAGCCCTGGAAAAGAAGGAGTGTGATGGGAGGAGGCTGTGGGGTCAGCCTCCCGCCTCCCCGCTCCCCCATTACCTCTGTCCCGCCAACACTCACCAGTACCACCAGCCCCAGCTGCAGCAGCTGCGTCAGGGAGTCCTGGTCATTCCGGATCATCCTGGCCACAAAGCCCCACTCAGGCCCGAGGGACATTGGCATCCCCCAGGCTTCTTGCTTACCCTCCTGCCCACCCCAAGGGCAGCCCCACTCACATATTCAGCTGGTCAAGGGTCAAGGCTGACCCGTTTGAGAAGACAAAATAGGCATCAAGGTAGGAACGTCCTCGGGCCCTGGAATGGGGCAGAGGTGAAGCCCGCAGCCCAGGACCACCCAGCCACAGCCCTGCTGCTGATCCTCTCTTCCTTGCCCCATCCACCGAGTGGGCACTCACCGAACCGAGGAGGCTATGTCCTGAATGTTCACAATGTAGACAGTAGTCCTGGTTGCCTGAGCAAGAGCCCTGCAAAGGGGGCAGATGTCACGGAGGGCTGGGGTAGGGGCCTTAGCCCAGGCCTGTGGCCAGGGCTCTGCCAGCGAAATTAGGGATTGTGTAAGGGTCACCTCCTTGGACAGCTCCACTGGCTAAGCAAGTAGCACTCTGCACAAATTAGACAAGGAAGCCCCTTCCTTTGGGACCGGGTTTATAGTTTAGCAAGCAGAGTGCCTTTGTACAGTGTACTGCCTTTGCAACTGTATGTGGCAGCCCTATTTAGGCCTGTCTCTGCCCAGCCAACCATAGGCTTCTGGGGGCATGCAGAATGGAAGTGCAGGCACAGGTATAGGGTCAAAGACAAGGACCAGATCAAATGTGGGTCACGGACAGGGTTGACAGATATTCCATTCAGATTTCTGTCAGGGTCTAGGCTCCCAAGCTCTGCTCTTCCCCACAGGCCACCCGCGCCCCTGGCTCCCGAGACCTACGCCTTAATCTCTTCCGAGTTGGCGCCCACTTCCTCCTTGCTCTGTGAGAACTGCAGCCTCACACGGTAACTCTGGTCCACGGTGAAGAGCTATGGGAGGAGGACATGGGGAAGATGAGACGCAAGGGACCCTGGGGCTGGCAGAGGGCACTGGGAACTGAGCCAGAACCTAACACTCACATTTAGGGTGCTTCTGGCTTCCTGGGCAAGACCCTCAGAAGGGCTGTCCTGGGCCTTGACTGTCACTTGGTAGGTGCCTTGGAGAGTGGAATCAAGGCTGGTCACCAGGCTATGGAAGATAGGAGGGCACCACTCAGTTCTGAAACTCAAGCTAGAGTCCTCTCAGAATCTCCTAGGATGGGGAACTCACTGCCCTGAGGCCCCGCTTGGCTCCCCAACCCCTGTCCAGGGGCTGCCCGCAGTTACTCAATGTTGCCAGTGAACACGTTGGCCTCCGAGGAAGTGGAGACCCGGAAGAAGCTCTGGAAAGAGATCACGGCCCCGTCCTTAGCGATGAAATCCACTTGAAAGATGGAGAACAGGATGGCTGCGTTGTTCCCTGAGTCGTCATCTCTGGCCTAGAGCAAGACAGAGTAAACAAACTCTAGGGGCTGGGCCAGGCCAGGCACCCCTCCAACCCCAGCAGGAATCTGAAGCTAGGGTAGCCTGGAGCCTGGCCCTGCCGTGACCTCTACTGGCTTTCCCCAGGTCACTGACCAAATGCTTTAAACAAACAGTGTTTGAACATGTCCCTGCTTCAACTCAACAGGTCACTGCCCAAGTCTCTCCCAGGTAGAAGGTCACCCTGGGAAGGTCCCCCTCTCACTGCCATACATGCATAAGCCTAGGGACACTCACTTGTCCTGAGCACCTACTGTGTACCAAGCACTTTCCCCCAGACCCCTCCTTTCAGTGCTCGCTAACAGGAGTATGAATTCCACCAGCGGACCATGAAATGAGGCATTTTTATTCACTCTAGTGCGTTTTGGAGAAGAATACAACCAACACACAGAGCTGTGAGGCCACTGGTGTCACTGTTCAGGATCAGGCTAGTGCTGGTGTTGATGTTTCAAAAGGGAGTTGATTTAAAGAAAACTGTTCAAAGCCAGGACCACACTCTGGATGTTGGAATGAATGTCTTCAGCCAGGGCTGAAGATTGGAAAACTGACCGTTTGAGCCTAGAAAGAACCTAGAGAGGAAGAATTGCATGCGTGCTAAGTGGCTTCAGTCGTGTCCAACTCTCTGTGACCACATGGACCATAGCCCTCTAGGCTCCTCTGTCCATGGGATTCTCCAGGCAAGAATACTGGAATGGGTTGCCATGCCCTCCTCCAGGGGATCTTCCCAACCCAGGGATCAAACCCACATCTTTATGTCTCCTGCACTGGCAAGTGGGTGCTTTACCACTAGCGCCACCTGGGAAGCCCCAGAAAGGGAGAATTACTCTTCCCCTTTTATGAGAGGACACTGGAGTTCTGACAGAGACCTGTCCTCTACAGGGCACACTCGGCTGTAAGTGCGAGGGCCAGACCCATCCATCTCCACACCCATGCCCTTTCCGTAACTCAAGGAGGGCCACCCACATATAAAGAGCCTGAACCTTAAGGAGTTACTGCCAAGGGCTGACAGCTTCTTGTCTGGAAGGAAAAGTGAGTTCCAATAAGGCATAGCAGCTCCCCAGCTCAGTTAAAGGCCTGGCCAGGCCCAGGCCTGTGGGGGAGGCCTCAGCCCCTACCCACTGCGGGCACAGGCACCACCCTCCAATACAAACATATCCAGTGCCATAAAAATTGAAAGCATTTTTGCAGCTTGCTCTGGAAATTATTTAATATGAGGAACTTGTTTAATTTACAGTTATTGTGATTTCTCTGTAATAGTCCAGAATTCTGAAGAAAAGCACTGCAAGTGGTTTTTAAGGTCATGAATTTTTTATGAATACCACATTTAACAATTAATGGAGTTTAATGATATCAATTAAGCAGGTGCTTCATTTCCATTCTGGACAATTAATACATTTTCTTTCTAGTGTTGAAACATTTGGAGGATGGCTGAAAGACCTAAAGGCCTGGGCCCTGTGTCTGCTGGGGCTAATGTGACTGACAAAGGCTGGAGCCAAGAACTTACCCGGACAGACGCCACCTGCTGGTTGGGCATTACGAGTTCTGGGATAATCACTGCAAATGTAGACAGGAAGAGGTCAGTGGCATCAGGGCCAGTGCCCCCTTGGCCAACTGCTGACCATAATAAGCCCAGCTCGGGGCTCATCCCTCCAAACCTGCCCGTAAGCTCCCTACTGCCAGACCCCCACTACAGCTAACCCTGAGCCGCTAGTTAGCAGGTCTGCCACCTCCCATTGGAGAAGGAAATGGCAACCCACTCCAGTGTTCTTGCCTGGAGAAGAACAGAGATGGGGGAGCCTGGTGGGTTGCCATCTATGGGGTCGCACAGAGTCGGACACGACTGAAGCGACTTAGCAGCAGCAGCAGCGGCCACCTTCCATTGTGCAGATGGGGAAACTGAGGCCCAGAGAAGGAGGGCCGGGCCCAGGGTCAGATGTGAGTTGGGACAGAGATAGAGTGAAAACTCAGGTCTCTTTTCCTGTTGAATCCCTGAGAGAGGGGCAGGGCTGGAGGCCTTCCTCCCTTTCCAGGGGCACACCTGGAGGTCTGAGCAGTATCTGTGGGAGTTGCCCAAAGGTAGTTCTGGCAGAGACAGTGTGGGTGGGGAGGAAGGGGCTTGCAGCTTACCGAAAGTCTTATCCTCAGGCAGAAAGTAAGGCGCGTTGTCATTCACATCCTCGATGGTAATGGGGAGGCTTCCTAGAGGGAAAAGATTGGCTGGCTTTGGTCTCTAAGTAAGGGTTGACCCACAAAGCCTGGTCCTCAAGCTTGTTCCCAGCAGCCTCCCTCCCATGCATCACCCATGCTCAGACCGCTCCCCTACTAACTCAGCGTCCTCTGGCCTGTGTAGGAGGGAGCATCCTCCCCAGACCTCAGAGAGGATAAGCAACTTGTCCAAAGTCACGCAGTGAGGCCACTGGGCCAGGACTGAGCCCATCCCAGGTATGTGCCACCTGGCCACAACATTATTCTGACCCTGCTTAGCTGTGTAAGCTAGATTATTGAACTGCATACCCTGTACCTCAGTTTCCTCATCTATAACATTGTCTAGGGATCAATTACCACATGGATTGTGTGGCAGTAAAATGGTGAAATGCTTGCAAGCTGCCTAGCATAGGCTGGGCTGTAGTAAGGATTCAATATATGCTGGCTGTTGATGTGACTGTTATTGCTGCTGCTGCTGCTGCTGTTGCTAAGTCGCTTCAGTTGTGTCCGACTCTGTGCGACCCCATAGACGGCAGCCCACCAGGCTCCCCCATCCCTGGGATTCTCCAGGCAAGAACACTGGAGTGGGTTGCCATTTCCTTCTCCAATGCATGAAAGTGAAAATGAAGTCGCTCAGTCGCGACCGACCCTCCGCGACCCCATGGACTGCAGCCTGCCAGGCTCCTCCATCCATGGGATTCTCCAGGCAAGAGTACTGGAGTGGGTTGCCATTGCCTTCTGTGTCAGAGGTGGGATCTGAGCACATGCCTGGCTCTGAAGCGTCTCTTTACCCTGCCTCTCAGCATCACAGCATTAAGTGCTAAAGTTCCTTGGACAACAAGGAGATCAAACCAGCTGATCTTAAAGGAAATCAACCCTGAATACTCGTTGGAAGGACTAATGCTGAACTGAAGCTCCAGTATTTTGTTCATCTGATGCGAACAGCCAACTCATTAGAAAAGACCCTGAGGCTGGGAAAGATCGAAGGCAGGAGGAGAAGAGGGAGTCAGAGGATGAGATGGCTGGAGGGCATCACCAACGCAAAGGACATGAACTTGGGCAAATTTGGGGAGATGGTTAGAGAGAGGGAGGCCTGGCGTGCTGCAGTCCATGGGGTTGCAAAGAGTCAGACTCGACTGGGCAACTGAACAACAGCATGCCAAGCACTGCACTCAATGCCTTCCGTACATATTCTCATGTACTCTTCACAGGCAACCTACTACTCAACTCCACTTGACTGATGGGGCAACTAAAGCTCAGGGCAGTGTCGTGACTTTCCCAGGGGCACAGCTGGTTGGGGCTGGAGCCAGGATTTGAACCCAGACCTTACAAATTCCAGTTCTTCCCCACAGCCCCTGTGTTGCAGCCTGCTGAGCCCTGCAGGCCAGGCTGCCTCACCATTGTCACTGTAGGCCTGGAAGCGGGGGTCTGTTGTGAGGTCATAGGCCCGCACGACCAGCGTGACCAAGTCACAGGCCTCATAGTCGATGGCCTCGCTCTGGTTGATGAGCACCGAGCCGTTGGCCAGCACAGAGAACCAGCCGTGGCACAGGCTGCCCACGTCAGCTCCAGCCTTGGTGCAGATGACATTCACAAGCTGTACCTCCACCTGGGACATGGTATCCCTGTCCTGGGCCCGCACGTTGCCCAGTATGCCATGCTGCGAGCCATTCTCGGCCACCCGCATGCCCTGGAGCGAGGCTGGGTCCAGCGTGGGTGGCACGTCATTCACGTCCTCCACAGTCACAAGGACTTCTGCTGTAGTCTCATGCCCCTGGGGGTCCGCGTTCTCCGCTCTCACAATCAGACTGAAGGAGGCCTGTGTCTCGTAGTCCAGGCTCACATCCGAGGGCAACGAGAGCTGGCCTGCTGCCTGCCCGGACCCCAGCACCGTGCCTCGGACCATGAAGTTGTTGGCGCCGCTCCCCGTCAGGCTGAAGCTGATGCGGTTGTTGGCTTCCGTCTGGTCTGCATCCCAGGCCTCCACCACGCCCACCTGCACTCCTGTGGGTGAGGGGCAGAGTGCAGAGGGACGCCCAGCCCGGAAGCCACGGGGGCCATCCTCCATCCTCACCACCTTGGGGGCCTCAGGCCTGGACTTACCCAGGGAGCCCCAGGGAGGACTTACCTGGGTCCCTCTCCCTCACATAGAAGGAATATCTGGACTGGTTGAAGATGGGTAGATTATCATTGATGTCCTGCAGACAGAGGCAGTTCTGAGCCCAGGGAACTCAGGCCCCCAGGTTGGGCTTCCCCAGACACAGCCTGAGAAGCCAATATTTCCCCTGACCTGTGGTCCATTCTCTCTGTCCATCTCACCGGACCCCAGCACCGTGCCTCGGACCATGAAGTTGTTGGCGCCGCTCCCCGACAGGCTGAAGCTGATGCGGTTGTTGGCTTCCGTCTGGTCTGCATCCCAGGCCTCCACCACGCCCACCTGCACTCCTGTGGGTGAGGGGCAGAGTGCAGAGGGACGCCCAGCCCAGAAGCCACTGGGGGCATCCTCCATCCTCACCACCTTGGGGGCCTCAGGCCTGCCCTTGACTTACCCAGGGAGCCCCAGGGAGGACTTACCTGGGTCTCTCTCCCTCACAGAGAAGGAATATCTGGACTGGTTGAAGATGGGCAGATTATCATTGATGTCCTGCAGACAGAGGCAGTTCTGAGCCCAGGGAACTCAGGCCCCCAGGTTGGGCTGCCCCAGACACAGCCTGAGAAGCCAATATTTCCCCTGACCTGTGGTCCGTTCTCTCTGTCCATCTCCTCAGACAGCGCTGCCCACTTCAGAGATGATGAAACAGACTTCAAGAAGCAGAGCTAGCCCAGACCCCGCCCCTGCGGGGCTCCGAGGTCCATGGCGGGCCCCCGAGATCCGTGGCGGGCCCTCTGAAGTGGGTGCGCCCTTTGTTTCCCTGTCCACCACTCACAGCTGTCTCAGACCCTGCCCTCCAGAAGGCTGGTTCTGCATCCCCACCTGTGTCCCTGCCTGGCCCAGCTTCACTCCGCATCTCTCGGATTTACTGTGTTGGTCCCAATACCACCATGATCCCACAAATGCCCAAGTTTTTCCTGGTCCCCTCCTTCCTCCTGTCCCTCCTACCCTTGGTTGGCCCCTCTCACTCGCTCTGAGCTCAGGCGGGGAGGCACTGGGGCATGCAGGGCTGGACCTGGTCCTGCCCCCGGACGCCCACTGCATTCTGTTCTCGCCTTCCCTTCCCACTGGCCTCTCTGGTCACCCGCGCAGAGTGCTGCCCCCGTGTCACAGCATCAGGCCAACTCCACCCTCACCTCCTCCCCTGATGCTGGTAGGCTGAGTGCGCTTGGCTCTCCGGGTCCTTCCCCAGGGCGGCCCATGGACTTGTGCTTTCAACTTTTTCTAAATAACGGTAGGATGGACATCTTAGAAAACCAGAGCCCTCTCCTTAACCAGATGGAATTTCTGATGGAGATTTCCCAGAGATGGCATCGCTGCCCCATGCCCATGGCCAGCTGCCTTCTCAAGGTCGTCCTCACAGGAGGAGCTACGAGCACAGCTCCAAGTTCAGCCTGGCTCCACCTCTTCCTCGTGTGGGACTCTGACCTCTTTGGGCCTCAGTGTCTTCATCTGCAGATTGGGGTCATCATCCCTACTCACAGGGCTCATGGGTGTGAAAGAACCTTGATGGCTCAAGAAAGACAGTTTTGCTTTTTTCCTTCTTTGTGGCCTATTTCCTCCCATCCCCAAAGACAGCTGGTAAGTCCTCACCTGGCTTCTATTTCCCTGTTTTCCCTGATGTCTCATTCTGATTCTTGTAGGAAAGTGTCACATCCCAACCCAGTGGGAAACAGGACTGCGTGTACGGGGGCACAGGCTGTGCACTGCAAAACCCAAGGGGGCGCCAACTACATCATGGACGTGAGGTGCTTGTGCGGGGACAGCAGCCTTAGAACCAGACAGGCTGGATTCAAAGCCCCATTCTGTGACCCAGGCAAGCTACTGAACCTCTGTGCGCCTTAGTTTTTTGATCAACATGATGGAGCTAACCCCTTCTCCCTCGCAGGGCCAGGTGTACACTGAGTGTTTTCTCCAGGCCGGGCATTCTTTCCAACACTTTCCATTTATTAACTCATATTATTTTTATCCCCATTTTACAGATGAGGAACTTGAGGACACAGGGAGGCTGACTGATTGCCTGAGGGTACACAACCAATGAGCCAGGACTCCAACCCATCAGCTCAGCTCCAGAACTCTTTTACCCACCATATTCAGTTCAGTTCAGTTCAGTCGCTCAGTCGCATCCGACTCTTTGCGACCCCATGAATCGCAGCACACCGTATTGCAAGGGCAGAAATGTGATTTGAGTGGGGAGGAGGGACCCACCTTCTCAGGAGCCTCCCAATATGGGGTTCATCCCAAACCCCATCCCCGGCTGAGCCGGGCCTTACCTCCACAGTGATGGTGACACTGACAGTGGTCCAGAGGGCAGGTTCACCAGAGTCAGACACGTTCACACTCAGCACGATGCGGCCCCCCAGAGCAGGGTCGATGGCCTCTCGGTCCAAGGGCCCCAGGTTTCTGAGGATGCCTTTGTTGGGGTCCACTGAGAAGTTGTGGCTGTAGGGGCTGGGCAGGAGGCTGAAGTGCAGCAGGCTGTTGTTTGTGTCTGGCTGGTCATTGTCGTGAGCCTGGGCAGGTGAGCAGGGTTGGGATGTCTGCCATCAGGTGCTTGCCCACCCATGGGCCTCCACCTCCTAAAATCAGAGGGATGCTCCCCAATTCCCAGCCCCTGTCTCCCAGCTAAGAGGACAGGACCAACAAGAGCTTGCAAGAGCTTCTGAGGTCTTAAACACTGAGGTCATTCCTTCATCCCACACATTTTACCTACCATGTGTCCAGCCCTATTCTAGGTTCTGGGACTAGAGCTGTGATCAAGACAGTTCCCGTATGGAGCTGACATTCTAGTGAGGTGAGAGGTGTGGGGGCAATATACTACAGACAGTCAAAAGTAAAAATAAACCAACAGAAATAAGTGTAGGGGAATTCCGTGGTGGCCTGGTGGTTACGATTCTGGACTTTGCCTCCTGGAGCCCAGATTCAGTCCCTGGCTGGGGGGGTGGCGGGGGAGGGGAGGGACTGAGATCCCACAGGCCACGTGGTGCAGCCAAAAAAAGTAAGTGTGAAGTCCAACAAGATTCTGATTCATCATGACTACTTCAGTGCTTTTTTTTTTTTTTTTTAAGTAGCTGAAATTCTTCACCCCGTCTGTGTGTGTGTGTGTTCCTGTCCTGCCAGACTCCTGAGCACACGCTTGGTGTGCCTTTAGGGTGACTGGGCACAGAGAGCCCAAGAGGCTCTCCCCCGCCATCCGGGCTTTGCGCACACACACGGATGCCTTCTACACCGTGTCTGCTTGACTCCAGGTCAGGCTGGTCCCTCCGCCGGGCTTCCTCCACCCCTGCGCCGCACAAGTGACACCCCTGCAGGATGGGCTGCCACCCTCCCTGGAAGCAGGAATTATGGTGAATTCATCTCGGAGGACCCAGGGCTCAGCAAAGGGCCTGTTGCATGTAAGTGCTCAGCAAATGTGGCTTTGAATCCAGAGCTGGGCTAGTCTGACTTGGACTCAATTCTTTCATCTCTTCCCTGCATACCACCACCTTCAGCTTTTTGTTTCAGATCTGTCGGGATCTTGTTAATGAAATGAAAAACTCTGATTGTTCATCCCTCAGCACTCTGAACTCAGGCCAGCTGATTCACCAAGCACTTCTCAGGGCTGAAACCGGGCACTGTGGTTCCAGCAGCATATCTGAGATGCTCTGGCCCCAAAGAGCTCTCAGACCAGCGTGAGAAGCATTGAGGTGCATGGAGAAAGACCCAGGTTTCAGCACGGCCACTGACGGCTGTACAACCACAGAAAAGTCACTTAGCCTCTTTAAGCCTGTTTTCTCCTTCTGTGCAATGGGGACCATTAGAGCAGCTACTTCACGAGGTTATCAAGAGATCAGGAAACCACAAGCCCCAGAAAGACGGGAGGGCCCCGTGGCCACAAGACTGTCATTCTGAAGATTTTGTTTCCTGCTTCTCACAAGACCTCCTTATATATGATTCAGTGCAGGAGCTTCTCCCCAGCGTTCCTCTGGAGCCAACAGTTAGTTCTTATCTCCTCGTCTCTGAGAACCTGACCACTGGTCTCATTTCCATGTTTTCTCTGGCCATTATGAAGCTCAGAACTGAGTTTTCAGCCCTCTCCTAGCAATTGTATGGCTTCGGGTTTAACCCTACCTTTGTGCTTACACCGCCTGGTGGCTCAGATGGTAAAGAATCTCCCTGTGATGTAGGAGATCTGGGTTCAACCCCTGGGTCAGGAGGATCCCCTGGGGAAGGGAATGGCAACCCACTCCAGTATTCTTTCCTGCACAATTCCTTGGATAGAGGAGCCTGGCGGGCTACAAGCCACGGGGTCACATAGAGTTGGACATGATTTGTGTTTATTTTCTCTCTTTCTTCATTTCTTTTATTATACTTTTAAATCTAAGCCACCCAAATCCTTTGTGGAGTGAGGCCGGGACCTGCATTTTAAAGAGCAGTGTGGTTTTTGAGGGCTTGCTCTGTGCTAGGCAGCACTTTATATCCTTTATGACCCTGGGAATCAGTTCTATGATTGACCTTATTTTCCAAAGAAGAAATGGAGGCCCAGAGAGACTGAGTGACTTTCTCAGGGCCACACAGCAGAGCCCAGATTCCAGCACAGGGCCAGCATGACCACAGAGCCAGGCTTGGTGCCCTGGGCCTGTTCCCTCCACCCCCTACTAGTTTCAGGCCAGCTCGCACCTGGATGGTCATGGAGACATTTCCCTCCTCCTCCTGGACAAAGATGTTGTAGGAGCCGCTGACCACAGGACTGTTATCATTGATGTCTACACGTGGATCTGTAGCATGGTCGAGGACGACAGGTTCCCGCCGTCCATGGCCTGCAGCGTAAGGTAGTACACGGCCTGCTTCTCCCGGTCCAGCAGCTCGCTGTTTCTCACCGTCACATTCCCCGAGTCTGGATCCACTGCAAAGATATCCGCCCTGCGGCCAGATGGAGCGAAAAAAGATGCAGGATGTCCACTTCAATTTGAATTTCAGATAAACAATGAAAAGTATTTTAGGACGTCCCGTGGAATATTTGCAATCTACTTATACAACAAAAAAAAAAGAATAATTTATTTATCTGAAATTGAAATGTAACTGGGTACCCTATATTTTATCTGGCTCCTCTTAGCCCCACTGTGAGGCAGAGAGGCAGACCTGGGTCCCCCTTACCACCTGTCCCGCTCCCATCAGAGATGTTACCCATTCCCTGGAAGCAGGCTGTAGGTGATGCGGCCCCCCTCTCCTGTGTCGGGATCGGAGGCCTGTGAGGCAGAGAGACAGGTAATGGGACACTGAGAAGAAGCCATGCCCTCGCTGCCGACTGTGCAATTGATGAGGACAGGGCAGGCCTGCTTCCTGAGCCGAAGGGAGAAGCCCCTGACACACTCAGACTGACATGCTCACCCTCGCACACTCACATGCACATGCACGCTTGCTAGGATCCAATGACCCTAGATGACGCAGAGACTCTGGCAGGGACAGCCCCAGGCCTGCCCATCTCCACGTCTCTCCCAGCCCGGTCCAGCCCTGTCCCCTGTCACTCACGCGGATGCTGTCGGTGACCACATGGCCGACAGCACTGTGCTCAAAGACGCTGAGGTTGTACATGCTGCGGGGGAACGTGGGCCTGTGGTCGTTGGTGTCTCGAAGGTGGACGGTCACCGAGGCGACAGAGGCGCTCCCGCTGACAGAGTCAGTGGCCGTGACCTAAGCCCAGAGGAGGCAGCGGCGTGGGGATGGGCGCGCCCCACGGCTGGCTGCTCCCCCGGGCCGCCGGGCGCCGCTCACCTGCACCAGCATCACGGCTGCCTCTCGTAGTCCACCAGCGACGGCTCCCTCACCAGCACCTGCACAGCCACGGAGCCCGCTGCCCGCTGTGGGGACACGCTGAAGGCTTCGGCATCCGGGCCCCCCAGGGCCAGCAGGAAGGTGCCGTTGCTGCCCTGTAGAGGTGGGCTGTAAGTAGGGACCCCCGTCCCGCAGAGTACCCGCCTGCGTCTTTCTCCCAGTCCCTGGCCACAGGCCCCGGGAGGGTGGACTGGCCATCCCTGTAGATGTGGGCTCATCAGAAGACTTCCCTGAGGCACTGTGAGCCCCGGCCTGGGCTGCAGAGCCTGGACACACACCGCTCACTCCCATTGAGTCTTCCATACCAGCCACCCTCCACCATGCACTCCAACCCCAAATTGGTGCCCAACATCAGCCCATTACACACACGCCCCTTCTACTCTATAGCCTCTCCAGTTAATGCCCACCATAAACTCCACACCCCACTCAACCACCGCCACCACCCAAAATCATCCTCCACTCAATATTTTGTATCAACTCATTTCACTACCACTGTAGTTACTCAGCGTTCAGCACTACCAAAATCATCTACCACTCAATCCCAACCTCTCCCAAGAATACCTTCCCATTTGACACCCATTTAGAAGTGTCTGTGCTCAACACCTCCCACATCCCCCAATATCCAATACCAGCTGCCCTCAACTTCACCATCTACCCATCACTACCCTCTACACAACAGCACCGAAAGTGACATTCCACTCAACGTTACCCAGCATCCTGCCTTTCTACTCCCCACCACTGAGCTCCGCCCTGAACACAAGACCTCCCACCAGCTCAGCATCACTCAGCAGTTCCAGTGTCACTCAGACCTTGGTCGTCACCACCACCCGTGGTGGGCACCGCTGTCGCTCACTGTGACACTGGACCACGGTCACCTCCGCCCACCCTGCCTATGATCTGGGTGCGCCTGCCTTGTCTGGGTCGTAGACCACCATGGTGAGGTCCTCAATGGGGATGCGCGTGGAGGCGTGCTCATCCCATAGCCAGCGAAGTTGACTTGAGTCTCGTTGGGAGTGAAGGCACAGTCCTGGAGGCTGCAGTTGTAAAACTCAGGTACGTGGTCATTGACGTCTGTCACTCTAAGCGTGACCCATATGCTCGCCTTGGCCTCCTGCCCATGGATGTTGGGGTGCGTCTCGGTGGCCTGAGAGCAGAGTTGAAGCCGGAAGGCAGAGGTCAGAGAACCAGCATCCCGAAAGAGCTGAGATCAAAGATCACAGTGGGGGTGCAGAGAGTGGGGGTGCAGAGGGTGGGGTGCAGAGGGGGCAGTGGCCCCCTCGCTCACCGTGACCTGCACTTGCACTTCCTCATCCTCCTCCAGCAGTTGCTCTCTGTCCAGGGGACTGTTGACTGTGATCACCCCATCTTGCTTGCCAATAGCAAACCAGCCAGGCCTTGTGGAATCTGGGAAGAGGCAGCAGGAGCAGCTCCTTCCGGTGGCTCTGACGGAGCCCCCACCCCTTCCCTTGCCCAGCGTCAGCCTGGGGACACCCCGTTCTCACTGGAGATGGTGTAGATCACAGGGTCATTGATGCCTCTGTCACCATCCATGGCCTCCACCTTCAGCACCGAGGTTCCCTGCAGGGAGGCACAGTCAGTAGCCAGACCCTTTCCCTACCTCTCAGCTCCCCCCAGACCCCTCCCAGATGCCCAGCATACCTGGGGTGTATCCTCAGCCACGGAGGCTGAGTAAAACTCCCTAACAAACTGAGGGTCCAGGTCTGGTTTGTCGATTACAGAGATGGACACGAAGACAGATGAGGAGCACTGGAAGACGGTGTCATTTTTGTACAGGCCGCCCGAGTCCTGCCGGGAGACGGGTCTCCATGAATCTGGGTCTCGGGTCCCCATGCCCCCAGCCCCCTCCAGCGCCCCTACTCACACAGGCCTTCAGCTCCAGCTGATAGAAGGAACTCTTGCCATTGTAGTTGAGGCTGCCATTGAGGATGATGGAACCATTGGGTAGGATCCTGAAGAGGTACTCACTGCCCTCTGTGGCAGAATGACCTGAGGCATAGCACAGTCAGGCCAGGCTGCCCCAGGATGGCTCTGCCCCTAGGACCTGCTCTCAGAGGCCTGGGGTCGAATCCTGGCTCTGCTCTTGATCTCACCAGGTCACATAACCTCTCTGATACTCAGTTTCTGCCTCTGGGAAATGGGCGAGATACTGCCTCAGCACTCCGGGTGAGAGGGTGAGGAGAAGGGTTCGGTCTGCAGCAGGTGCCCTTCTTAGGCGACTGACCAAATGGGGCCAAAGGGGGCCAGAGGATGGTGTGGGGACCAGGGCTGGGTCATGGCAGAGCGCCTGGTCCACAAGGTCCCTGCAGGTTGTGTGGGAGATGCTGCCCCCTGGTGGCCACGAGGAGTGGCAGCGCCTACACTCCTACGTGGACCACACACACTCACCTTTTCTATGGAGTATACCACCGCGCCGGACGAGCCTGTGTCTTTGTCCGTGGCCAGCACAGATAACACCAGGGAGCCTACCGGCAGGGTCTGTAACAAAAGAAAGTGAAGTCTCTCAGTCGTGTCCAACTCTTTGCGACCCCGTGGACTGTGGCCACCAGGCTCCTCCGTCCATGGGATTCTCCAGCTAAGAATACTGGAGTGGGTTGACATTTCCTGGTTCTCCAGGGGATCTTCCCGACCTAGGGATTGAACCCAGATCTCCCGCATTGCAGGCAGATGCTTTAACCTCTGAGCCAACAGGGAAGTCCCTCTATAACAAAAGATTTCATCAACTCTGAGTTCCAATCCATTTTCTTCATGTCCAAGCACATGCCCCAACCTGGAGTTCCAGGGCCCACAGCCCTACCACGGGGATAGTGAAAGACCTTCCAGAACCCGAAGCCCAGTGTTCCACAGGTGGCTGGGCCTCTGGGGGCATCTGGACATCGGCAGGAAGCAGAGTTCCCCCTTCTCCTCTCCCCAGTGCAGCCCCCTCGCCACATGAACTAGCTTCTGATTTGCTGAGCCCTTCAGGGCCAGTATAAATGATCATTCAAGAACTCAGATTTTGCTATCCCCTGCTTAAACTTCCCTGTGGGTTCTCTGTAGCCTCCAGCCCAGGTTGCAGACAGTACTCTTCAGAGCTGAAAGTTTCTTTTGGATGCCTTTGCCCCAGGACCTGTCCACACGCTCACTAATTCCACAAGGGGGCCAGAGGGATCTCTGAAAATCCTGAACCAGACCACATCACTCTCATGCTCAAAATCCACCAGTGGTTTCCCCATTCCACTCAGAATATAGTCCAGACTGCCTCCATGGACCTCTGGGGTCAGGCCCACCTCTCTGACCTCACCTGTTCCTCACACTCCACCCTCCTTCCACAGCTGCTTTCTTGCTATCCCTACAACTCTCCAGGCTGATTCACACCTCAGAGCAGTTGCTATTCCCTGCCTGGAAAATCCTTTTCCTGAAGCAGCCCAGGCAGGTTCCTTGACATTTAGTTCTGCTCAGATGTCACCCACCCAGAGAAGACTTTCCTGACTGGCTCAACCTAAAAGCAGCCCATTATGCTCTTCACTGAGCACAATACCCTCTGAAATAATCCTATCTGTTTAATGTTTTGTTCATTAGTGTCTGTGATCTTCACTACAATGTGAGCTACTGAGGGTGGCAACCAAGTCTATCATCTCCAGATATCTTCAGCACCAAGGACAGTGCCAGACACATAGTAGGCATTGGATCAGAGCATGTTGAAGGTCTGTCTGGACCTCACCAGCCTCTTGTCTGGCCTGGAGGGTAGGGCACACCTCTCAGGTCTTTGAATCCATGTAGTAATGAAGACTCAGGAGTGGTGTGTTTCCTGCTTGTGGACCAGTGGAGAACCTCCTCCCATGCAGTCCAAGTCAGGCTGTCACCCTTGCTAAAGGGGAAGGCCCAAGATGCAGACTTTGACAACTGGAGCATCCCACACCTCTCAACTGATGGACATGCACGCATGCTCGGTCGCTTCAGTCATGTCGACTCTTTGTGACCCCATGGACTGTAGCCCAGCAGGCTCCTCTGTCCACAGGATTTTCCAGGCCAGAATACTAGAGTGGTTACCATTTCCTTCTCCAGGGAATCTTCCCGACCCAGAGATCAAACCTGTGCCTCTTATATCTCCTGCATTGCAGGTGGATTCTTTGCCACTAGAGCCACCTGGGAAGCCCAGCACACAACGGTGGCACATGCACGTGACCCAAAATAGGTCAATGAGAGTCAGCCCTGGGGTGTTGGTAGGGACCACTGAGAAAGAGACAGTCTGTGCTGCAATTCAAAGCCAGTGGGATGTGAGCCTGGAGCTGCTGGGGGCACTTTCATCATCACAAGCGAGAACTTCTCCCCCAAGCCCAGGATGAAGGCAACAAGAGTCACCGAGGTGCAAGGTGGAGAGAAGTCTCTTCTTGATGACTGGCTTGAGTGCCTAGATCCAGCCATGTTTGAAACCAGAGAGACCATTCAAATGTCCAGACACATGAGAAAATCAATTTCTTCCTCTCCACCTGGGATGATCATAACTTAAAGAACTCCAATCCAGTGTGATGGATTGAAAAATGTTGCTTGTAACTATTGTACATGGGGTTACACACAACCCCCTGAATTTGGTTCCTGCGGCTGCCCTTTCTAGGAGGCACTCTTCCCAATCCTGGATGACCTGCTGACTGTCTCCGGTCCTTCCCACTCTGAGCAGATTTGTGTGATGCCTGCATTCTATACACCCACCCCGGTAAGGCAGATGTTACCTCGCTGACGTTGGTGGAGAAGCTTATGCTCTGGAAAACAGGCGCATTGTCATTTCTGTCCTCTACGATCACCTGCATTTCCCTCTGCACCTGCAAGTGAGAAGCGCAGGTGAGCCAGAAAATGTAGGAGTTTGAGAAAACAAATTGAGGAGTGCCTGGACAGGAATGCAAGTTGGCATAGCGTCTCAAGAGAACAATCAGGCAGTGTCTGGGGTGACTCTTTATTTGATACCATTTCAAATGCCAGAAAAGTTGCAAGTACAGAACAAAGAACTCCTGATACTATTCATGCAGATTCACCCCTTATTTAGTTTCTCTCTCTTTCTTTCCACATGTTGCTGAACCACTGGAGAGTACATTAGGTCATTTAAGAAATCTGAAACATAGCAATCTTATTACAAGAATCTTCCTTTTAGCTTTGTTAGCCACAAAATAAAGCTGTGAACAACCTAAGTGTTGAGGAGACCAGCTAAGCACAATGGTAGGTCCCCAGACTGGGCCATAGACATACAGGAAATGGGAGACTTGTGTGCAGATTCAGAAAGGCTCCAAAGCTGATTGTTGAGTGGACAAGTCAGTGCAAGACCACAAAGGCAGTAGGATTCCATTCAGGTCTAAGAAAATACACCGAAAACTACAATCTTTCTGCCATGGATGCATATATGTGTGCCAGTGCTTAACAAGGGATAAAAAACACAGTGATGGTGGATACTTTAGTTGGGTGTGGGTTGGGAAGTATTACAGAGAGAAAGTATTTATGAATATCCAAGTCATCTTTTAATGCATAGGTTTTAAGGAATAGGTCATAAAGAGAAAACCCCCAACTTTCACAGACACAGATGTAGCCGTATAAGCGTCTTGTTGAGAAACATGAACACTGAGACCAGCCCATTAGTCAAAGGAGTTGAAAATGATGATCTCAGTGGAGAGAAGGTAGGGAGTTATTTGGCACCTGTTTTCTTATCAATACACATATTAATATGAATTAATAATACAATTCATGAAAACAGTAGATATACAAATATACAAACAGTATATCAACAAGCAAAATAGATACACCATATATATATATATAAACATATGCATATTAAAACAAATTAATCGTAAATACTAAAATCTTGGTAACACTGTATGATGAAAAATGGACAAGTATAATTTTGATAAAAATAAACATTCAGTTTGTTTCTTGTTAACTGAGGCTCGCTCTGCTTGTCTGAGTTCAGGAACCACTAGCCGTGGACCCTCAGGCCCCTGCCTCTGATCCTGGGACCGTCACCCTTCCCTCCCCCTGCTGACTCACTCGGTTGTTGTAAGTGTCGCTCACGGAGATGGTGATGGTGAACCAGTAGAGTGTCTGCGGTGGGCAGAGAGACAGGCATCAAGGTGAGCCTTGTTTGGGTATCCACCAGGGCCCTGCCCACCACCCTACCGCTCACAAGGCCTTCCCAAGCTGTTTTCCTTTACCTCATAGTCCAGAAGGCTGGCCAGCTTCACTTCCCCAGTATTTGAGGTGACACTAAAGAAGTAGGCATTGGAGCCACTAATCCCATATGTCAGCTCGTCATTTTCTTGGTCCTGAGCTACCAACCAGAAGGCCTCGGCACCTGCAGACGGGACAGGGAATGCCCAGGGTCCATGGCCACCTAGCTCGATGCTGGCCTGTCCAAGCTGCCCACGAGGCCCGCAGGGACATTTAACTTCTTTTAAAATTAGGAGGGTCAAGACATCAGTGGATGTCTATCAATGGATGAATGGATAAAGAAGATGTGGTATATATGTGTGTGTGTGAATATTTTGTACAATTTGTACAAAATGGAATATTTTCAGCCATAAAAAAAAGAATGAAATCTTGCCATTTGCAACATGGATGGACCTGAAGAGGGCATTCAGCTAAGAGAAAAAAGTCAGAGAAAGACAAATATTGTATGACAATCTCACGCACACATGGGATCTGAAACCAGAAATCCAAGTTCACTGATTCAGAGAGCAGGTTGGTGGCTCCCAGACGTGGGGTGAGGAGACTGAACAATGGGTGAAGAGGGCCAAAAGGTGCAAATTTTCAGCTATAAAATAAATAAATCCTAGGGATACGATGTACAGCATGGGGACTATAATTAATAATACTGTATTTGGTGTTCGAAAGTTGCCGAGAGAGTAGGTCTTAAAATTCTCACAGCAAGGGAAAAATATTCTGTAACTATGTGTGGTAACAGCTATTAGCTAGACTTATTGGGGCAATTATTTTGAAATATATACAAATATATCACTATGTTGTACACCTGAAGCTAATATCACGTTGTATGTCATTTATATCTTGTTCTTTTTAATTACAGAAGAGGCCCACAAAGGGAAAAATGCTAGAATGGTGATGTGATGGTGGGGTCAGCCTGCAGCCTGAATGTCCCAGAGAACCAGCTTGCTCCCTCTTGCCCACGATGGCCCTTCAGGGACAGTCTAGGCAACACACCTGGAGCCTGCTCTTCTTTGATCAGTCTTGCCTCTTCCAGAAACTCCTTGGAAAGCTCAATTTCTCCCCGCCCAGCCCCCCTCCTCCAGGAAGACCATCGGGCTAGAAAAATGTTGGTGTCTACGTTGTGTTTCCTCTGCTGTGAGATACCCTGTGAAGTTAATGCATGCTGAGATGAGAGTGGGGAGTCATTCTGTGTTAAGTGACTATCTCAAATATAAGATATATCCTGACTCAGAAATGCCAAGGTGTAAACTGATATGGCTCTTATTCTCAAGGAAATATGGAAGGTGAGTGGGTGTGTATAAATTTTTCACTGTACACGTGTCCATGGTCACAGAAAGACGGATCAGGGAGAAATGCTTTTCTAAAAGTCTGCCTGAAAAAAGTCAAATGTAACAAATAATAAGAGCTATAGAAATAAGAGACATATATTAGGTCTCTGCCACTAAACTTGAATTTGATATTTAAAATACAATGTATTTTTTAAAGTCTGGATTAAAAAAGAGTCTGCTTGACAGAACTAAACTATTAAACAGTGTTAGTGTCAGGAAAACAGGATGGAGAGTGACTAGAAGGGGAGAGAGGGGGTTGAGGTGTAGGTGTTCCTGGCGGTTGAAGTGAAAGTGGCTCAGTCGTGTCCAACTCTTTGCAACCCCATGGACAGTAGCCCATGAGGTTCCTCTGTCCATGGGGATTCTCCAGGCAAGAATACTGGGGTGGGTTGCCACGCCCTCCTCCAGGGAATCTTCCCAACACAGGGGTCGAACCTAGGTCTCCAGCATTGCAGGCAGATTCTTTACCATCTGAGCCACCAGGGAGTTACATGTGGTAATTCAGTGTACTTCCCTGCACATTTACATATACTATACTTCAAAATAAAAGGTCTAAATAACATTTTTTTAAAACCTGACTGAAAATGCTTTCTCATCCCTAGAGAGCCATGGAATTCATCTCAGAAAGGAAAAAATTGTCCTTTGGTTTAAGAAAGCCCAGAGAGGGGCCCCAGGGTTACAGAAGAAAAGACCCTTGGACTTCCCTGGTGGTACAGTGGATAAGAATCTGCCTGCCAGTAGGGGACACGGGTGTGATCCTTGGTCCGGGAAGAGCCCACACTCCACGGAGCAGCTAAGCATGTAAGCCACAACTATTGAGCCAGCCTGCTGCAACTACTGCAGCCTGTGTGCCCAGAGCCTGTGCTCCTCAACAAGAAGAACTCCACAGTGAGAAGCCCGAACACCACAACGAACAGTAGCCCCTCTCGCCACAACTAGAGAAAGCCTGCATGCAGCCACAAAGACCCAGCACAGCCAAAACATATAAATAAGTAAATTATATATTTAGAAAGACCCTCATTTGGTCTGGCTGAGATCCTACTTGATTTTAAAGAGTTACCCAAGAGAATGGAGATCATGAGGGCATTTGGATTACATGTATTTGTGACATTTGTTTAGAATGGTGTGTGTGTGTGTGTGTGTGTGTGTGTTGTGTTTATCCATGACTAAACTGCAAGGAGATCCAACCAGTCCATTCTGAAGGAGATCAGCCCTGGAATTTCTTTGGAAGGAATGATGCTAAAGCTGAAACTCCAGTACTTTGGCCACCTCATGCAAAGAGTTGACTCATTGGAAAAGACTCTGATGCTGGGAGGGATTGGGGGCAGCAGGAGAAGGGGATGACAGAGGATGAGATGGCTGGATGGCATCACTGACTCGATGGGCGTGAGTCAGAGTGAACTCCGGGAGTTGGTGATGGACAGGGAGGCCTGGCGTGCTGCGATTCATGGGGTTGCAAAGAGTCAGACACGACTGAGCAACTTAACTGAACTGAACTGAAACAGCTATGAAAATGTATGTAAAATATCATTAACACATATATACTACTTCTCTGTTGCATTCATAGATATCAAATAGTTTAAGCTCAGCCCAGGGAGGATTGTGCCATCTCAGGATTTGATGAGATTATCGCCTCCCTCATCTTGGCCTCTGAATCTTTATTAATATAACCCTTACGCTGTCCTGACAGCCACAAGCAAATGGATGTAGCCTTTGTGGCTGCAAAGCCCATCGCCCACCCTTTCTTTGTGTACCCAGACCTGGGCTTCTGGATCCCAAGGCAGACTCTGGTTCAGCTTCCTTGATGCCATCTCTTGTGTCATCTGGTAGATTTAGATATCTGATACTGCAACAAAGACTAAATTGTTCCCCAGTATTCACAACCCCCTTTCCTCTCAGACTAATAGCACCCCAGATTTTGAGCTGGGCACATGGGTAACTAAAATAACAAACGCCCTCATTTCTCCAGTTGCCTTTCAGCTAGGGCATGAAGCTAAGTTCTGGCCAATGAGATGTGAGCAGAAACAACGTGTGTGAAATCTGGAGGCTTGTCCTTAGGAGAAAGAAGTGAGCCTTCCTGGCCCTTTCCTCCCCCAAGTTCTCACTGGAATAGGGTGTGACACTAGCCATCTGGGACCCTGTGGATGAAATCCATGCCCCAGGGGAGGCAGAACCTAGAGATGGAAGGAGGGTCCCTGACACCCAAAGCAGAGAGCAAGAACCAGCTTGACTGAACAGGCCCTCCAACAGCCCTGAACTCACTGCTCTCGGAGACTATGTAAGAGGATAGTCAGCCTTGACCTTGTTTATACTGCTGTTATTTGGGGTCTGTTACGTGCAGCTAGGGCTTCCCTGGTGGCTCAGACAGTAAAGAATCTGCCTGCAGTGCAGGAGACCTGGGTTCCATCCCTGTATTGGGAGGGTCCCTGGAGAAGGGAATGGCTACCCACTCCAGTATTCTCACCTGGTGAATTCCATGGACAGAGGAGCCTGGGGGTCTGCAGTCTGTGGATCACAAAGAGTCATACACGACTGAGCGACTAACACTTTCTGCGCAGCTGACCCTATATCCTAGTGAACACATCCATCTATCATTTCAGCTTCTTCAACCCTCATCCTGCCTGCTGGGAATTTGGCATCCAGTCCCTGTGGCTTCATCCAAAACAATGCTTTGTGAACGTCATTCACTCCTGTGCACTGCCCAGATCTTTACTACCAACCATGTCTCATTATTTATGACCCTCCTTTTAATTGACTTACTATTTTATGCAAATACATTTATTTTAGAAGCGAACTTTAGATTGTCACTGTACATGGAAAACCTGTCTCACTTGCCACAGATGGAAGATAACTCTACAAAGACAACAAAAGGAAAGCAAAGGTGTCAACTTCTGATGAGATGTGTCCGTGAAAGGTGCTAAGCCTCAAGTCTGCTCTCTGTCTGTTTAAGAAAAAAAAAAAAGCAAGGGATGGAGGGAGATGAGCAAGTGAGAGAGATAGAAGAAGAATAGGTGAAAGTGAAGGTGAAGGTGAAGTCGCTCAGTCATGTCCGACTCTTTGCGACCCCGTGGACTGTAATGTATTAGGCTTCTCTGTCCATGGGATTCTCCAGGCAAGAATACTGGAGTGGGTTGCCATTTCCTTCTCCAGGGGATCTTCCCAACCCAGGGATTGAACCCAGGTCTCCCGCATTGGAGGCAGGCGCTTTAACCTCTGAGCCACCAGGGAAGCCCTAGAAGAAGAATAATGGTACCAAATGGATACTTTCTCCCTGGGAAATCAGAAAGCCTGAAAGAGATGGGAAATAGGAGGGGTGTTCTCTTGGGGTGGGTCTTAATTATTTGATGCTGTGTGAGGGTCTTTGACCATAAAGCTGAAAAGAAGAAACTTCTGGAACAAACTCCCTTCGGGCCATCTTTGCCCCATGAGGTGCTGTGGAGCTGCAGGGTGGGGAGCGAGCCCACAGCAGACCCCTGGGCCCTCTTATGGGTCAGGGTTTGGCATGATCTGGGCATAGGAACTTGTACTCACCCACTGGCAGGTCTTCGGGCAGGCTCACTGTCGACATGTTGGACGCGAACATTGGGGCCGTATTGGCTGCCACTGCAGGGACATGGGGTGCAGGGACATCAGGACACCTCTGGAAAGACTGAACCCCATCTACCCCCATGGGAGCCCGTCCCAGTCCCAGTGGCCAGCCTTCAGCCCAGCTCACCAGTCTGGGGCTGGATTCCTCCCCAGGCCTCCCATGGCAGCCAAGCACAGAGCTGGGCCGTAGGAGCTAGGATTTTGCTGATGGAGCAGCAGCCCGCCCTTCTAGAGGGTTCTGCTGAGGGCCCCCAGGTTAGTGCTGATGGGAGAGGGGAAGTACCTACCAGACACCACAAGGGCAGGAAGCAAGAGGCAGGACAGCCACGGCCACCCCATCGTGTCTGGAGGGACCTGTGGGAAGAGACGCCAGGAAAGGGGCACCGGAACCCAGGCCTCCCTCGCTTGGTGGAGCCTTGTCCGTGGGTCCAGCCTGGCCCACTCGCCACCATCACTCAAGGTTCTCTCTCAGGCCCCTATCAAAGTCTGCCCACTTGCCAGATGTGCCCGGGAGGGGACGCGGCGTGGCATGGGAGAGAGGGCATGGCAGCGGGGCCTGGTCTAGAGCTTCAGCCTGAGACTGAGCCTGAACTTGACCCCAGCCTTCAGGGCCCACTGTGTAGCAGGCAGGGCCCCAGGTAGGCCGGATGCATAGTCTTATTCCTACAACGACAAAGTGACTGCTAAAGAACCAAGTCTGAGAGAGGAGGGGCCTTGCCTGAGGCCACACAGAGTCAGCGTCAAGACCCTGCTCTGAACACAGGTCTTTTGGACTCCAGAATCCATTCCCTCAGCCACTGCGCTGCCCTGCCTATTTGAAGTGTCCTTCAAAATCAGGGGCCTAGAGAGGGACTGTGACTTGTCCAGGACCATCCAGAGACTTATGGGTGGGCGGAGGCCTTTGTCCTACTTGCTGACACAAGTAAGACAAAAAATAGCTGCTTTGGCATCCTTCCTCAAAGTGTGCTCCATGGAACCCCAGCCCTGGAAGATGCCCCAGCAGAAGGGGTCCCTGGTCAAGTCAGTATGGGAAGGACTCTGTGCTCCTCTTGCTGACTGAGAGCTGCGCAGGGACCTTTGGAAGACCCTGCCTGGCCCAGTCTTCTTGGTCGTCTTACGTTGCAAGCTGTCCTTCATCCAGGAGGAGGGGGACTTGGATTCACTATCATCAAGAGATGCCTGAAGTGCCAAGATTCTTTCATCCCAAAAGATGATGGACACCAAAGCCAAGGGAGAGCAAGACAGTCCCACAGATGTTTCCTGCTCTCTGTCAAGACAGTGTGCCGCATGCCTGCATCTGTGTAATCATTCCATAAAACAGGACGGTGTGCTGTATAGCCTTTTGTGCCTTTTGAATTGTGTGCTAAGTGAATATGTGAACTTTTCCGAAGATAAATTGAAGCTGTAAAGTGCACAAAACTATGGCTGATTCATGCTGATATCAATGCAATACTGTAAAGCAATTAGCCTTCAATTAAGAATAAATGCGTGCGTGTGTGCTAAGCCACTTCAGTCGTGTCTGACTCTGTGACCTCGTGGACTGTGGCCTGCCAGTCTCTGTCCATGGGATTCTCCAGGCAAGAATACTGGGGTGGGTTGCCGTGCCCTCCTCCAGGGGATCTTCCCAACCCAGAGATCAAACCCCCATCTCTTAAATCTCCTGCATTGTCAGGAGGGTTCTTTACCATTAGGGCCACCTGGGAAGCCCTAAAAATAAATAAATAAATAAAAATAAAAGTACACCAAAGAACACGGTCGTTGTCAGGCACCCTAACTGGGTCCCGGGCAGCTCCCTGTCCTGCCCCGGTGCGGCTGAGGCCAGTGGCCTGCCATTTTCCAGAGGAGCCTGGCTCCAAAGCTCTGGGTTAACCAAGAGGGAGGGACCCCGACCCACAGTGGGCTCCTATGATGGGCCCTCCATGGGGGGCAGAAGGGCTTCCAGAGCTGAACCTTGACCAGAAACCAGAAGGCCTCTCCCTCCCACCGCCCAACCCTCCTTCTGAGTTCCCACCTCAGGGACACCTACTTCCCCATCACCCTTGAAGCCCCTTCTCCTGAATGCCCTGCATTCAATCCAATTCCCGCATCTCTTGCATTTATTTTCCATCCTTCTCCAGGTTTCTCTCCTCCGCTCAGCCCTCCTCAAGGGCTTCTTCCCTTCCTTCTCTTTAATCCAGTCCTCTCAACCAAAATTATCCCTCCTCACTTCCTCTAATTGCCTCTGGCCTGCTCCAAACCTTACAATGGCTCCTTTTGCCCAACTGCACAAAAAGGCTTCACAGGGACCATCCACACCCTGAGTGCTGCCTCCACTGCCCTCCTCGCCCCCAGCTTCCTCTCTAACCATGCCCTGCCTTCCTCCCTCACACCTCTCCCTACGGACCACCCCGCTTTCCCTCACTCTGCATATGAAGTGTCCTCTTTCTGGAATGCCCTCCCTCTCCTTACTGCCTGGCCCTCCCTGGTGAGCAGTTGCAAGGTTATGTTCCGTCTGGACACTCCTGCAATTTTCCAGGGAGGAGCTGAATTCCTGTGCCAGCCCAGAGACCTCACGAGGTGTTGCTCAGATCCCAGCCTGAACTCTGTGGCTCTCAGGGCCCATTATCTTTTTGCAGATCAGCCTCTCCCTTTCAGACCAGGAGAGATGTGACAGTAAGGTTCAGGTGTGATTCATCTCTCTGATCCCAGGACCGAGTCCAGGGATGAGCCCACAGCAAGCTCAGGGAGTATTTCTGAATTGAATAAATGAGTGTGCCAGTGAATCACTGTAACCTCAGTGGCCTGACGTGGAACACACCTGAGAGAGGGGGCCAGGTGTGAGAGGTAAGCATCTAGGCTAGAGAGCTTGGGTGCAAAGTCAATGTAGTCTTGGGCAAGTAACTTAACCTTTCTGGGCCTCAGCTCCCCCATCTGTAAACTGGGAATATAATAGCACCAACAGTACAGGGTCTGTGGGAGGCTTCCACTGTGCCTGGCTCAAAGTAAGTGAGCCAAAAATGTCAGCAACATTTTTTTTCTTATTATCATGGAGGAATAAAGGCACAGCTCATATTCTGCCCTGGCCAGCCTTGGTCACTTCATAGGCCCCTCTCAGTCAATAGCCCCGAGATGGCCAGAGAGACCCTGGCTCCAACCTGGCTACTCTCTTCTGGGCTTGACTTACTGCAACCTGCCATCAAGTTCCAGCCTGAGCCTTCCCCCTTTAACTCAGAGTTATCTTTGCCCCCACTTTGCTCAGACCTGCTGAGGCATTGACAGGGTTGGTAATTTTAAATATCTGCTAATAGGACTTCCTGAGTGGTCCAGTGGTGAAGAATCCACCTGCCAATGCAGGGGACACTGGCTCAGTCCCTGGTCTTGGAGGGTCCCACATGTTGCAGAGCAACTAAGTCCATGTGTCAGAACTACTGAGTCTGTGCTTCAGAGCCCAAGTTCCGCAACAAGAGAAGCTATCACGATGAGAAGCCAGTGCGCCGCAACAAAGCTGAGCCCTGCTCGCCACAATTAGAGAAAGCCCACGCAGCAACGAAGACCCAGTGCAGCCAAGAATTGATTAATTAGTTAATAAAAGAAACAGAGAGAGAATCTACCTTCCAAAGCAGGGCACATGGGTTCGATGTCTGATTGGGGAACTAAGACCACGTGCCATGGAGCAACCGAGCCCATGCAGTCTGGAGCCACATGCCACAATAGAGACCCCATTCACCACAAGGAAAGACCTTACAGACCCCAACAAAGATCCCACGTGCCACAACTGAGACCTGACACAGCCACGTGAAAAAAAAAATGCTGACATTCCGGTGCACCCACTATGTGCTGAGTACCCCGACCTAGCCATTCATTCCCCTAACAAATACTTATTGGCTGTCCCAGATCCATGATGTGCCAGACCTTGTTCTCAGCACTGGGTCTACAATGGTGAGTGTAACAGTCAAGGCTTCCCTGGTGCTCAGATGGTAAGGAACTTGCCTGCAATGCAGGAGACCTGGGTTCAATCCCTGGGTTGGGAAAAGCCCCTGGAGAAGGGAATGGCAATCCACTCCAGTATTCTTGCCTGGATAATTCCATGGACAGAGGAGATTGGCGGGCTACAGTCTATTGGATTACTAAGAGTCAGACGACTAACACTTTCAGTTTCAAACAAGCAAAGAAAATATTGTCTAATTGTTTACTGCACTGAGTGCTATGAAGGAAGAGAATTCGGCATTGTGAGGGTACAGTAAAGGGACATGACTTTAGGCAATTTGGCAGATAAATTGGGCTGTAGACTTTAACATTCTTCCTAGCAGTAGATGAGAACGGCTCAACTTGAATCTTATGCATTCATCGTGTTTTTATTTTCTGCATTTTATGATTTGACATCTCAGAGACCTTGCTGATCTGGGAGAGGCTGCCTGCCCATCTCAGGGCTAGCTAACTCCTAGAGATAACAAATGATTTGCCTGCATATAAACCAACCAATTCAAAGCCTGTACTCCCAACTTCCACCTTTATCAACTCATACACCAAGTCAATATTCCTGGTGCTTTAAATCTCCCCGGCGCCAGGTATTAGATGACAGGGTGACTCTTATGAGCTGCCAAAATTAGTCAAACTGTCCAATCTTGAGCCTATTCAGCTGCTTAACCTACAGCTTCCTTCCCACCTTCCTTCCCATGGAAAATGCAGTAAGCGCTCTGAGCCCTGCTCTCCCCTGGCCCCTCCTGCCTCCTGGCTAACCCTGGGGCTTCCCCATGTGGCCCAGCATCATATGGCAGCCCCTTTCCTCTAGGGAACAAAATCTTCCTTCAATGGGTTTAGTTTCTCCAGGTCATCAGTCCATCATCTGCATAAATCAAAAATCTCAGGAAATTACCTGGCAGTTCAATGGTTAGGACGCCAAGCTTTCACTGCCAAAGCCCTGGGTTCAGTTCCTGCCCAGCAAACTAAATTGCCACAAGCCATGCAGCACAGTCAAGAGAAAAAAGTCCACAAGAATATACAATGGAAAAAAGACAGTCTGTTCAATAATCAGCACTGGGAAAATTGGATAGGTACATGTGAAAGAATGAAATTAGAAAATTCGCACAGCATATATATAAAATAAACTCAAAATGGATTAAAGACCTAAATGCAAGACTGGAAATCATAAATCTCCTTGTAGAAAAACATAGGCAGAACACTCTTTGACATAAATTGCAGCAATATTTTTTGGATCTGTCTCCTAAAGTAAAGGAAACAAAAGTAAAGACAAACAAAGAGGACCTAATTAAACTTAAAAGCTTTTGTACAGAAAAGGAAACCGTTGACAAAAAGAAAAGACAAAGTATGGAATAGGAGAAAATATTTGTAAATGATGTGACTGACGATGGCTTAGCATCCAAAATACATAAACAGTTCACACAACTTAATATAAAAAAAAAAAAAACAAAGAATGGGCAGAAAATGAGAATAGACGTTTTTCCAAAGAAGACAAACAGATGGCCAACAGGCACACAGAAAGATGTTCAGTGTTGAGCATCATCAGATTAATGCAAATTAAAGCCACAATGAGATATCACTTCACAACTGTCAGAACAGCTATCATCAAAAAGAACACAAATAACAAATGTTGATGAGAATGTGGAGAAAAGGGAACCCTTGTACACTATTGGTGGGAATGTAAATTGGTACAGCCATTATTCTCCAAGACCAGTATTCCACTGTGCCTGGCTCAAAGTAAGTGAGCCAAAAATGTCAGCAACTTTTTTTTCTTATTATCATGGAGGAATAAAGGCATGGAACCAGTATTGAGAAACCTCCATACTGGAGGTTTCTCAAAAAATTAAAAATAGAACTACCATATGATCCAGAAATTCTACTGAGGATATATCTGAAAAAATGAATACTAATTCAAAAAGATAAATGCAACCCAGTGTTCACAGCAGTATCACATACAATTACCAAAATATGGAAGCAACCTGTCTATCAACAAACAACAGATGAATGAATAAAGGAGATGTGGCATATATATTATGGAATATTATTCAGCCATAAAAAAGAATGAAAAGTTGCCATTTGCAATAACATGGGTGGAGTGGGAGGATACTGTATGAAGTGAAATGGCAGACAGAAAAAGACAAACACTATATGATATAGAATTTATATAGAATTTTTAAAATAAAACAAACTAGTGAACAGAACAAAAAAGAAACAGATACAGGACCAAACTAGTGTTTCCCAGTGGGGACAGGTAAGGGGAGGGGCCAGAAAAGGGTAGGCGATTAAGCACAAACTACTAGGCAGAAAACAAATAAGCTAAAAGGATATATTGTACAACACAGGGAATATAGCCAATATTTTGTAATAGCTAGAAATGGAATATAACCTTTAAAGATTATGAATCACTATGTTGTATACCTGAAACATACAATATTGTACATCAACTATATCTCAATTAAAAAAATAAAACTCCTACATGTTTTATGATTAATACATCTGGGCAGGTCCACTGACTGATCAATAGAATATTTATTCTATTGTGCCAGTTTCCAGGCCCAGGTCTCATGATATTGGGAGTTTCCTCTTCCTGATTCTTGGAACACTCACTCTTGGGACTCAGCAGCCATGCGGTACGGGATCCCAAGCAGCTCTGTGAAAAGGTTCATGTGGAGAGGAACCAAAGCTCCTGGCCCATAGGCTCTTCAAGCTCCAGCTGACAGGCAAAGCCCACCTACATAAGCAAGCCATCCAAGTGAACCACCCTGAAATAGTCCCTCCTCCTCCATGAGCCATCCCTGCTGAGCCCTGTCCAAATGGCAGATTCCTCAGCATAATAAATGACTGCTGTTGCTGTTTGCCAGTAAGCCTTGGTGTGGCTTGTTTTGCAGGAGTGGATAATGGGAACACATTGGGTGGAGTCTCTGAGGAGGTGAAGAGTCAGCAGAGATCTGAGGGCTGAGAAGAAATGTTGTGTGAGGCATGGTGGAGGGAGGTTCCTGTTAAACATGGACAGTTCAACACTGTCCTTCCTCTTGAAACCCCACTAAAATGATGTAAAGAGTTTAGAATTGGAATGAATTGATGAGAGATGATCACCTTATCAAGCTAATGATGGTTCACACCAGAGTAAGGACGGGGGTGAGGAGCACCCACAGGCCGTGAAGTGAAAGTTGCTCAGTCATGTCTGATGCTTTTCAATGCTATGGCCTGGAGCCCGCCAGGCTCCTCTGTCCATGGAATTTTCCAGGCAAGAATACTGCCATTTCCTTCTCCAGGGGATCTTCCCAGCCCAGGGACTGAACCCAAGTCTCCTGCATTGCAGGTGGAGTCTTTACTGTCTGCGCCACCAGAGAAGCCCAGGAAATAAGCCTCAAACCACAGCAAGCCTGCAGGATGGAAGCTTAGGACCCTCAGAAGCAAGGTGTGGAGTGGCCTGGAGGCAGGAGACGGGCTGCACAAGAAGCAATTAGATTTCAAACGTTACTTCCTCATCCCCACCATAGAGCACAAGGAGGCTGCTTCCTGGGGAGTTTGAATCAGACAGATCTGGATTCAGGGACCCTTGGCCTGGTGGAGATGGGGGCACCATAGCAAGACAGGGCGTTAAGTGAAACAGCACACTCTAAATGGTGACTCCCTCAGCTCCTTTCCCCCAATCAGTCCCAAGAGCACTGACCAATATGACTTCTCCCCCAACAACCAGAAATAAAAAATTAGAGAGAGCTGACCCACCTAAGAGAAAACCCACCCAGATTCTGAAATGTGCGGCCTCTGTTGGATCCTTCCACATCCAGGAAGCAAGTCCCACAGGTCCCCAGTCAACTTTGTGGAGTCTCCTTCTTAGTTAGAGCCAGGGTGTTGTCCTGAAAACTGCCATCTTTTCAGGAATTTTGCAAACTGACTGGGACTATGTTGCAGCTTGAAATCAGCAGGGATGGAAGTATTTACACCATGGAAACAAGCAAGCACATCAAATCATGGAAACCTGCTGAAAAACCCAGACACTGAAAAACCCAAACCAAATCAAACAAAAATATGGAAATAAAGCATCCTGAAATATGAAGTCAAGTGGGCCTAGGAAGCATCACTATGAACAAAGTTAGTGGAGGTGATGGAATTCCAGTTGAGCTATTTCAAATTATAAAAGATGATGCTGTTAAAGTGTTGCACTCAAAACACCAGCAAATCTGGAAAACTTAGCAGTGGCCACAGGCCTGGAAAAGGTGAGTTTTCCTTCCAATCCCAAAGAAAGGCAATGTCAAAGAATGTTCAAGCTATTGCACAGTTGCACTCATCTCACACACTATCAAAGTAATGCTCAAAATTCTCCAAGCCAGGCTTCAACAGTACATGAACTAAGAACTTTCAGATGTACAAGTTGGATTTAGAAAAGGCAGAGGAACCAGAGATCAAATTGCCAATATCCGTTGGATCATCGAAAAAGCAAGAGTTCCAGAAAAACATCCACTTCTGCTTTATTGACTATGCCAAAGCCTTTGACTGTGGGGATCACAACAAACTGTGGAAATTCTTAAAGAGATGGGAATACATGACCACCTTATCTGCCTCCTGAGAAATATGTATGCAGGTCAAGAAGCAACAGTTAGAACCGGACATGGAACAACAGACTGGTTCCAAATTGGGAAAAAAGTAAGTCAAGGCTGTATATTGTCACCTTGCTTATTTAACTTATATGCAGAGTACATCATGTGAAATGCTGGGCTGGATGAAGGACAAGCTGGAATCAAGATTGCCAGGAGAAACATCAACAATATCAGATATGCAGATGACATCACCCATATGGCAGAAAGTGAAGAAGAACTAAAGAGCCTCTTGATGAAAGTGAAAGAGGAGAGTGAAAAAGTTGGCTTAAAACTCAACATTCAAACAAGATCATGGCATCCAGTCCCATCACTTCATGGCAAATAGATGGGGAAACAATGGAAACAGTGACAGACTTTATTTTGAGGGGTTCCAAAATCACTGCAGATGGTGACTGCAGCCATGAAATTAAAAGATACTTGCTCCTTGGAAGAAAATCCATGACCAAGCTAGACAGCATATTAAAAAGCAGAGACATTACTTTCCCAACAAAATTCATCTAGTCAAAGCTATGGGTTTTCCAGTAGTCATGTATGGATGTGAAAGTTGGATTATAAAGAAAACTGAGCACCGAAGAATTGATGCTTTTGAACTGTGGTGTTGGAGAAGATTCTTGAGAATCCCTTGGACTGCAAGGAAATCAAACCAGTCAATCCTAAAGAAGATCAATCCTGAATATTCATTGGCATGAAGGACTGATGCTGAAGTTGAAGCTCTAATACTTTGACCACCTGAGGTGAAGAACTGACGCATTAGAAAAGACCCTGATGCTGGGAAAGATTGAAGGCAGGAGGAGAAGGGGACGACAGAGGACGAGATGGTTAGATGGCATCACCGACTTGACAGACATGAGTTTGAGTAAGCTCCGGGAGTTGGTGATGGACAGGGAAGCCTGGCATGCTGAAGTCCATGGGATGGCAAAGAGCCGGACATGACTGAATGACTGAACTGAAAGCAACTCAGAGGCTGGTTTTTGTTCTAAACCTTGCAGTATTATTTGGAATGTTTACAATAAATATTCATGTTACTTTGATAGGGAGATCATGGTTATAGGGTCCTTCCTGGTTATATGAATAATACAAGAGATGGCCCCGGATCAGGTGAGAATGAGGTATGTCCCAGGAATTGAAAGAGGGACTGGGAGGGTAGAGCACAGGGACAGAATGGAGAGGGTGGGAGATGGGGTTGGAGAAGGAGACAGGGGCCAGATCATGCTGGGCCCTTGAGACATGTTTTGTTTTATTCTAAGATAAACAGAAGCTTGTTTCAGGGATGCAGGAGAGTGACAGGACTCATTTACTTCTCTTAAAGATTTCAGCTTCTGTGTGCTAGTGGACTGAAATGGTGTCCCAGGGCTGGAGAGGAAAGGTGAGAGTAGAGATATATTTTGGAGACTGGATGTTAGGAAGTCACATAATTTAATCTGCTTTGGCAGACAGAGAAACTGGGGCTCAGACTGATCCGCTGAGGATCTCACAGCTAAAAGTGAGTGGGATTCAAACAGAGCTCTCCAAGCTCAGGCCCCCAATCTCTTCTGTGCACAGAGCGAAGGGTGCAGCCCTCCTCTTCCTCTCAGATCCCAGCAAGAGAGGAAAAGCCCTGTTCAGCTATGGACTCAAAATCTTTAAAACATTTGCCCTCTTACACCCAGTAATCTGACTAACCTAAAATAAAGAAACTTTTTGCAGAAAAGTTGTTTCGCACAAGCGATGATTTCTAACCTTGGAAAATGGAAGTAACCTAAATATGAAACACAAGCAAATGCCAAGAAAAATGTGGCCAAGCCCTTGGCAGAATGTTTGGCAGCCTTTAGACATCACGGCGATGAACAGCAAACGTTGCCACGAGAGGAACACCTATGATGTGCCAGACCCTGGGCTGGGTGCTATTTAATTCTCACAAGAACATTTCAGGGTAGAAACCATTATACCCACTTTACAGATGGGGAAAGTAAAGCTCAGAGGAGTGAAGAGCCTTGGTTGTGCTTACAGAACTGAGAACCTACACAGCTCTGCTGAGCAGTTCACTGAGCTTTCCCAAGCTCGCTTCTTCATCTGTAGAATGGGAATGACACCTCCAATAAGTGGTAATTTGGGTGGGGGCAGGTAAATGGTAGTAGAACATGCCAGCTCAGTGCCTGGCATACAGTAGGTGTTTGGCAAATGCAAAGCCTTTCTTTTGCATCTTGTGGGGCCATCTTCACCTTCTTACTGCTACTCCCCATGCAGTCACCACAGAAACTGCTCCCGTCTCTCCCTGTCCCCCTCCCCTGCCCATGCCCTGAGATTGAGTGTAGACGTCAAGAACAGGGCTGTTCTTGTGGATGACGCCAAGGACTATATTTCTGGGTCATTATCTGCAATGGAACTCTAGCCAGTGCCCCTGGGGAAGCAGTTGTGAAAACCCCTGGCTTGCCAAGTTCCCCAAATATGATAGCGGGGACAACCCACGTGCGGGACAGCAGGGTTATGCTCAGCCAGGCTGGGAAATGCAGATGGACCTGGTTTCTTGGGAGGAGTTAAAAAGCCCTCAGTCCCCAGATCTTGTGTGCTGAGCCACAGTCATCAGTGAGACAAACATTATTCCATGTGAGGCGCTGGCATGATGGAGTTGGGACTGAGGTCCAGGTGGCGCTAGTGGTAAAGAAGCTGCCTGCCAGTGAGGGTGGACGTAACAGACGTCCCATCCCTGGGTCAGGAAGACCCCCTGGAGGAGGGCATGGCAACCCACCCCAGTATTCCTGCCTGGGGGACCCCATGGACAGAGGAGCCTCGCAGGCTACAGTACATAGGGTCACACAGAGTCGGACACGACTGAAGTGACTTAGCAGCAGCAGCAGCAGCAGCAGCGCGTGCACACACATGGTGGGGAACAGCTGGCCTGGGGGCCAGCTGGGGACAGGGATGGCGGAGGGGACAGAAGCGGTGACGCGGCAGGGATGAGGTAGAGATGGATTCAACAGTGACCCTTGTGGTGATGCGGGGGTTGGGGGGATGCAGCTGGAGCTGGTGGCGGTGATGGCGGTGGGCTGACAGAGGAGATGAAGACATTAGGGTTTTGGTGATGCTGACAGGTTCCCGGCATCCATTGTGTGAGCAAAATTCAGGGCACTTAACCCTGCCTGGACGAAGCTAGCCCCGGCACCCGCTTGGGGGTGTGATCTTGGACTTAACCCCCTCACCTCTTTTTCTCTCTCCATTGCCCTCCTTTAGAGGTGAACCCAGAGCCACAAGACCATTTGCCAATAAGTGTGCACCTCACCCAAGTTGAAGTGTAATTAGAAGAGACTCCTGCCCTGGGCTCCAGTCCCAAGGGGAAGGAAGCTGGCAGGGATGGTCAATGTGGCTAGAACTTTGCACCCATTACCACTGAGTTCTTAGCACACCGCAGTCCTAGACAGGAAGGGACGTGACTCAGTAACAGGATCAGAACCCAGAGCAGGACCCGTGTGCTGTCCTCTGCTAGGCTTCTGGTTTTCTCTTTCCCTTAGGCCATGTCCTCCCCACAGACCTGTGCAAAGCGCCGGGGTTCAGGCAGAGGTAGAACAGCCTTAATCAGGGGCTCATTCTGCAGGGTCCCTGAGGCCTCCACCCTCAAGTCCCCTTCTCATACCCAGCTCTACTCACCGTTCATCAAAATTTCCCCCTCCCATTCTCGCGGGCCCTCAAGAAGCCTGTGACCCATCCTCAGAGTAATGCGATCTGTTATGTTTTGGGTAAGGCACAGTCTTTGCCCTGAGTTGAGCCTGCCTCGTTCCGGGGGAGGGAAGAGAGGGATGTCAAGGCCTTTAGGACTGAGTCCCAGGGAGGCTCCGGCTCCTTCTCAACACGCAACTCCACCCCTCTGCCTCCCGGGTCCAGTGCTCCTTCTCCCCACCTTGCTGGGGCCCGGGGTTTCACGCAGTCTTGCTTCCTCCTCGTCATGGGAGACACACGCTCAATATAGACACACGCTCATCTGATCATCATGAGGCCAAAGTTCTAACAATCTGGATTCGATCACCTGAGAAAAATGCACAGAGCCCGTGTGATCTCGGAAGGCACAGGCTGAACCTGCCCCGACAGGGAGCCTTCCCACGTCACTGGCACGGCCACTCCCACGCTCAAGCCTCCGCCATGGCTCCCGCTGACTGCGGAACCCACTTCCTGTCTCTCCCTCAGGCGCCAGGCGAGCAAACAGGGCCTCCCAGCAGCCGGATCCCTTCACCTTTGCTCTCGGGCATCCAATCCTCAGGCCACACCTGTTTTCCTGCCTCCAGATATTTGCATATGCCCTCCCCTCCGCCCAGAACACCTTCCCCGGTCTTCTGCATATGTGCAAATTCTGTCTATCCTCCAAGGCCAAGAACAGGCATTGGCGGTCCCTGCACTGGCCCCTAAGCTTCTGGTATGCCAGCAGGAGTAAGAGACAGAGCAGGCACAGATGAACAAGAAGTGAGTGGAGCAAAACAGATAACCAACAAGGACCTGCTGTACAGCACAGGGAACTATACTCACATATTCTGTAAAAGCTCTAAGGGAAAAGAATATGAAAAAGATTATATATGTGTGTATGCATGCATGCTTAGTCATGTCTGACTCTGTACCCTATGGACTATAGCCTGCCAGGCTCCTCTGTCCAGGGGCTTCTTCAGGCAAGAATACTGGAATGGGTTGCCATTTCCTTCTCCAGGGGATCTTCCAGACCCAGGGATGGAAACCGCATCTCCAGCAGCTCCTGTATCGGCAGGTGGGTTCTTTACCACTCAGCCACCAGGGAAGCCCCATATAAAGATATATATGTACATATAACTGAATCACTTTGCTGTATGCCTGAAACTAATACAACATTGCAAATACTACAATTAAAAAAAAAAAAAGAAGAAGAAGTGAATGGAGTCGCCCAAGGGCCTGACTGGGGAGGGGACCCAACAGAGTCCAGGCCAGTTCCTTCCCCAGGCCTCAACTGTGCTCGGCAGCCCCAGGCGGAGGCCTGAGAGTGAAGGAGGCTCAGCCTTCTTCAGGGCCCAGTCCCTGTACGGCTGAGCCCAGGGCTCTGCTTTGCTCCTCTCTGCCTCTCAGTTTGCCTTCTGAAAAATGGGACTAGGTACATTCTAGAAATTACAGCTTCTCTTCCCCCAACCCCTCTCCCCGACATTCCTCTACTCCTCCCCTTTCCCTACCCTCAAAAGGTGCTTGAGATGGGTTCACAGAGGATGAGGAATTAGAGTGACTCTAGCCTCCACCCTCTGAGATGTGCAGGCCCTTGGCAGTCCTGTCGATTTGGGAGAGGCGTACCCACCCCCATGGCAAACAGCTCTCAACAGCCCACGGCTCCAAGACATTTTAGAATTTGGAGGCACTTGGAATGGGGCCCCCAGGACTGCCTGGGGCCTCCAGGAGGGCCAGAAAGGGAGGTGGCCCTCCTCGCCCACAGGCCCATCCCTGTGGGCTGGCTCCACCACCAGCCATACTACCACCTCCAGCTGACTGCAGACTCCCACTTTCACTTTCTCGCCTTCTTGTTTACTTCTCATAGGTATTTCCCATCTGTAAGCAATCAACATTCCAGGGTCCAGGTGAGGAAACCATGGCCCAGAGAAGCTCAGAAAGGGATGCCCTAGAGGTAGGCCCAGACTGGTTCCCAAACCAGAATTTCCTGGCAAGCCTTGGTCTGGGGTCCGCTTGATGCCACCAGGGCCCTCCTGCCCCAGCTCCAGGCTGCTTCCCTGGCAAACACACATGGAATCAGATGGCTCTGAGTTTTGATCACCGCAGTTCGCGGTCCCCAGACCTGCCCTCATCCTCCTGCCTCAGTCTCCTTCCTGAGAAACAGGGTTTGGACAAGAACCAGAGTCCACACAGGAGTCACAGGCTGTCTCTATCATTTGGATTTCAGTGTTTTCCAGGCCCCTGCTTTGTGTCTGATGCCCCAGCCCAGCAGTTCCTGAAAAGGTACAGGCCCAGCCCAGCTCTCAATTGAGTCTCTACCTGGTTCCCCAGCACAAAGAGATGTGTCAGGGCCTCGGGATGTGCCACAGCTTGGAAGGAGGGTGCCTATAGTGAGTAACAGCTGGACACTTCCTAGTCCGGCTGAGGAGGCACCAAGCTTTGTTTCTGATCACAGACCAAATTCCTTGGGGCTCTCCAGGTTCTTTCCTACACTATAACCATCCCCATTCTACAGATGAGGAAACTGAGGCCCAGAAGAGTCATGGAGCCCACTCAAAGTCAGGAAGGAACTGGAATCTGAACCCAAGCCGTTGGAGGTGGAGCCCAGTCCTTCTTCCTTGAGCGCTGGTGCTGCCTGGCTCAGCCACCCTGTCTTCAACCCCTAAGCTTCCCATGAAAGGGGCTGAGGCAGGTAAAGTCACTTCTCTAGGGGACCTGCCTCCCTTCTGTCCTGAGAAGAAACCTATTGGATCCAAATCACCTAAGGCCTTGGAAGGAAAGGGGGGCATCAGGGCCTTGGGAATAGGTGTTAAATGGCAACCCACTCCAGTGTTCTTGCCTGGAGATGGGGGACGGGGGAGCCTGGTGGGCTTCCGTCTAAGGGGTTGCACAGAGTCAGATACAACTGAAGCGACTTAGCAGCAGTAGACACTGCAGAAAGACACCGAGGCCCTGTGGCCAGGCTGGGACTCACTCCAGTCCACCCACCTGGGCCCCAGTGCTCGCTTCCTCCACCCAGTGTCCCCACCCAGCTGAGGGGGAGACCCCCCCCTAAAGCTCACCGCAGCCCCAGCGACCTCACTCGGTCCATACCCCTGGCCAGGAGACCCCACATCCCTGCTGCAGAGAAGCTGTGCCATCCCTACCTGCGCCCCCAGGAGGGGCCCCGGAGGCAGAGGATGTGTCCTGGGGCCAGGTGGGCACCGTCTGGGGCCTGCAGTGGCACAGTCAGCAGACTTTGGCACCATCTCCGCCTCCCCTGAGAAATCATTAACCCTGAGAGAGACCACACCTCCGGGGATGGGAAGGACTACTCAGGAGGCCCGGACCACAGCTGAAGAGGGGGTACAAGGGCAGGACTGAGGCAAGGACCCCCTGCTTCCAGGCCCAGAGGCCTAAGCCACAGGAGCCAGTGCCCAGCAGAGCTGAGTCCACAGGAGGTAGGAACCCGGCCCCAGCCCTGGGGCACGTGTGTGAGGAGGCGGGTGACATCTGGGCCCTCCATCTCCTCCCTGCCACAAGATCCCTCAGTGGCGGAGGACCTGTGAGGGAGGTGAGAAAGGCAATAGATTCTGGGAGGGAAGTGGTAAAACAATGTGATAATCCAGCCTGAGGTCTTCAGAGAGCAGTGAAGGCAACCATGATGGG